>JAEUYN010000766.1:0-435000 GCA_018257835.1 Euura lappo | reverse complement strand
CTGACGCCCCCCTCCCCCCCTAATTAATGTTACGTAATATTTGAACGCTCCCTAATTTCGGTATCGAAAAATGGTATGTCGCGACCGAAATGAGGCAATTTGTGGCCAGATATGGTACAGCGCAAGAAATGTGTGAATACTAGACGGTATTTTGTTTATTCATTTATTATATTGTGCCAGTGAGTAACTATAAGTGGTATACATATTCGAGATGATTATTTCCGGTGTCTTTGTCAATCTTCTTTTGCCACAATATTCTTTTTTACGATAATGTTAAACAAAAGACTGTTATAAATATCAACGAATCATGTTCAAGTATTCATACTATTTGTACCAAAGAGCTTGTCTTCAGATATCAATTCAATAATCGTCAGTCGTTACAACGCTTTACTTCCTTCTGTATCAACGATAATAAATACCCAATATTATCATTAGATAGCTATAGTCGAAAGAATAGGAGCTTGAACGAAGGTTTTCGTATCACATACAACAAAAAAAAAAAAAAGAATCGGAATGAACACCAAAGCCTCTTTGCAGTTCTCTTCTTCCCTAAAACTATGCCGGTTTTTACTAAACCAAAAAGGAAACGAAGATGAAAGGTAATTGTCAATACTGACATCGCAAGTGATAATCTTTTGAATCTCCAGGACTACATATAAATTATATAAATTAAGAAAAAAATTCCTCTACGAATACAGCTAAATAATAGTTATGGTAGCGATGGCCTGTGAGTTCGAAAGTGGTAAATACTGGTTACTGTCCGGCCTGACTCGACGCTTTCTCCTGCCTGCGTTAATTAATCACAGTTGGCCTTCGCTTACGCTTAAAAGAATGATCCACACGTCGACCACGGCCATTAGAAACTAGGAAAGTAAATCAGTTGTAATTGTTGTAGCCGCCGCCACCGTTGCTGCTTCCGCGCCCAGAATCGAACCGCTTGTGACCCTCACCCGAGTAATTGTTCTCACGCCCTCTGCCGCCGCCTCCTCCGTATCCGTAACGACCTGAAAAACAAATCAAAATTAGCGATTTTCCATCAATTTCAATTCAGCCAGAGAAGAGAAGAAGAAGGCTCACTTCTACCGGCGTATCCACCTCCGCCGCTACCTCCTCTCGACGCCAATTCGCTGAGTTTTGGATTCACGACCTGGTTCGCCTCCTGGAGTACGTTCACCAAGTCCTTGGCCTGTCTGCCGTTCTGCGGAGTGAAGAACGCGTAGCTGGTTCCGGTGCTCTGAGAACGACCGGTTCTGCCGATCCTGTGAATGTAGTCCTCGGACGACGACGGATAGTCGAAGTTTATCACATACCTCACGTCATCGACGTCTAAATTGTGAAAGAACCATTGTTATATCGTTGGAAATCGTCCTTTATATAAATTCTCTGATGCATTCTCTGAGATTTGAAATTGTACCTAATCCTCGCGCAGCAACATCCGTGGCTACGAGTATGGAGCCCTTCTTGCTTCGGAATTCTGTAACAAATGGTGTCAAAGCGGGTAACGAATCAGAAACGAAACGTCATTCGACAGTTTTCCGGACGGAAGCCTGTGAATAATCTTTCTAATCACCTCGGAGAACATAATCGCGTTCTTGCTGCGATTTATCGCCGTGCATGCAGACCGCTGGCCATCCATAGCGACGAATATTTCTCGTGATGTTCTCTACCTTCTTCTTAGTCTCGACAAATATTATCGTCTTGCCTCCGTCCTCGTTCACGTTGCCGATCTCTTGCAGCAGGCTTCCAAGTCTGGGATTAAAAAATATTCACTCATTAGGAACAGAAATTTCACAGTTTAACGATATCACTTTTTTTAAAACAGAATCAGTTCTTCCCAAGAGGTATTTATGGTACGCGTCAACCAGTGATCAAAGCGATTCACAATCTCGTCTCATCATTCTGATAAAAATTAAACAAACAAAGGACCAGAAAAAGACTCACTTGGTTTCTTTTTCGTGTTCCTGGCAGACGTCGATGATCTGCAGGATGTTGTGGTTGGCGGAGAGGGTGAGTGAGCCGATGTTGAGCTGCGTATAGTCCGTGAGATACTCTTCGGCGAGATTGCGCACCTCTTTTGGCCAGGTCGCGGACCACATGAGAACTTGTCTGTCGGGTCTGATCTGTTCGATAATTTTTCTGATCTGTGGCTCAAATCCCATGTCGAGCATTCTATCGGCCTCGTCGAGCACTAGGTAAGTGCATCTGCGCAGATTAGTCGTCCCCCTTTCCAGGAAGTCTATCAATCGTCCCGGAGTGGCGATGCAGATCTCCACTCCACGCTCCAAGTCCCTTGCCTGACCCCCTTTGGGTGCCCCGCCAAAGATGCACGTGCTCCGGACGTAGGAAAGGGACCCAAACTCAACGGCGACTGTCTGGATCTGCTGCGCAAGTTCCCTCGTCGGCGCCAGGATCAGGGCGATAGGTCCGTCTCCGTGATTCAACGGCTGCTGATTGTTGATGTGGACTATAGCTGGCAGGACGTAGCCCAAAGTCTTCCCAGACCCGGTTTGAGCGATGCCCACCATATTCATCCCGGACATCGCGATAGGCCAGCCTTGGGCCTGGATGGCGGTCGGTTCCGAGAATCCCTGCTTTCTGATACCCTGCATCACGTAGTCGGGAAAGTTTCCCTCTTCGAAGTACTGTATGGGGTCCGGAACGCTGTCGCCCTTCAGGGTTATCTGCTTGTCTCCCCTGTAGATTTCGACGTCTCTCGCTTGGCGGCTCGACACGTTGGCGTGAGGCACGTAAAAGTCCTTCTTGAACGGTTTCAGATTCTCGTAGTCCCAGTTGGGTTTTCGCAGATTGCCTCCTCCTCGCCCTCCACCGCCGGCGCCCCCTCTGCCGCCGCTGCCGCCGCCGAATCGGCTCCCACCGCCGCCGCTACCGCCTCCGTAGCCGTTTCTCTGTCCTTGACCTCCGCTGCTGCCCCCTCGTTGTCCACCGCTGCGATAACCGCCGGATGATCCTCCGTACGTCCTGAAAATTTTGCATTTTGCATATTTTTCGTATTTGGATCGATTGTCGAACAGATTGACTGACGGAGTCGCGAAAAACGGCTTTCGTACACCGGTTTAATTACCTGAGAGACGCCATGTTGTATCTTTCGTGAGGTTTGATAACGATAATGGAAACAGTTGAGAAAAACCGATGGATTTTGCCGTATGAGACGAACTATCGTCGATTAAAGACGGACAGACGCTACGCGGGGTTGTGAAATATAACCGGCAATATTTATATCGCACTGTCGTTATGACGAGACACGTGAAACAAAATCTAGACCTCTGTCTGACAATTCGCGAAATAAAATGGCAGCTGTGGTAATCGATTTTCGACAAGGTGTAGGTAGACGTAGGCGATGGAACAGAATGCATAGAGAAACGGTTCGACTATTTTTCAAACGATCGGAGCATAATTTTTTCTTTCGAAAATCTACTCACATGGCTAGCTTGTTCAAAGTCGTGCTTCCCAGGTCCCAGTATCGAGCGTATTTGGTGTTAACAACGCTCGTCTGCTTGCAGAGAAGTGCCGCGAGTGGTCTAGAGAACATGACAACAATGATCAACAGTGGAAAAATCTTTGTCAATAGTTATCCTTATATCGTCTACTACGAGATCGTACTCTGCTATCAATGAAAGAGGCAGGAAAACGTGCCGAGCACGTGGTCCTTTCAAACTAGGAGTCTATAATCAACAGATCAACACACGTGTGACGATAATCTAATTCATGGCCGTCGAGAGTCAAAAGTCGATGTAAGTTGGGAAAATCGAATCTAGGAAGAGAAATACTTTTGGAAGAACAAAAAACACGGTTGAAACATCTATAAATATAGAAACAATTGAATTCGTCATCTTGTTCATCCTACCTTTGACGCGGCTTGGGACGGAAAGAGCGGGTAAAACCATAGACGAATCGGAAGACAGAGTGCGAACCCACTCCGTGGATTTAGATCTTAGAAGACGATTTTCAAGGTCGCGGCTCTTCTGCTACACCTTTGTTAAAAAAAAAATGTTACCGAATATCGAGTAACATCGATCAACGGTTCGGTGCATTGTGGATCTTGTGGATTGACAGATGTAACAAAGGAGAATAACCTATATTTTTATTTTAAACAAGTGTTTTGTCATCAGTTCGGTAAAGACCAGAGTTTTTAATGAGAAAATTTGTTAGAATATAATTTACAAGAAAGGAATTTTAATATAAATACGATGGCCGAAAACGCGCATCCCGAATTGCTGAAATTATCCGAATCGGTTGGTTCAGAGAATAATAAAAAGAAGCGAACTCGTCGAGGGCACAGAGGTGCCGGAGGTAACAAGAAGCCGGTGGTACCTTCGGTTGAAAAGTTCCTGAGCTGCGCGATGCAGAACCTGGAGGTTGAGCCGAAAAAGCGACAACCGAGAAGACCCAAGGTTCCAAACGCGGAAGAAAAAGTGGCGAAAAACGTGGTAGAGTTTTTGTCCAAACCAGCTGAGAATCTGAAAGTCAATATCGCGAAGGACGACAGCGCCAGGTGCACGGATTCTACTTCCAAGCTAAAGAGGAAGCCCGGGAACGGGGAGAAGATCGAATCGCCGAACCAGAGTCCGAGAGGAAATCATTTTCAAGCTAATCGTCAGGGTAACAAACTGGACAAGAATAAGTACGCGGACTACATGAGCAAGGAAACGGTGCAGAGACTGCTGTCCTCGCAGAGTAAAGATCGACCCGAGTATGTCGAGGGAAACATAAGGATAAACCCAAAGTTTTTCAAGGAAGCCTACGTAGGGATGCCAGGGAACGAAGTTGACCTGCTCATAGACGGAGTGCAGGACAGGAACAGAGCCCTGGAGGGAGATTTGGTCGTGGTGAGGATAAACCCGATGGATAAATGGAGGGGCTTGAACTCCAAGAGGCCTCAGAAGACCGCGACGGTCGTTTGTATCGCGGAGAAAGTACACCCGAGGAAGGTCGTAGGCTTCCTGAAAGTGATGCCCGACAATAACTCCAGAGTAGCTCTCTTCTCGCCGAAGGATCACAAGGTCCCCAGGCTGAATATCGACGCCGAAACGTGGCCTGAAAACTTCCTTCAGGATCCAGAGGCCTACGCGAATACCATGTTTCTTGCGGAGATTCTCACCTGGAATGACGTCAGATTTGCCAAGGGGTAGACAAATTTTTATCGTCAACCTTTTAGACCGTGACACCTAATCCGATTCTCTGACTCTAATTTACAGAAAAATTGTGACCGAGATAGGAAAGGCGGGGGACCTGAAGGCAGAGTCCGCCGCTATCCTGCTAGAGTATAATCTGAATGTTACTCCATACACCTCCGAGCTCACTCAGGATCTACCGCCGAGCGACTATCGGCCCACTGCGGATGACATAGAAGGGCGCGAGGACTTGAGGAAGGAATGCATCTTCACCATCGATCCGGCGACTGCCAAGGACTTGGATGATGCAATGTCTTGCAAGCCTCTGGAGAATGGGAACTACGAAGTAACTATCGATCGACGCAGTTTTGTTCCAACTCTCGGTCCTCCGTTTGAATCGACGAATTGTTTCAGGTCGGAGTTCACATATCAGACGTGACTCACTACCTGAAGGCGTTCTCTCCGTTGGATAATGCGGTCTCGAAACGTGCAACCACTGTCTACATGTCCGACGCAGTTTACCACATGCTTCCGAAGCAGCTGTGCAACGTCTGTTCTCTGCTCCCTGGGGTGGACAAGCTTGCGTTTTCGATAATATTCGAAATGTCGCCCGACGGCGAAGTTCAGAAGCACAGATTTACCAAGTCTGTTATAAACTCCTGCTGCCAGTTCGCCTACGAACATGCCCAGGTGATGATAATGCATCCGGACAAGGAATGGTCGGCAAACGAACACCCCGAGATCAAAGGCCCCTATCAAATATCAGAACTATCGACTGTCGTTAACAATCTGAATAATTTAGCGGTGAAAATGAGGCAGAGAAGAATCGACAACGGATCTCTCAGAATCGATCAACCAAAACTTCACGTTCTCGTCAATTGGGAAACAGGATTGCCCGTAGCTTTCACTCTAGACGAACAGAAGGACAGCAACAGGTCCGGGAATAATTTCTCGCGTTGACTTCTCATATGGGATATTCGCCGAAAGTAGCTGAATCTCGAACCACTGATTACAGGCTCATAGAAGAGTTCATGCTGCTGGCGAACATGACGGCGGCTACTCATCTCTACAAAAACCTGCCGAACCATGCTCTGCTTCGACGTCACGATCCGCCCCAGATGCATATGCTGCTGGAATCCCAGGCGATGCTTGAGAAGATCGGGATCCACATAGACATAGATAGCGCCGGGGCCTTGGAGGCCAGTCTGATTCGTTACAGGCCAGATCCTAACAACGGTTCCGACGAAGATTTATTCCTGGCTAGCTGCAGGTCCAAAGTCCTCAATGCTCTTTGCTCAAAGCCGATGATGGTAGGGATAGTTGAATGTTCGAATATCCTCCAGGTCTCGGATATTTTTGTACAGTTTCTTTTCTTCTCGCAGCGCGCCAAGTATTTCTGCACTTCGGAGCAAATGGTTGACGACAATTTGCGGCACTACGCTCTGAACGTTCCTCTTTACACTCACTTCACGTCTCCGATCAGACGATACCCGGACTGTGTTGTTCACAGACTACTTTACGCTTCTATAACCAACGCCCTGCCGATACCGAGATGGACTCCAAATCTATGCGATAGGTAGGCGAGTTGAATGGAAACTATCGGAGAAATTGCCGGTATTGTTAATGTAAAATGAGCTATAAACGATTTTTGCTGGATTTCAGGATCGCTAAGAATTGCAATGTCCAAAAATACAACGCCAAACGTGCCCAAGAAACTTGCAGCGAGCTGTACTTGGCTTGTCTACTGGGAATCACAGGACCGGTTAACTGCACCGCGATAGCGATCGATGTGAAGGATCGAAGCGTCGACGTGCTCGTTTGCAGCATGGGAATAAACGTGCGAATTTATTTTGCGGAGATAGAAAAATTCGCGGATGTTAGTCACGACAAAACTGACGATATACAGACCCTGACTGTGGTTTGGAAAAAGTCCACGTTCACCCAGGTAAATAGAATTTGATTATTGGCCAATTTTTCGCTAGTGAATTGAATACCGAATCTACTAATCTTTATTGTTCAATGACTGAATTCCAGGTGATTAACGTATTCAGTGTAATGAATGTCAGAGTGAGTAAACACCCAGACGGCTTCCGACTACACGGAGAATTGCTAGAACCGGAGCAAATCCGAATTTAGGAATCTACAAACTATTCTAAAGGGAAATATAGCCCAATTATCATTGTATATACATAATGTCAAGAATCAGACTTTTTTTTTACACTCTCAAAGAAATAATAGTGGTAATTAGGTAATAGACAATTATCCCGACTAACGGGATATGCAACCTGTCCCCATATGCCACGTCGTACGTAATTTTCATAGATTTTATTTTTTTTCATAGTGGAGATGATTTTTTTCTTCTTTTTTCTTTTTTGAACGATCGATTTATATTTAGATCATTTTTCTTGTCTTCAGTTTTTATTTCTTTGTCTTTTTTTTTTGTTGACTATGAGAATAGATATTTATTTTGTTACTTTATTTACACTTTACAATCAAACGATGCTATATCTCCGATGTTTGAATTATACGAACAAACAAAAAAAAAAAAAAAAAGTAATAAATAAATCAATTAAAACTATTCTGGCGGAGTAAATAGTCTATGTCTTCGGCTCGCCCCTCCCCTCGCCGCTCGGGCATGTATATTAATATTATTTATCGCTGTATAAGATGTAAAGTAATAAAAAAAATATATCTGATCAATAAAACTTGTCTGTAATTTTCTATGACATTTTAATATTATTATTATTATTCGTTTAACGTCGTTTTCCTTGTTATCGTTTTTGCACTTGGTTGAAAAGAAACAGTCTTTGTGATTTATTTAGATTCCGCTTACATAAATATATTTATATATATTATATATAATAATAATAATAATAATAATAATAATAATGATAATAATGGATTAAAAAAACGTTTAAATCATTGTTGACGTCAAGTTATACGTGGTGTAATAATAGTATTAAAGTTGTTATTTAATTGAGAGAACGAGGGGGCAAAATGGGGTACCTAGGTACGTTTTTTTTATCGTTAATCGATCGATTGTAAGAAGAATGTACACGAAGAAGCTATATCCTACGTTAATTTATCATCATCATTTTCTTTCGCTTTCTCTAAACGGATGTTATCATTGTTTTTTGTACGTAGGTAATGTAGCGTTAGCTGGATCTCTGTTGTTGCTGTTGTTGTTGTTGTGCTTTGTTACGATGTTCGTAATTAACAAGACGCTGGCCAACCAGATATTTGTCGTTCTTAATATGTTCGTAAAGTTTCTTGAACTGTCTCACCTGAAAGCTTATAAGTATGCATACCAAATTTACCAATAATAAAAAGGGGTACAGTCTCCTAGCGATCAATATCTGTGTCTGTAAATTAGCGACGAACAGCGGTATCACTCCGTAAGCGACCGCGTAGGGTATCGCCAGGGCCAGACCGAAGCAGCAAATGACCGGGGCTGCTAGTTCCGTGACAACAAACTTCAGATCCATCTCTCTGATTCCGTCGTTGTACGCTCTCTCTATCGCCAATCTGAGCCTCCACTCGGGTCCCATCATCGTCACGGCCGTCGCTATCTTTGTGTAAAGAACTCCTAGCGCCCAGTCTTGCCACACGAACAAAATCGGGTTCTGCTCCAAGGGAACCCGCAGCGGAACCACCACCACAAGCTCCAGAAGCAGGCCAAATAGCAGAGGGATCACGCCGACCAGGAGAACGAAAGCCACCGAGGCCTTGAGTCCCAGAACCGCCCAGTGCTTTATCCTATCCAATACCGCTCTCCGGCCTCTGGGCAGCCAGGACAAAGCTAGGGCCAGTCCTCTGGCTGCTGCCCAACAGACGTAGGTTCCGCAGGCCACGGTGTAAACCTCGTGCACTCTTCCAGAAAGAGTTACGGCCACTTCGCCTCCCTCTGTGAAACGGATCAAATTTTATTGAGAATTTCATTTCACAGACGACATGAAGTACCAAAGGCAGATAATTTCACCTGTTGCAGCTAATGCCGGCGCCATAACCGGCGGCGATGGAGCCGGAGCCCCGACCATCCAGAGAGCCATGACTCTCCTTCCCAGCCAAACGGGCAAAGTCATCGCGACCAAGCTCGCAACGACCAGAGAGATGCAGACGCATAATAAAAGACCTATGAGCCTGGCTGGGAACCAGCGAGGTCGGATGTACGGTTGGAAACCCACGGGTCTCTCCCTCTGGACGAGGGCCTGATGAGCGGCAGCTAGGTGAGGGTGCTGCGGCTCGTCTATAACCGCAGGCTCCGGCTCGTTGGTCTGATCTCGCAACAAGTACGACTGGAGGTCCAGGAACCAGGCTACGACCTTGCACCAGCCCCTCAGCAAAGCTTTGAGCCATGTTCGAGTGTGGGATTGTTCCAACAACGCCGGTAGAATAACTTGAAGCAGTAGTAGCTCCAGGGAGAGTTCGCTGACCTGTGAAGAAAGTATCGTGTTTATCGTTTGCGCGTGGAAAAGTTGTAGAATAACGGACATTTTAATTACCTGTGCCTCGCTCTGCACGGTGACTGTGTACGGTAAAAATCCAGGCCAAGCCCACCTGAGAAGTTTGACCGGTAGCCAAAGCATAAGTAAAACTACAGTGCCGAAGATAACGGCGGAGGCGACGAGCCTCCTGGCGTGCCTGAGGAGCGGAAGATGAATCATTTCTTGTATGGGAGAAAAGTCCGGGTCGTTCAGGTTCCTGAGGAACCACAGGACTCCGGGTCTGACTACTTCTCTGAGGAGCAGTATGAACGAGGCGAAATAATATATGTAGACCATTCCGACTAGCCAGTGGATAAACATCGAAGTTCCCGGCGCCAGTCTGAAGGAAGACTCTCTGTCTCTGAGACTGGCGTCGAACATCGCCAGGGAGCAGATGTCCAGCCACCAACCGCACACCAGAGGCAAGACTCCTATCTCGACTACGGACAACAACGAGACTTTGACAACGACGTAACAGAGGCCCAAAACCCTCTGCGATCGTTGCAGACCCAGGAGAGCGGCCAGCGTGTGAAGAACGACCATGGAAACTGCGATCACGCAGTAGCCGCACAGGGTGGTGACCAGTCCCTCGAAGTGAGATGCCGTTACATGCTCCTGGAGACCCAGCCAGGCTATAGTTATGTGTCCAATGTGGTAAGGACAGAAGGCGAAGACCTGCGAAGCACCAAACGTCGTTTAATTCGAATCCCGGGTGGAGAATTTCACACTCCTTACCATGATGAATAACGTGTTCAAAGAGACGACCCAGAAAACGTGCTCAAGGAACAAAAGCGAGCCATCCAGACCGAGCAGGCGCTCCCAGGTCAGCTCTTCCGCGGGTCTGTCCCATTCCATTGGATTCCAATTCGCCTCTTCCGCCTCTCCCTGCCCCTGACCCTGAGCCCTCCATGCTCCGCCATCCTGGCCGTTTCCCCGAGCGTTGTCCATCTCAGGCTCGTCTCTGGGGGGGAAGACTTCCTCCTCTTGACCCGCCAGCTCGGGTTCTACGACTCTAGGATCGTTTTCCAAGTTGTTTTCCACCGCTTCTTGCTCCAGCGGATGTTCCTCTGGGTTTTGAACATCGGGTTCTCCGTTGTTCGCGACCCCCTCACCCAGGTCTGGATCTGGCACAATTTCGTGCTGATTAGCTGCAATCGAATTTTAGAATCAAGACAGAGTCAAATATTAGACAAATTTGAGCAGATTGAAGTTTGACCCTCGAACCTTGCATGTTTGGCAATCTCTCGAGCAAAATCGGGTTGTTTTCGGCGAGCCCAAAGTAAGGAGGAACATTGTTATTGTTCTGTGCGTTTGGCTGGTTCGCCGCAGGCTCCTGAGGCTGTTGATTATCCTGACCCTCTCGCTGCGGAGGATTATCGACGGGCGGTAACTGAACGTTGTCTCTTTCGAGCCAGTCTGGTCCACCGGCGTGAAGAATCTGTTCTCTGAGCCAAATGAGGCCGATGAAGCCAAACAGAGTGCAGGTGACGACAAAACAGCCATGGAATACGTCCGAGGAAACGTTTTCGGTCGAAAGCATGTCCATCGGAAGCGACATTATCTGTAAAAAAGATACGTTTCGATTTAAATTTATTCAATCGTCTATGTTTCGATCGAATACTAACCCGAACCAAGTCCAGCGAGCCACTGAACAGCGTTCTGTAAGTGCGGCAGGCGGTCAACGGGACGACTCCGAGCCAGGCGATAGCCACAAGGGTATAATGGAGCCAATATTTGACGGCGGTGACGATGCTGGAGAGAAGCCCTCCTACGACGTCCTTGAGGGGAAGCCGCCGAGGCATATCCGGGCTGTATATAGGAGTGAAGGAGAACCTGTACCCGCACAATTCGCAGTACTCTTTTCTGGAGTACCGCATCCATTGCACGAGACACTCTTGATGGATCCACTTGATACTGCCTGTGCAGATGCAGGGGTGGAACAGAGGGCGATCGGACAGACCCTCGGATCGACAAACTCGGCAGATATCCGACCCTAACATGTCCTCCGTCATGTCGGTGGTTCTTTTTTATCGGTTTTACCGATCCAAATCTCTTGAAAATAAATAATGGGAATTTGTTTCAGGTGCTGGGAAATGGAGAAGATCGATTTCGATCCAACGATGCGATTTTATCGAGACTCTCGAGCGGTAGCGTACGTGTTGTATATATTTTCATAATTATGTAACGTGGATTCGGTGGAAAAATAAAGAAATTGCAAAACGCGTCACAAATAATGAATAGGTAGGTCAAAGAGGAGGATATTTTCGTCCCTGGTAAAATGAGGCACGTCAATTTTTTTATTCATTTTTCAGCGGATTTTCTCGTTGTGCGCGAATAATAACGATGAAGATAAGCGTTTTCGCTATCTTGTACGACGTAGATAAAAATATACAGAATATAATCAAACTTCCGTCGGAATGTCGAAACGTCGAAGACGTCTAACGTGCAAGTCAAAATCTACGTCCGAGTATAAAAATCCGAATACTCACGATAGCTTCGTGTGTATACCTCGGGTGATGATATCGTTGAATACGTGTCGTTCAGATTCACGTCAAAGTCGGCACACCATTTTCTCCACCATTGTAAAATCAATCTCCCACTTTTCTAAATGAGGTTTGTAACAAAATCGCTTCTCACTTTTAACCCTACTATGCGTATTTCCAGCTGTTTCAAGCACTGAGTATGTGACAGGGATGTAGAACGACTCGTTCATCTTTTCTCGGCGTTCGCGTCTGGTTGTTAGTTCGAACCACGGACTTGCTTAGGGTGCTTGCTTTCGGTTTCTTTTATTTTTAATTTATTTATGTTTGTTACCAGAGTTGTTATCTCATAACTCCGTCATTTATGAACCGATTTGGAAAATTCTATTTTTATTCGAAAAGATATACTTTCAGATGGGTCCCATAGAAATGTTCAACTACCGGAACAGCCGACAGAGTGCGACACGGTACCGCACAGGTAAACGTAAAACCACTTTCTGGCACCTGGCTGCCAAATGTAGTGCAGAAGTTTCTGTTCAAGTTGACGGGCTCTGCTTTACCGGCACGCTGCTGCATTCACACATGCTCACGCATACAGTGTTCTCGTAAAAACTGACAAGTGAATCAATTGATCGGAGAAATCATCGACCTCGTCATCACTACCCGCTATATCAGTCTTACCGCTACACGCGTAACCCGCGCGCGCGGACATTCAAATGTAGTATGTATGTAGTTGCTGGTGCAGTGCGAGCAGAGGCTTGCCGCGAGAGGCGCTGAGGTCATGATTTCGCTCTGGTCACCCGGTCCTCAAAATCTCTAATATACGAATAAAAGATGATAATATACAGAACACAATAGATCGCATTAATCATTATCCACAATTTTCCTGCTGGACGGTCGAGAAATTGACATTGAATTTCCTCATGAACGACCGAGGTCGAATCTATAATCATAAAAATCAACTTTCGAACACGTCAGCTTCGATCTCATCTTTGGCAACAATTGACTCGCAGTGTCAATTACACCGCGTGTCTCTGTATAATACCTTGTAGAAACAATAGAGGTCGACGTACATCATCTATCTCTTCCATATAAAGCGAACAAAAGAGCTTTATGCTACTCGAAGCAGTCGAAGCCTCCAGCTTGCGGGTAAGCGAGCATCTAAACGAGGTAACTATAGGTTGCTCCTTTATATCATACGCATACATGCATATACATGTAACGGAAGAAACATTGATTTTGCGTCAAACTACCGATAATAATAATGAAAAAATTATTAATTAAAAAAAAAACAGACATAAAAAACTACATAAAATTGCCTTATGCAAGTGGTTCGTTTGCTTGTAAGTAATTTCGCTCTAAATACGAATATACTCCTTTTCTCCTTTGATGCCGCGGTTCGTTAATCAAAGTGAAAGGAAAGAAGCTCGTCAGGTTTTAAAGGCGAGGGCTTCAAGTTGGAATGAAAACTGGGTGGTAGTTGAGGAATTTTCATACCCTCTCGAGTAAATTTAGGTCAGTAATCATAGACGAACTTAATGCCATTTTTTCCCCTTTACTACAAGATTGTTTGTTCATTTTTTTTATTTTACTCGAACACAGCTCGCTCTCCCTTTCGCCATCTCGCAGTATAATATTTATTATTATATATATTACAGTTGACCTGGTTTTTTCATTTTTTTTTCTCTTCTTCTTTCTGAATGAGCTTTTTTCAATCAGCCAAAAAAACCCCAAAAATTGGATCTGAAATAATGTCGATTTTTCAAAACGTTTTAACTCGACGAGAAAATATCCAATCGAGAGAGTCAAAAAAGCAATTTCAAGATTTAAACTTTAGCTTCAATTTAGGTTTTTGAAAGTTTCATCTGCGGCTTTTCTTACTCTGTTGATACGAGTTTCGATAAACAGTCGCGGAAGGCACGATATTTTTATTTCAAGCCTTACGGTCTTGAATTACAATTTTTGAAAAATTGTCTGTGCTGCTCTTTTCTACTTTCCATAATCCAACGATTACCAAAAATCGCAGACAGAATATGAACACAAAACTAAACTTTAAAGTTGAAGCTTCAATCTTCAGATTGACTCGCTGGAAATCTTCTTTAAACATTTTTTCACCGTTTTGAAAAAGCTTCGAATTTTATTGCGAGATCAAATTGATTAGTTAAATCGATTCCTTTGTCCGATTGTAATGTACTTATAAATATAATTTTATATATATACGATATTATTGATCATCATTACTTTTTTTTCGTTTGTTTTTATACAATAATACATATTCGTATCCACCGGATATATAATAATTACATAATTATATTCAAGTTTTCGATCACTTCTAAATCTGTGGTTCGATTACGAGACGATTGAATCAATTTGTTTATTTTATATACTTTGTCATTTTTTTCGTTTCTCGTTTTTCAATAACTTCTACCTATCCCTATCTACAATTGTGGTAGTGGTGGATGTGAAAATTATTATTATTATAAAGTTTGTCGCGCTGGTACTTCTACCACCTAATTAAATATTATTTCTACCGCGACCAGCGCAGACAGGGGTGCTTTCAATTTCTTTCCTTTTTTAATTCACACACTTTCTCATGTATACGTTGTACAATATATTCACAGGGTGATCGCTTCAATTACTCATCATTTATTTTTATTTTTTCTCTTACGTCTAAACACACCGTGGAGGAAAAAAACAATGAAAAAGCATTTTGAAGCCTGAAACGTTAGCGTCAAAATGCGTTTTTGATCCATCCTCTAGGTCATTTCTCCGAGCAGCGTAATTAATTTTTTCCAGTTTTTCAAATTTGTGCATCAATTGAAGCAATCACCGCGTCAATACTTGTCTATATTTAAATATTTGAATACTATAAATAATAACTACGGAAACTATACTGCAGCATCAATTCATTCGTTTGTTTTTTCTCTACTATAAATACCCACTAATTAAATATATTCCTAATTATATGAATCTATAGGTTTCCATTTTTTTCTTCTTCTTCTTCTTTTTTGAATTACTTTAAATTCCATATCATCAATTAGTATAATAACTCTGTTTTATACCTGATTAACCCGTGTCTCTGTCTCTCTGTCTACAACGTCTCTGTCATTTGTGTATATATAGAATAATTATTAAATATTTCTAATATATTATATATAATATTATATTTTTTCATCCTCTAAAATTAACTAATTCGCATCATTTTCTCATAATAGGTATAGCTCGATTTTATTTCACCTTTTGTTTCAGTATTCCTCTTCGTGTAATGATAAGAAATCGCAAAGCATCCCTTTATAAGTAATGATTATAATCAATGTATGAAAAATTGGCTTAAATTGGCCTCCGCTCGTTGACTAATATCATCAATTTCAATTATAATATTTAGATTTTCAATCTCGACACAGGGAAGCTCTGCGACTGTCTATCTACAACGTACATACGTACAATAACGCATGAGAATTAGTGATTACAGACCATCTCCCCCGCAGCTCGTTATAGGTATATTCTGGTTTTATTCAATGATTCTATTATTATAGATAATATGAACTAGTGTACCTTCTACACTAAACTATGTCAATCGGATGACGAACATCTCACCACTTTCGAAGTGGCGCGACGTGAAAGAAATGATAACTCAAAGACCGAACCGAGTTCGAATTACGTAATTATAAGGCAGTGATTTTTTTTTATCTCTCCTTCCTCATCAAAAAATAGACAAGAAGGATAAAAAAGAAAAAAAAGGAGACACAAACACAAACTAAGAGCGACAACCCCGCAGTCCCAGGTCTAAAATCTATCCTCCTGGCGGTGTATATCACAGAGTATAAGCGAACCTCGGCCCCCCTGAGCCTTACAGGGGGTGGTACGTACGTCTAAAATTCAATTAAATTTAATTAACATTTTTTTATACTTGGACGGTAAAGTACATGATCGTATCTCTAGACTGTCGTCTCCCGGTCGACGTGGATGTACTCCACGAAACCGGACTGCTGTTGTCAGGAGGTTGTTGATCCCAGGAGAGTTTCTTCGGTCGGTGCTCGTCTCGGTCCTCGTTTATTTTTCCTATTTCCCTCGTACTCACCGAGTCTCCTCGCCCTACTCTTGGACCTGAAACGCAAATACCAGTTGCTCAATCCGTACGCCCACCAGACCCACTACAGTTCACGACCGTCCAATCATCAAACTAAGGGAATACCTGCCGATTAGGACGGCGAGGAGGCAGGCAAAGGCGGTCAATATTCCCGCCGACCCCGCGACCAGCAGCCACATCGCGTTTGGCAGCATGCCCAACAGCCTGGCTCCGCTTCCGCAGTGTTCCTCGTCGATTCCGGACGGGCAATGCGGAGTTCCGTCGCACCAGAGGCTCGGAGCGATGCAAGCTCCCAGTTCCGGGCATCTGTGGGGGCAGTCTCCGTTTTGCGCTGTATCGTTGTCGCTGTTTTTGTCCGGGATTCTGAGCTGCCTCCTCAGGGCAGCCCTGCTCTTCGATATCTCGAGCCACGAGGCGGCAGCCTGGCCAGCCTCTCTGGCCACGAAGTCTATCAGCAGAGTAGGAGGCTTCGGAGGCCCCGTCCAGTCCTCGTCGCCTTTTCCCAGCCACTCTTCCGAGAATACGTGAACCGCGTATTCCCGGGCGCCGGGTTCAGCCGGACAAACGACCTTGAGAAGTCTCGGAGGTCTTCCGGAGTACAGGAGGATCCTGTTCGACGTCGGGCACTTGAGCGCCTCTGTCGTCGGTCCGCTGGCTTCGGCCAGAGGCCCCGGTTCGAGGGGCAGAAACCATCCCCAGGTGAGAAGAAATAGAGAGTGATTTTCTCTTGCCTCTACGAGCCAGGGAAGTCCCTCGCAGTATATGTCGGGTCTCGAAAGCGGCGGTGACAGGAATCTCAGCTCTCCGCCTTCGCCTCTGACTCTCTGCTTCCTGGGGCATTCGGGGACTTTGAGGAGCTCGAAGCTAGCGTGGAAGAAGAGGGTCTCGAAATCTTCGTGGGGAGCCTGCCGGTCCACCACGAAGATAATCTCCAGAGCTCTTCCCGACGAGACATGGGTCAGCGGAAGGTTCGAGGTGTTGTCGCACAAGCAGGCTCTGGGGAGTCTCACGTCCTTCCAAGGCGCTTCGTAGAGGGTGAGGTGCGCCTCTCTGGAACCGACTTCCGGAAGGCATCTGGGCCTCCCTGTGTGCGGGTCTGGGTCACTCGTGCAAATTGTCGATTCTCCGAGACTCGTGTTGTGCAGGGTGAGTCTGACTCGTTCACCGGCTCCACCCTCCACTCTGTATCTGCATTCTATACGACTGGCTCCGCCCCGGCCGAAGAGACGCACGTCCCGCGGTGAAGTTATCACTCCCGACGAAACGCGTCGCCAGATTCTGTTGCAGGTACCTTCGCCCCACGTCTCGCCGCCTTGGACCGTTGACACGAACTCGTAGCGTGCCTGCGAAAATCGACACATGAGACGTGAAATCGTTAACGATACGAGAGACTCACCTGAAAATTGGCTGTATGTAGCACAGTTCCCGGCTGGGTTTCCATTCTCAGAGTGAGCGAGGGTGCCACGGTGAGATAGCTCTCCTCCGTAGTGCAGGGCCTGGTAGCCCTGGTGGCATTCCTGAGCGCGGCATGAGCGCAGAGTCTCGGTGCCTCGTCGCAAAGGGAAACGATCGGCGGTCCGGATGTCGGGTTACCGTCCCAGAGGGTAATTTTTACCGCGCAGTTTCCCTCCCCCTGGGCACCGTTCCCGGTCCCGTTACCCTCCGAATTGGCTACGCTGAAATCCCTCTGAGAGTAGGAAGAGAAGTAGATCCAAACCCTGTCCCCGGAAAGTCCCTGGATGTTCCAAGTGCAGCTGGTCCCAGGGGGCAGGGAATGGAGCGGGGCCCTCAGGACCCCGGACCTCTTGACAGTCCCGTTGACGAAGAAGTTACAGCCCTGAGTCCCCCTGGCGTAGTCCAGCCCGTCGGAATCGACGAAAACTACTTCAGCCTCGAGCTCCAGCCTCATGGCCGAAGCCCCGAGCGGAATGGCCAGAGAGGAACTCCTGAATTCCACGAGCATCGTAGGACCTCTGGCCGTGACTCTGGGCAGGGGCCCTCCGCAGTATGTCAAAAGAATCGGGTCCTCGAGCCCAGCGCCGTCGCGTATCACTATCCTGTCCCTGTCCGGAGGACACTCTTGCCAGACCGCGAGCGTCGCGTTGTTGGCCAAGCCGGTCGGCCCGGGGGCGCTCCGGCGGACCGACATCATGGCGTGTTTGCACGTGGGAACCTCCTTCTGTCTCAGATTAAGAAGACACGTGGCATTCCTCGGGTACTCTCCGGGGTAGTTCGGGCTCTGTACTCTGCACCGTTTTCTGTAACACTCGTAGAAATTTCTCGAGCAGTAAGTACCGGGTACCGGAGCCCCTCTCTCGAAGGGAATGCCGGGCTGTCCCAATCTGGCCACAGCCTCGGTCCTGGCGACGAATCTGTACCGCAGTCTGAATTCAAACGGCACCGAAGTAGGAGCGTGAAATAGCCTGACGGATGCGGTCACTGTGCTGGTCTCGCTGTAATAAGACGCTTTTCCCTCTCCGACGCCGCACCAGGATCCCCCTGTGAATGGTCTTCCGAGTTCGGCGAGCTGAAGAGAACCCTCGGGACAAGTGTTGGTCGGATCGTCGGGTGTCGGGTCGAGTCTACCCAGACTGAAAGCGTCCCAGAGTAGCTGTACGAGTTCGCCATGTCCCGGTCCCCCGGCAGTGAATGTGAGATGACAAAGAAAAGGTAGCCTGAGTTGTTGCGGCCTGCTCAATACGAGTTTGTAAGTGCGTCCCTCCTCGCCGTGGTACGTCCTGTTGCAAGGTGTACAAAGCGGCGGTTCGTCGCTGGAATCCCCGCAGTCGTCGACACCGTCGCAATAAGCGTCCAGAGGAACGCAGTGACCATCACGACACGATAATTCCGCCAAACCGCAACTCCCAGAGGCGACAACCTCCCGGGGTAAACGACAGCTCAATACCAGGGCGAAGAAGGCTAGCCTCATACATGCTGCCCGAAAACCTCCCCCGGTATCAGCTCTCCCCTGAAAAAAAAAAACAATCTCATACATCAAGTAGATTCATCAACGCTATTTATAACGACCCCGCCAAGCGTCCTTTTTATCGAATATTGAAAGATTGCGCCTGTTTTTTTTTTATGATAGGGTGACGCTTCGTGGTTTTCTGTTGTTGTTGTTGTTTTATTTTTTATCTCGTTCTTTTTTGATATTCGAGTTCTATTATGACCCGGGGTTGCGTGGGAAGGTACAGGGTACGCTGTACCCCGAAGCTATTGTCCGTCCTTCGGTTGTATGTACTATGTATGTATGTGTATGTATTTGTTGAAGGATTTTTTTTCCTCCACCTCCATCGTCAGCCATGCTGTCGGTGTGAACTTCCGCAGCATAGGCGGGGGTGGGAAGTTGTTGAAGGGCGAACTTGTGTCCTTTACAGAAAATATCGCGCAGGATCTCTCGCTCCTGCCAGGAAGTAAAAGTTGAGGGGGCTGAAGGTAATGCAAGGAATGGGGATGAGAGAAATGCCTGCCACTCGAACTCGACTTGGCGTTGGATAAAAGTTTTCTTTGCCCCCCCGTTTTTTGTGCTTTTACGTTCCACCTACTTTTTTTTCTCTTTATTATACCGTTCACACGAACCACCTTCACGCCTTCTTCTTAACTTATTTTCTTTCGTGGTTGTTTATCGGTGGCAAATTTTCAAAATTTTTTTTTTTTCTTCTTTTTTCAACTCAGGAAAAGAGAATAAGATGATAGGGAAAGTTTTTAATTCTATTTTGTTTATAGTATGACGGAATGAAATTCAAAAAAATAAATAAATTACCGAATCCAAAAATTTCTCCAAGGAAAAGTTCCGTTTGAAACATTTCTCTGTTAATTACTCGATAGAAATTGAGAAACCAAAAATTAAACCCTCAATTTATCATTCCCACAATGTTTATTATTGTAAGAAAGAATTTTTAAATAAAAAAAAAATTGTAATTTCATTATTCAATTTGTGTCATTTTTTTTCAATTAAATTATATGTACAGTCGAAAAATATATTGTGTGGGATATAAAGTATACTTTTATATACTATAGGATGAGATTGAAATCGGTAACTAAAATATATGATATAATCCAAAACCACACTCCCTCGTTATGAGAATTACTTAATTATTCGTTGAGGATAATCCGCGACGAGAAAAAAAAAGAACGATCCCCCAAGCCCTGAGTAAACGCAGATTTCCTACGTAGATAAACGCAATATCCGCAGAAATTTGCCTAATTTTATCCTCACGATATAGTCGATTATTTTAATATTATATGATAAAAACTGATTACAAAACTTTTTAAATGAATAATTTAAAATAAATATATAATTTTGAACACCGAAGTGGAAAGTTAGATATTTAAACGTGACCGAAAAAATCGCACCAGACCTCATCCCTTCTGCGGTGTTCACCCACTCGCAATTAAAAAAAAAAGAAGAACAACGAAAGAGATGGAACGTTTTAAACGTTTTCTCACAGAAGAGTGATTGTGCACGGCTCCGCGTCTCGACTATTCGCATTGTTCTTTATCCACAATTTCAACCGTTTTCTACTACTGTGTTATACAGGGTGAACAATGCTACTCATTTTATTGCTTTTTTTTACTTCTTCGTTATTCCCACATTTTTTTGTTTCTTCTACTTTTTTTCATTTCCGCATACTTTTATTACACCGCATACGGTTGACTTTGTGGAATAAGAAATAAAAAAGACAAATGAATAAAAAATTGTATAAAAAAAAGAAGAAGAAGAAGAAGCAGTAACTATCCCGAAGGTATGAGAGACTGCAGGCAAGGGTTTGAGAGAAGAGAAAAGCAAAAAAAATCGCAAGGATTAAACAGAGATTGCGTTTAGGGCCACCTCAGGTTGCACAGAGCCGGGGGCGGGGGGTGAAGGTTTGCACATTTATAGAACAAAAGGAAACTTGTGTGTTCCCATCTGCCTTTTGACTGCATTCTCCTCTCTCTGATCCTAGCTTGGTCGTAGTCGGTTAAAATGGACCACAGTCAAACAGTCAAACAGTGTAAAACAGCGAAACGGTCGTTTGTACATACCTAGAGTGTAGTTTCAACGTTTGTCTTTTGATTTTTTTATCATCGCTACTAACAGAAACAGTCATTCCAATCCGTATGTACATAAGAACGCGAAATTACTGATATGCTTTGAGAATTTTAGAGCGAGGGAACAGAAATTTGAAAATCTCGATTATTCTAATCCACATAGAAGTTGATAATTTTTTTTTTTTTTTTAATTCATTAAAACGTTAATTAAACATGTTGTTATCACTTCACAATTATAAATTCGGTTTATACAATATGTGTATAGTATGAATTCTTTTCTCGTTTGAATTTGATTCGATCTTTTATGTATACATGTATGTGTAGTGGAAAATAAATGAATCAAACACGCAGCACTTTTATACGTAATTATATAAATTGGATTAAAAGTGAATAAAGATCGCTATATAAACCGAATACAATGACCTCGACATAAAATTACGTAATCACGAGGCGTAGACACAAACACACGATAGGGGTCTAATAAACATAAATATACGAATGATATACAAATTATAACCAGTCAATAATATTCTTTAGAATCTAAATATGATTATTATTATTATTATTTCAATCAGAATATAGGGATATAACAATTCATTATATGCGACTTATATAAACTGAACAACAATAAACAAAATACTGTGTAATATAATTTCCACTGTATCCAAAATTGTAATAATTATCCGCAATAACAATTCACTGAGTATATAAATTATTCGATTAATTAATCGATTCAAAACTTTTTAAATTTTTCTATAGCTTTGTTTGTATTTCACACTGTTCAAATTGATTCAATCTTTTTCTTTACTATCTGGAATAAAATTTTTACACAGACAAGAGGAAAAAGCGTATTTTTTAGTCGTCGAATTTGTAGAATTTTCCATTTACTGATTTTCCCTCTCAACTAATGTGTGTTTCAAAATCGACCGATCAATTCCGGAAATCAAAGAAGGAAAGACAAAAACTGTGTTGGAGTTGTCTAAAGTATTCAGAATCTGAATTACCTGAAGAATAACATAGATGAATGCATAAAAAAAAAACAAACAACAAGAGGTAATTGTAATGGAATAATCACCATGCTGCGTCGTCATGCAGCTCTTAGGCCGCCTCCTCTTCGTTATCCGGATACGATCTGTGATTTCTGTTGCAATACGCTCGCGCGGATAAAGATATTATCGAGGGTAGCCGCAGTATTATCGTCATCATGTTTGCACCAGCTACGTATGTACGATAATGTCACTCTGACCGTTATTTCATCCACAATAATATAATACAAATATCACAAAATATCACGACTATTTTCACGATCTACATTCGGAGGAAAGAGTAGGAAATTTAAAACGTTACTTTAATCGTCACGACTCAATCACCGTACTTATAGACACAGACACAGGACACAGACACTGCGATTCGTTATACCGCACTGCACTGGACCACATGCACACGCACTCGCGTCTCTCTCCCTTATAGCGAGATTAGCAGTCGGAATATCCGTGCAGACCGGACGCGACGCACCGCGCACGGGGGTTCAGGTGTAGCTGAATGCCGAATGCTGATACAGGTAGAGGTAGAGGTAGAGGTAGAGGTATAGAACTACCTCCCGGAGGGTAGGACGCGACGCACCCCTGTCGCAACGCAACCCACCTTCCGTACGCGCGATCTCTCTGGCTAAAACGGAACCCTATCCGCTCCCCGTGGTTCGCCTCGCGCTCTTTACCCGCAAAACGAAATTACGTATACTCGAGTACGATACTACGGTTCGTTCTTCTTCTCCTTCTCGTTCTCGTTCTCCTGCTCTGTGCGGTGCGGTGCGGTGCGGTGCGGTGCACGCAGCACGGAGCACGAGCCACGAGGCTGGGGGCAGAGCAGAGAGCCGAGAGCCTGGCCGCTGGGCGCCGTGTGCATCGATCGACTTGTCACGAGCCTTGCTTTTACCCAACGTAGCGTACGTACACGGTGTCCTGGAAATAGGGGATCGAGACACCGCAAGATTGATATCTTTTTTTTATTTTTTTCCACAATATAGAATTTTTCTACTTTTTCGAATGTTGTACGTGGTGAAACAATAATTGAACAATAATTTCCGCCCTTGTTTTTCATTGTTAATTAATGCCGGATTACGATGCGATTACAAACCATTTTAATTACCAAACATCGATTTCTGTAATTATGACTGACATTGAGACAAAATAAAAATGATGGAATTATCAATGCCTTTCATATCTGTCTACCTCGCTGTCAAAGGATTGACTTGAAGATTATTTCATCCCTTGTTATTTAATATTTTCAAATAAAATAAAAATAATAATAAAAAAAAAATAGTCAAATTCAGTTTTGTGTAATAAGAAGTAAAAGAGAAAAACGAAAAACGCAAGGAGAAATTTCAGCGTTGTTACTAGATTTTTATATTCACCGTATATCGTAGCCTACATTTAAAACCTGCGCAGAAACGATCGCGCCGCGCTCCTCGTAGCTCAGATTTTGAATTTGAAATCCATAAAAGTAAATATGTACATCAAGTCTCAAAAGCTTCGGAGAATATCGATTCTACTTAAGAATTTTATTACGTCATTTTTGTATTACTTCGTTAGACGATATATATATATATTTTAAACGCGACTTCGTGTATTTATTTTTTCTTTTTTCAACGCAAAAAACGTATCCGAGAGAAGAATATGAAAAAATTGGAATTCTTTGCGATCTATATCAAGACTCTTGAGATTGAAGACAGAGAAAAAGAGGGACAGCGAAACCGAACTCCAATCAGCCAGTCGATGATATCCGGGCTTAGTAAGGCCTGAGTGTGTGTATGTATACATATCCGCGCTTATTTGCCCACATATGTCTGTATGTATACATGTATGTGTGTATGTATACCTATGTAGAGATCAAGATTTGGTGTAGAGACGCTATATATAGAGAAGTATTGGTTTAGTTTCTCTCTATCGTACTGAGATTGCGCGAGGAAGTATCAATTCGGGGTGGCCAATTTTCTTTCTTTTGAATACCGATACCAAAATCCATATTTTTCCAAATTTTTCAAGACTTCAAGAATTCAATTTCTGTTAATTTGTTTGTCTTTTTTCTTTTTTTTTTAATCACGGAAATAGATTCCATGAAGTACATTCCAAACGGTTCTTTTGAAAAGGACAAGGAAAGATTTCTTGTAAAATTCCGCCACCCTATATTTTCATGACCATTATATTATCAAACAGTAAAAAAAAAAAAACGTTAAAGAACAAAATCCCTCAAATGCGATGATCCAACATCATCAAAAGCGCGCGAAAATATGAATGTGTATATAGAATGTATTCAAGTATCTCACTGAAAATAGTAACGATGATAAAAAGAAAAAGAAATGCAAAAATGCAATTTCCACTCCTTTTCTCTCCTCGTCCTCTGTAAAGCCAGACGGTAACGCACCGCGTACCGAGAAATTGGAAACGAAGTAGACACATATATACCTAAATGTAGGAGTGAGTCCTCTTCTTTTCCTCTTCTCGTCCTCTTCATCATCATCGTCGTTGCGTTAATGTCGAGTAGGTGGAAAACTACGTACCAAGAGGGAAGAGATTCGAGAATGTGTGGGTGTATCTCCCTCACGCTTGATGAAGATTAATAAAAAAAAAAAAAGATTTTCATCATCATGGAATAAAAATTCGATATTATCCCACTAAAAGGGGACGAAAAAAAAAACCGGAATCAGAGAGGCAAAAATTCATTTGAAAGAAAAAGATTTTTTTTTTTTCTGTTTAAAAACTCGACGAAGCAGGATTAAAAAAAACAAAAGAAACTATAAATTTCTTCCTCTAATTAGTTTCTTTTTTCTTCAATAAAGAAAAATAAGAAAACTTCCATAATTATCGATTTTTGATTATTATCATTTCTGGGGTGGTTTAAAACAATTAATATCACAATTTTTATTTCACTTTTTATTCATTTATTTTCAATTCGTTTAAAAAAAGAAAGAAGAAAAACTTCTAATTCAATTTTTTTTTCTTCATTCATTCACTCGTGTATTTTGTTTTTACTTATTTCACGATTTTTATGTTCTACAACTATAATTATAATCAATTATTATCATTATTTAATAAATACAAATTAACGAACCAAGTGTGTTTCAGTTTTTATTTTATTTCGTTTTATATAATAATACTAACACCACAGATTTCGAAATAAAAAATAAAAGTAAACTCGAAAACTGAACAGAAATAGAAAAAAGAAAGAAATCACTAAACAGCACACGATCACAAAACAATTAATAAACTATTACGAATAGAAATAATGAGAGAATAATCGATTCTTCATTATTATCATTTTTTTCTTTTATTCTATCGTTTTTTGTCGTCAAGATGAATCAATTTAATATTAAGTTTGTCTGTTCAATTAATCAATTAATAAGACTACTATATTTACAGTAATAATAATAATAATAATGATGATAAGGAAAGAAAATCTGTGGCAAAAATAGGAAGAAAAAAAACCCCAACTTCACAATAAACTTAAAAAGCGTATCTGGTTCTGACATCCTCCAATTTCTTGGAAACCTCCGAAGACGTTCTTTCAAGATCCCCGGCGATTCCTTTCTGTTTGTTAGGTTCGATAGAATTGAACTGTTCGCAGAGGTCACCGTCAATCACATTTTTGACGGGATAGTAATAGGACCTGAACGAAAGATGGTCCCTCCCGCACAGGGGCGGGTGTTCCGATCTCATGTGCATTTCCAAATGCTGGAAAAAATCGTGGTCTTCGTGACTCGTGAAGGGAACGAGGACTCCGACGGTTCCGCTCAACGTCGTGTAGACCAGACTCTCCGAACCCCCCGGTATCAGAGTCGCCTTTTGCAGCGACATCACGGTCTCGCCCACGTGGAAACACGCCACCGTGTCAGCCTTCTGGCTCGCTCCGTTCAACAGACCGCGGTCCCACAGAGCCTTGTTGCCGGTCGGATCTTCGTCCACGTCGTCGTTTATTCCTGACGCTAGACGAATCTGGAATATTCAATTGAGAGGTTCAAGAGAAATATCAGAGATATTAGATTCGATTCGATGAGAATTTCTCGAGTAGGAAAATATTGAAAAATCGATACGAAACATTGAAAGAAGAGACCGAAGAACGTTTTTACAATACTTTGGGGTTGAAAACTTCAATAACAAATTCAAATAAACGTTGAATATCAACTTCTCAATCATTTTGTCCCTTTACGAGTCGCAAAAACTAGAAAAATCGAAGACAAAACACTGTAGAGAAGAGAGAAAAAAAACGTTGAAAATTTGATCTTTACATTCATTCAAAAGCATAAAAAACGTCATAAAAAAAATAGAAAATACTCACCACCGCGATATTTCCGAACTTGTCAGCAGTAGCGACGGTGTCATAATCCAGTACGCAAGTGGTTGTGACCCATCTGGGATGCGTATCGTCGGCAAAAACGATCAGTTGGTTCTCCTGTCTCTTGTATCTAACGGCGTAGACGGATTCCTGCACGTCGCTGACGTATATCCTCTGACCAACGGCGTTTATGGAGACTACTGCATTTGGAATGTGTTTGTTCTCACATTTTCTCAACAATTTCTTCTTTCCCATGTCGTAAAGTCGCAGCATCCTACCAACGCCGACCAAAACTCTACCCTGGTAGGGACATATCGCCAACGGCACCTCGTCCATCACTGTCTTGTGCATCAATTCAAGACTCGTGCAATCTGCGTTCACTCTGTTATTTGTCAATTCAAGACACGAGATTAGTTTAGCAGATATGAGACTCGAAATTATTCAATCTAGTAGGATTTTTTTTTTTTTTTTACTAATTTTAATATTCAGAACTGCAGGTATATCATCAAGATACAGACGAAGTGTGAATTTGTCATCGTTATCGGTGAGAAAAGAAAGAAATGAAGGAAAAAGATAAAATCGAGGTCGAATTGTTGATTCAACTCACTTGTAGGTGTAGAGAAATCCTCCGTTGCTAACTCTCGGGTTTAGTTGATATTCTTTAGCTACACCGACGATGAGGAACTGCTGATCGCCTTGATTTGCGAATCTGACCAGCGCCAAACTGTAATAAACATAAAAAATTAATATCGCAGACAAGAGAAGGTTGAGAAAAAACAAAAAACAATTCCAACAAAACTTACAAAGAGACAAAAAATAGATTTGTAATTACATTTTAAAATTAATTTCAAGTGAATTTCGAGTCATTCGATCGATTTCGATGAAATAAAAAATTTTTCGGAACAATATGAAGGAAATTTGACTAATTCTCACCAAAGAGCGGCATAATTTTGTTCCAGTCTATGAAGTTCGATAGTTTCCCCAGTAGTAGGAGCCAAAAGTCTCAAAGTCGACGCCCAGAGTCCAGGTCCCGCTCTGGGAGCGCCAAAAACCGCTTCGTTGGGTTCTTCGGAAAGAAAAGCCTCGGCGAGTTCCCTAGCCACCGCCGCTTCCTCGGCGCCCGCAGCCTCCTGCATTTCCTCCGCCATCTGGAGTCTCCTCTGCTGTTTGGTCTCCTCGGTGTAAGCGTTGTGTTCGGTTTCGAGAACTATCAGATTCGCCGAGTCCGCGTGAATGACGAATTTGCGTGGCGTGTATTCCAGGGGAAAGCTGACTTGATTGAAAACGGCGCCGAGTTTTTCGAGCGCCAAGATTCTCAGGGTGTTCGTGGATATCGCCACTATGCCCTCGGGACACTGTTCGGAACTGAAGCCCGAGGCGAATTCCAGACTCTCGTAGGACAGAGGAGTCAGGTGGAAACGATTCTGGTAGTAGTAGCTCAGCCAGGAGCGACTCGACATCGCGAGGACCGCCTGGTTGCCCTGCATCTTTATTCGGAAGAGTTTTACCGGGCGAGAACCCAAGTAGCGAGTACGCGTGTCGGCCAGGTCGCCGGATATCGGGTCCAGGACTGTTCGCAGTAACACGCCGTTCTGGAGACCTAGGGAAAAATAATTGATCGATAGATATTTAGACATTAGCGAATTTACAGATTTTCGTGAATTTTTTTTTAAGGATTTTTAGATTCAGTACTGCAGGTTTCTCATCAATATTCAGGAAACTTGTCTTTTTGTCATCATAATAGAGAATTTACAAATTCCAGTGAGTAATCGTCAGTTATTCTCTTCGCCTCACCGATATTGAGATAGAGACTCGACTGCTGCGGACCCGAGTCTTCCGAGTTGTCCGTATCCTTTGACCCCATTTCAACGATACAAAGACTCTCGGCAGCCGCGGGCAGAGCTTGCATGCTCCTAGGAGCAAGACAGTCGGACGGATCCAAGGATATAATTCTGACGGTATTGTCTTGCAGACCGACGGCCAAAAACCATGATCTCTGTTCCCCACTGGCAACGTTTCCTAGAGCCATGCACATCACTTCGGAAGGCATTTTCTTTCTTTCCGTATACTCGTTCAGTTGTCCAGTCTGTGAAATTTTGGGATATAATTATTATTGGCGTGTATTAAAAAAGAATTTTAGATCGTATGAAACCGACAAATTTTTACTCAAAATAGCATTGAATCTACATTTTTTATTTTGAATTGGTTTATTTTGGTAAAAATTAGCAATAATTGATAAATTTCTTATCAGTCGTAAAAAATTCATCAATTTTCCGATATTTCTCAATTCCAAATGAATTTTGTTCTCCCTCGATTCACCCTAGACGGTATTAATGAGAACCGCGCAGAGGCGACGAGGGATAGAATTTAATATCTGCACCTCATACATCTCCGCGACTAAAATCTTTTGTTGTTGACAAAAAAATACCATTGCGAAGAGAACAATTGGTGCACGGAGAAGTAGAAAAGCCCGAAAATCAACTCACAGGGTCCATTTCGAAGTAGACGAGCTCTCCGCCGGTCAGGGCGATGACCACTTGCCTCTGATTAACGGCGCATTTGACGATCGTCTTTTTCCCCGGTGCTTTCCACTCGTTGACTCTCTTGTCCGCTCTTATGTGACGTATTCCGTCCGGATATACCTTGAATTTTGGACGATTTTTTGATCAGTATTCTAGCATTTTAGATATTACTTCTCATTTTTGGGGACGGAGATGAATTTCGTTTGATTTTTTGTCGGGGTTAAATTACCAGGAATAATCTTTTGCGATTACGGATTATTCCAACGATGCGAAACACCCGATGTTGATATTGCACTGTTTTTGCGACCAACGCGTGGTGGAC
Organism: Euura lappo; assembly: GCA_018257835.1. Taxonomy (NCBI): domain Eukaryota; kingdom Metazoa; phylum Arthropoda; class Insecta; order Hymenoptera; family Tenthredinidae; genus Euura; species Euura lappo. Next base: position 405,608 of record JAEUYN010000766.1, on the reverse strand, counting down.
CAGGCGCTGGAGATACCATAGTGCGTATATTCTTTATTGTTTCGGTTATTTGAGGAGAGTAAAATTCAAGATTCGCAATGTTAGCGAACGATTTTTGAACTCGAATATTCAATCATCGTCGGATATGAAACAATTTTCGTCAATTTCAATCGACTTTGAGTAATTCTGTATACATTTCGAAGCCATTTATCAAGATTTTCATCATTTTTGGAGCAGTTTTTCTTTTCCCTAATATCGGTGTACGTGAATAACATGAATAGATAAATAGATACCTGAACTAAGGCGTCTTCCCCGAGGGCGGAACAACTGAGCGTAGGCGTGGTACCGAGGAATCCGGAATCTGTGACTTCTTCAACAGTCTCACCGATGCTAAGCACGAGAGTGGCATTCACGAAAGATACTATGATGTAAGCATCATATTCCTCTGTAACCCAAAAATCAAAAAAACATTCTTCCAATATATATTATATATTCAATGATAAAACGATCTTTTTCTTTTTTCTTTCTTTTTTAAAATCAAGAACAAGATTAATTCATCGATCAATCTTGGGATTCTCTCTCACAGAGAAACCAATCATTTTTCTCTTCTCAGTTTGTTGCATACATATATAGAAAAAAAAAAACACAACAAAAAATGAAAAGGGGGAAATTTTTGGTCTTTTTCTAGTTTTTTTTTTTGTGCATCCCCAGAGCCCATCGATTAGAATCCTCACCTTTTCACAAGTCTTTCACAATCAGCATCGCGTCGGTCTCAACCACTTAGCTCGCTGCCATTCTGAAAGAGAGAACTGGTGTTTGATAAAAGTGTATCAAGCCACCAGATTCGTTAATATTCTTTTTTTTTCTTTGGTCTTTTTCTAAAAGACTCTAAATTGGCTTTCGTTTTTTTTTCTTTTTTCCTTTGTCTAAGTTTAATCAATAAACAATAATAAAAAATAAAAGAAACCAATTCTTCGGGGCTGTGTGACTCGTTTTTTCTTCTTCTTTCATTACGCTAACGCTTTCAATTTCAAACACTAACCGTCCACTCTTCGTTTGACTGTCCACACGGCGTTTGGATTACCGGGAAGTTCGCTGACCGCCATTTCCGATACTTCCAAGCCATGTCTGAGAACTCGTAACGTCGATCTGGGACCTCGACCGCAAGTCATGTACAGTTGAGGCGTGTCTTCGTTTGCCAAATCCGCGACCTATAGACATAAGTAATTCAACGATTAGAATGGTGAAAAAAGTTGCATCGATCGTTTCCGTTCGAGTCCATTTATATTTGTAATTCCTTGATTCACTTCGTCCTGTAATTAAAAACACACGAGACAAAGGCGACAAGGAATAGAATTTCTTCTTTGATTTCGCATTATTTCACAGGAGAAAGCGTTACGAGAGACGATCCAAACTCCTACTTGACAATGCATTACGATATTACGGACAAATTAGGTAATCGATCGACGCGTTCAATCACCTGACAGGTCATAATCGGCGACAAACTGTCCATTTCGTCAACCAAAACGAGATTTCTCAGGGGTCTGGGGGCGAAGAAGAACGTGTCCCCCTCCTCCAGAGGCATCGCAGAACTGAATTCCGGCTCGTCGTCGTCGTCTCCGAGGTGAGCGATCTGGTAGAGGTAGCTGTGACGAAAGAGCAACGGAGAATTAATAATCTTATCGTAAAAGTTGTCGAATTCTAAGACCTGAAGAATAAAACACTTCTCAGAATCAAAGGGTTGAAATCACTGGTGATCAGTTGAAACACGGATTGATAGAAACATCATATGGTGTTTAAGTTTTTGTGTTCTTTTGAACAGGTTTTTTGCTCCAGGAATGGTTTAGAATCGTCAATTTGAATCGTCCAGACCAAAAAACTAATACTCACTGGTTCCCAAACTCCGAAGCGACGAAGAGGAACCCGGTTTTGAGGACGCACATGCTGGTGGCTACCGGAACGGTGTCAAAGTACTTGAGTTTTATCTCAGTGACCATGTCCTCGTCGGTCTCCAGGGTGATCTTGAATATATCCCCCTGCTCTGTCTGTGCGAGGAAGAAGAACATGCTCTTGGTCTTGTGGGTGGCCGAGCAGACGAAGATCATTCCTCGCTCCGGGTCGTCGAGGTCGTTTCTGCGCCTCGGAATCGGGCAACGGATGTCGTGCTGATCTCCGAGGTTCTTGTAGGTCAGGTAGTTCTCCGAGCAGATGAGAACTCCGCTGGGACCGTCGTTCCCTCCTGGTACGGAGACCAGGAAGTTGGCGTGCTCTTCCAGAGGCTCGCTGTGCTTTCGGACTACGTGATTCAGACCCAGATCCAACTCGTAGAGGGTCAGGGTCTGCTGAGTCTTTACCGCCGCGTCTCCGGTCGGGTCGCTGTCTGCTTCCTGATCGAGAGAATAAATTATTTGTATTTTTGTGACCGAAAAGAGCCGAAAGTGGATTCATTTGCACACGAATTCGGTGTTTAAAGACGCGAATCGTGTGTTTACCTCATAGTCGATCTCCAGGCAAGCAAACATAGGGTTTTCGAACCCGACGTCAACGCCTACAGTGTGATAGACCAGAGTATTGCTCTTGTGGGCTTCCAGTGGCGACGAAATGGTCAGACGAGCCTCGGGATCTCTGTTCAATATGTAAACGAGCTTCTGCTTCTCGATTGCGCCTGGAAATCGTCGACGATGATTAATAAATATCGAGCCGCCAGCGATGAGAGAAAGGCAGTGTGGACAAGAATCTCACCGATCATGACGGCCCTTCCCTTGGGATCAATGGCGAGATACTGTCCGGGAACGATCCTTCGGCATCCGCTCTTCCCGAACGTTTCCTGGTGCACTTTGTCGAAGGCGTTCTTGGCCGGAATGTACTCGAGAATGACGATGCGTCCGGAGTCGGAGCCGACGACGATGTAGTCCTTGGTTCCCCCCGTGAGTCTGAAGGCCATGAGGGATCGAACGATGCCGAAAACCTCGACGGTCAGGAGCGTGTGAACTTTTCCCGTGTTCGGATCCGGCCTCAACAGCTCTAGGGACTTTCCACGGGATACCAGTATCTCCTGCATCTTACTGCCGGAGAAATTACCGTGAACCGCGTGGGTTATGCCCGTCGCTCTTTGGAGCGTTAGATTGTAGAGATACATCGTGGGTTCTGTTTGCTCTTCCTTTTACTTTTAATCAGCGACCGTTTATTCTCCCATCCTGAAACACACGCAACGAGACGATCAGTCTTCGCTCGCACACTGGCGTAATCGACGCCGGTGAAACCATCCGGTATATCTCGGGATATAGACGCCCGAGTGAAAAAATATAGCATTCAACGGACGCGGTAGAGCCCGATGATCGATATTTTACCTGATTTTTATTCGGATCGGTTAAAAATCCGCCGATGTTAGCGGATTCTTGGTTGATTACGTGGCAGCGACGAGCGTGGCGACGCCAAGTTTGTCGGAACAGAAATGGCCGACTACAGATTACAGAACCGTCTTGAACGGTCTGAATTACGCGGCGGAAGTGAAAGACCGACCAGCGGCGAGGCAACGGAAGTGACGACCGGACAGACTGCGTTTGATTGGTTCTGCGGACTTGGGCCGAAGATGGCGCAGGCGCGCGCATATTTGAATATATAAAATACGAAACACACGATTTATCAGTATCTTTGTAATAATAAACATTATTTATTGACAGAATAACGTTTTTTGGCATCTTATGATTATATGCTCACCAGTTTGTTGAATTATTTAACCTACACAATATAATAATTATCGATCTAGGTATATATTCTTGTTCACATATTCTTCAATAAAATACAACACAAAGTTTATCATTACATTATTGCATCCTTATCATTATAGAATATCGCCGTTAATTTTTATTATCGTTAAATGAATGTATAATTTTCTTTTTGTTCGCTCAATGTCAAAATTCGCGCGATCCAAGTTCGCCCGAAAATGGCGTCCTCGATGTGATTCTGACACAGAGACAGACAGCGCTTGCGTCGCTAGTCGTAGGAACTAGACCGACTCGCGGAAATAATAATTGCGATATATGTAATGCATATTTGCAAATGCAAAGTAGTTTAGTGTTAATTAATAAAATAAAAACATGATACAAAGAACCGTCTGAGGGTAACGACGCGGTGCGTGTCTCAACATCTCCACCATTAAACGGGGTACGTGAATTATCCAACGATCAATCAATCTAATCCAATTAGGATTCAGGCCTGGAGGGGGCCGCCAATTTTATTTTAACCCAATGTTTTCGCTCTCTCTCCGTGTCTGTCTGTCTACTGTTCACACACCGGGGGTGTCGCAAACACAACAATGGCCGAATATGCCATAATTATCGGTCAAATGATACACGATACACTCAGATCGTACCGAATCGGTACCGAATTGGAATCGGAAATTGTGTCTGTAAAACAAAAATAAAAAAATACAAATACCGTATTTCAGGATGGACCTGGCGGAAACGATGAAGAACATAGTCGCCAAGGGAATGCAGACCGAGATGGGTCCTCCGGGGGCGGGTTACCCCGGCGGAGCGAACGGAGCCGGCTACATTACGGAGAAGATGTACATACTGTTGCAGTTGTATTTGCAAAACAAGGGATGGAACCCGAGCATCGAACTTCTGCAGTGTTTCACCGAGCTGAAGGAGGCGTCGATGCTGCCCAGCGCCGCCTACCTGCAGTAAGAAGGCGACGAATGTCCGGCGTCCTCCGAATCGAGTTCGTTAAAGAGACAAAGATTCCTTTTTCTAGAATGATGGCTTCGAGAGTGGCGCTGGATTCTCAGGCACGTCTGGTGCTCAGGGAAAACGGGAAGATAATTCTTCCCTACGAGCATTTCGCCAACGCCGTGATGCTCAAGCACATGAACGGTCCGCACGGTCTCCATCTGGGCATGGAGGGGACGGTGAGGGCCGTTATGGAGTCTTATACCATGGGGAGGGAGTGCTTCGGGATGGAGAAGGAGTTGATAATCGAGGTCGTCCAGAACTGCCCGAATCCTGCTTGCAGATATTATAAAAATCAACTGGAGATGAGCCAGAAAATGAACCACATGGGACCTACTTATATCCAAGACAACGAAACTACGGCCTCTATTATTAGATCTAGCTTTTCACACAATAGCGAATTTCAAGCGGTGATTATATCAATATTCTCTCATTTTTTTTCTTCAGTCGCGGGAAAAAATAAGAAGGAGAACCTGAGACGGTCTCCTATTGTTGTTGCTTTGGGTCGACTTTGTTCGCGTTCGGAAGATTTGAAAATTGAAACGGATAATTTGAAGGAAAAAGAATCGAATATCAAAAACTAAACAAGAAAATGGTCTTTAGAGAACGTTCAAAATTTCTCACAAATGAAGTCGTTCAAATCCAGAAGCGTCGCCCCAGAGTTTTCAACGCCAGTTTAGAGTCAGAATTCGTCCTAACAACGGCTCATTTATTTTCAATCATCCCAGGCTCTGAGCGGAGCTGGTTCCACTCCCCACATGGGAAGTTCGACGGTAGACCTCGGCGGTTCATCCGAAATGCAGCAGCGCAGCGGCGGGAATCAAATGAACCTCCAGCGTCCTCCGAGTCGGCCGTCTCTGAATATTCCCCACCGTCCAAGTTCCCAGGATAAAAAAAGCGCCAGCAAACAACAACAACAGCAGCAGCAACAACAACAGCAGCAGCAGCAACAACAACAGCAGCAGCAGCAACAGCAACAGCACTTCGAATCTCTGCTACCGACGGTTCCAATTTCGGATCACAAGCTGACAGACTTCCTCAGGGCGAATTTAGACAGCCTCGACAGCCTCGGGGGACTCGGGGCTCTTGGGAATCTTCAAGGACTCGGAAACGCTAATAAGGATCTACTCGCCCTTCACAACGGCGCTTGGTCCGTTGACAGCGAGAAAGGGTCCAGGTCCTCGTCTTCTAATTCCGAGGGTGAGGAGGAGAGGATGTCAAATTGTTAATTTGTTGAACTCCATTCATTGATTATTTTTTTTCATTTTCCGATACGATTTTGGCATTATTGTGAATTTCGCTTTACTGTAACGTTAATTAGCTGATTTTCCGATCACTTTGAGTCTAGTTTCGTCGATTGAAACTGAAACAAACAAAAAAAACGAGAAAAAATTTGAAAATTGTGTGTAAAAATGTGATTTCATCAAAAATTGAATTAATTCGATTCCAGGAGGTCAAGAAAAGATAGTCAGAGCCTTTGCCGAAGTCATGAAAAACATGGCAAGAATGAAGGCCTGCGTAAGACCCGCGATGTGTAAACCTTACGGCAAACAGTCCGAAGCTTTACAAAAAAGTAAGTTTTCTTCATCTTCTCCCATATTAATTACAATATTTCTACATCTTAAAAATATTCAATAGTTCATGTATAAGATAACAATATATCATTATTTATCGAATATATATCTCATCTCGCTTTCACGCAAAATTTACCATTAAAAAAAGAAAGAAACTTTGTCTTTTGTCTTTTTCTTCGCTATACAATTCGTTTTTTTTTCTTTTTTTCATGTTCCATATACACTTTCGAAATGATCCATTATACGTATATTATATGACGTATTTTGTCCGTTTCTTTTATTCGCAGCGTTGGTCGATACGATACAGCTTGTACAATCTCTGAGAAGTTTCCTTCCACCCCCTCACATACCGGTATCGAGCTGGAAAAACGAAGACAAACATCGATTAGATCATTCTGGAAGTTCTTATCTACCCACGTTGTAAGAATAATTTGATTACGCATGGTAATCTAATAACTAATCAATTAATCACATTATTTTAGAGTTTTAGAAAATATCTTATACGATTTTTTTTTAATGTATATCGATTTTCGTTGATTTAGAATCTTTTAAAAAAATCTTATCATCATTCATTTGGAAGATTTTTGAATTTTTATGGTATCTAAAATCGAAAATTAAGATATTTTCTGTGATTTTGTCATATCTTTACTTTATACGCTTAATTTTCAACCGATCTTAATGGTTTTCCCTTTACAGAAAGGCGGGTGGATTAGAAGAGATGTGCGAACAGCGTAAGTTAGACTAGAAATATATAATCTATTATTTATTAATCATTATTATTATGATTTTTTTTTTTCCCCTAATCGTTCATTTTTCTTATTTTTTTTTATTTTCTATTTCTTTACTATCGGTCTTCTAGTCAGACGAAGAGTATAAAAAAAAAAAATTATAATTTATACCAATTATAAATTTTAGAGAAAAAGTTGATAAATTGTTTATTTTTTTTAAATCTATATACTTACACATATTCTATGCATACAATTTCTTTAATATTTTTTTTCTCTTCACAAATTCTATTCTCTTCCCTTCTTTCTTCTCTCCCCAACACCCCTAAAAAATATTGAAAAAAATAAATAAATAATTCGATTGCTCAATGGTTGTTTATGTATATTCCGGATAATCGAATCGATGATCGGTGTTAGTAGAAAATCTTATTTAGAAGAAGCCAAAAATAAATAAATAGTAGTAAAAAAAAAGGAAGAGAAAAATTTGAAATCGAGTCATGCGTGGTTCTGTGATAAAACGTAGATATGATTGATTATTAATGACGACGACGGTGCAAAAGATAGAGAAAAAAAGAAAAAAAATAAAAAACGATTGATAAGTCAAAATGTTAAATTAGACAAATTTAAATTGATAAACTAATCATCAAATGAGATAGATGAAAAAAAAAAACAATTAACTAAAGAAACTATTAATAATAGATTTAAACTAAAAATAATATTGTACATTAATATCATGATTTTTGTTCAACGTCTGATTTGGAATTATTATTTTTACTATGTTACTTCAAATTTTGGATCTGAATTTAGTTTCTACTTTTTTTTTTGCCCTCTGTTTCCGATTATTGATATTAATTATTCGACAGTATTGATCCTATTTTTTGATATTTTTTTTTTCGTTTATTAGAATATTTTATATTAAAAAAACCTGTAGAGTATATAAGAAAATCCTCATCCCACTCCAAAAAAATCTTTGAACAAAAAACGAGTATGCCAAGATCCTTGCTATTATTTTGTTATTTTCCTGTTTGTTACATAAGTTTCTGATTTGAATGAATTTATAAAATGCATATATATTTGACTCGTTGGAAATACGATTCTTTGTCCTTTTTTCCAACTTTATATATCGTACTATCTATTAAAAAAATGCATTTACGTTATCAATTATATTGATATATTTATAATTGACAAATTATTATTATCTTTTATTATTACTGAACAGTTTATATTATATAACTAAAGCTTACAAACAAAAAGAAAAGTGCTAAAAAAAACGACTAATTATATCATTTAAGTAAATAATATTTAATACACTTTGATGGCACGCAGCTTTTGAATAGTCTATAAAAAAATTTCTGAAAATACCTAGATAAAAAAATCTATATTATATTAATTTCTGTATCATATACATATAATATAAACTTCGGAGTCGCAGAGTTTTAATTGATTGAAAGAAAGACTGAAGATGTATATTGTTGTATTATTATTATTATTAATATAGTGTATCATTTTTTGTTTTGTTTTTCTTCGCCAGCAAAAATTGATTATTTTATTTTTTAATCAATCTCTTTAGTTTTTTGCTAGCAATTTCTAACTTCTCTGTCTCTCTCTCTCTTTCTATTGTTATGATTTTTCATTGATAGTTTATTTTTCAGTTTTGATTAATTTTTGTGCTTTTTATACAAATTCAAATGTATGTCAGTATAATGAATTGATTGATTAATTAAATTAATTCATTAATCAATTAGTTTAGATAGATAGATAGATAGAATGAAAAAAAAAGGACGCATAAATTACATTAACGAGCAAATTATTGTTATATCCGTAAAAACGAGGCTTCTTATTTTCTTTTTGATATTATATCGATTTTTCATTCGTTTCTATTTTTTTTATCTTTCAATAAATATTTTTTGTTAAAAAAAAAAGACACGAAGGAGGATAAATTAAATTACAATGAAACGGAAGATGAAAAAAAAAAAGAACAGAATAAAATTAGAGATTGACTCTCTCTTTCTATATCTCTCTTTTCGCTATTAAATAGCGCTGAAAATAAAAAGGAAAAAATATTTTAATTAAGAAAGTATTAAAATTTATGAAATGTGTGACTGAGTGAAAAATCTGTGTTAAGAAAAAGAAAAATACTTTCTAAATAATATCATAAATTTTTTTAACGTACAAAAAGAACGAAACAGAACAAAGAAAGAATAGCTATCAGCTATTTTATTGTTATTAATTAATTAATCAATTTAAGTTGAAAGAAAGAAAAAATCTAAAATTATAATTTGGCCGCTGCAATATAATTACTATATCTACTATTATAAATTTGTCCATATAATTACAGTATATTATACATATAGTAGAAATCGTCGTACATAGAATCCATTCTACCAATTTTTAATCGAAAATAATAATGATAAAAAAAAAAGAAAAGTCTGTGTAAAAAGAAGAAGAAGAACGAAAAGAAAAGAACAAAAAATAAATAAAGCATACAATTAAGTAATCGAATAGAATATAAATGAATGAATCGAATCGATTTTTGGTGTAACTGATAAACGTATACATATAGATTCTACATTCTCATATTGAAATTGAAATTGAAAATGAATCCCGACTTTTTGATACACAATACGTACATAGACTTCAATAGATATATACGATTTAATTAAAAAGTAAACGATTCAAATAAATAGATGATAAGAAGAAGAAGAAGAAAAAAACTGAATCAAGTGAAATGAAAAATAAACTCCGATATTGACAGGAACTTGAAACTTTAGTTTAAGAAGAGAAAATATGGGTTGCAATTCAGTTATTATATGTTTAGCTAATATTAATATAAATAAATAAGCGCTCCGGGTGTAACTTTTGTAAAGTCTTTTCATAACTTTGATTTCTTTCTAGAAAACTTTGTTATCACAAAACGCTATTATCGATAATAATAATATGTAATTAATTAATTGTCGTCGTCGCTTGCCTGCTGCAGTATTCGCGCTCTTGTCTAATATACATACATACTCTCTCTCTCTCTATTCCACGCCGTACACACTCACACACACACATACATATATTGTATTTATTATTATTATTATTATCGTACTATTATCATTATCATCATTATTGAAGTTTTTACAAGTGTGAATTATAAAAACAAAAAAACAGAAACCATACAATGAAAAACTCGCCTTTTTTTGTCCTTCTGCCCTCCGATCGCCATATTTCTCCTAGTTCAACGATAATCCTTCGACGCTGATACGATCTCCCTCGCAGACTCCTTCTCGTTCTTCTTTGGTCGATGATTTTGACGTACCATTTTTAGATGGGCAGTAAACTTGATCCTGGATTGTAAGAAAAAAGCAAAAAACAATTATTACCGTCATTGAACATCGTTCGGGAAAGAATGTTGTGAAGAGAAAAACTTGAAAATTGCATCTGATTTCGTTACAATTAAATATTGAAATTTGTGACAATTTTTAAAACGAATAAAAAATAAAAAAAATTCAAGACAAAAAGAATTTGTGTTCTTAAAAATGAGACAATAAGATGAATTGTATGAAAGCATACTCGCCTCTTCTTGTTCGAGAACGAATATAACGTCGTCGAGGAAGTAGTACGCCTGTCCCAAGTCCCCTTCGCAGAGATAAGGGAGTTTGCTCCAGGCCAGACACTTGAGACCCAGCGGTTTAAACACCCTGTCTACGAGGCTCGCTATTTGTCCCTCAAGCCCGTTACCCTTGATGGGCAAATACTCGGAAGGTTTGTGGTCATTCCTCTGTCCGACCTCGACGTACGGAGCGAACGGCAGGACCAGAGCCACTATCAGTCTACCGCCGGGCGATAACTTTGATTTCAAACGTCTCAACAACGTGTTCGGCTTGTCGCAACGGTCGAGCAGGTTCAAACACAGGATAACGTCGAAGAGCGACGATTCGTCCTCCGGCCACTTGTCCACGTCCAGTACCCTGTACATTTTTCATTTTCGTCATATTCTTTTTCTCCTTTATTACAATTATTCCATTATTCGATTATTCTCCGAGCCACCGAGCGACGACGACGTCATCCGACAAAAGATAATAAAAAATTGAAATGTTGTAGATTGACGGAACGTGTCGACGACTAGGATGTAAAACTCCCATAAAGATGTACTCCAATCAAGCCGAGGGTCTCCCTCTTAAAACTAGATTGCCAATTGCTGCTAAGTTCCGCTAAGTGATTGGCGAACGAGTTTAATTAAGATTACAGTTTGCGAAGACTCACGTGAATCCTCGCCTGGCGAGCGCCCATCTCATCGGCGGCGATATCTCAGTCGCGTAAACTTTCTCGAATAGATGAGAGATGTGGGAGGTTGTCGCACCGTCTCCGGCGCCCAGATCAATCACCGAGTTCCACTTTCCGGAGTAATTACTCGCTCTCATTAGTTTCTCGAACTGCTCCGTAGAGAATACGTGCATCGAGCCTCTTCCCAAAAGTCTGAAATCAAGAAAAAAAAAAAAAATACGATATAACGATTCTATATCGATGACCGATGACTGTTTAAACACGTTGATAAAACATAGAAGAATATTTAAACTCTACGATGCATAGGATTTTGATCCGATAAATAAGCGAATCTCGTGGTCGTTGTAGCATAAAAGGTGGAGTGCGGTATGTAACCCAGGTAGAGATGGCCGATGCCATCAATTAACGAGCACCTCGCCCCCTATTGAATAATAAATAAAAATAAAGGATAGGATTCGGAGAGTCGGATATATACGTTAATGCTCGTGTATATAAGTTTCTCCACACACGGTCCAATGTCCATAGCCATCTCTCTCTCTCTCTCTCTCTCTCTTTGCGGGTCCGAACGCATCGCATTGTTTGCCGCGAGGTTTTCAGGCTCCAGGAGGAGGATATATTCGCCCCACCTCTTATTCTCGCCCCTTGGGTTGTCGTTTATCGTGGTCCTCCGAACCTGGACCCCGGTGGTGCCCGGTGCCCGCGACTCCTCTATTTTATTTATCTTTATTGTCGTTATACCCTGCAGCAACGGCAGCGGCAGCGGCAGCAGAAGCAACCAGCCGTAGCCGTAGCCGCAAACGCAGACGCAGACGTTGGACGTTGGACGTTGGACACACACGTGCGGACCACAAATCAACCCGCGGTTCTCGCTCTGCACCTTGGATCGCACATAGTGTTTCTTCTTCCTCCTCCTCCTCCTTCTTGATTCTACCTTCCCTCTCTCGCAATCGTCAATTAATTCACCTACCCACCGAAAACTCTTGCCGTTTCAATTCCCTCATCAATCTTGGACGAAACTTGTTCTTATTGTTCGAGTTCGGGTCCGAGTCGAGGGGGGCTGTAAAAACCGGCGGCAAGCAGTCTGGGGTTCGAACTCGGTCTTGGCGCGACCGCCTCAAATCATTACGAATCATTAGACGACCGGGGACCGTCCGCGGATGCACTCGTGTGCATAAATACATAAAATGAAAGTATCAGGGGACCGGGAAATAAGAAAAAGTCAGAGGAACGCATCGGGGACCCGGTGGGATTATACCGAGGAGGAGAGGATTTGCAAACAATAGGTGCGCGCGGAGATAGATATAGGCGAGCGCCCTTTCAGATCCGAGGAGAGTTCTCGACGCTGGTTTTTCTTTTTCTCTCTTATTCTGATCAGAATACCGATATCGACGGCCCTATCCCGCTACCCTCGCTTCGCTCATTTACATATTATTGCTATTATTAGGTAAACGGTCGGCAACGGATAGCCAAGGACCGCGATATAATTTTCGAAAACCCTTTGCCACTTCCAGACGCTCTCATTCGTTATCCTCACTTTCCCAAAAGACGGTATTAATTATCGTTAGAAATCAACCGATTTCGACCATCTTTGTCTCAATCCAAGCGTTTCATCAGACCAACACTTTGTTTCTGATTTTTACAATTCAAAATGTTTAAAGTATTTTTATAGTATTTTCATCCACCCTGTGAAATGTGGATCCTGACGATCGTGAGTTCGGTATGTTCGATATGTTGGATATGGAGAAAAGTCGGTCTGTGTGGCGTCTCTCGACAATCGTGTCTGTGGGGTCCGAGGTACGAATAAGGAAACGGATTGTGGAACACCTGGCCGCATCGGGTAGAGTAGGTCCCGGGATGGTGCAGTGCCACGCTGTTTTTATCCTACTACTAATGAACCGAGTGACACGCGATCTGATTGGACTCTAGTTCAGGAATTTGCTCAGTCATCTTGACGCCCTGGTGCAATCGTCCTCCTCCTCGGGAACGCCGGACGGACGGTGATCAACACACCGACGCGACTTATACACTCGGGGCTTTTAATGCCTTGGCTTACAAACCCGAGCGCTTTCCCTCCTCCATTCTCTACAGGTCTACGTAAAAACCTATCTCGGAGAGGTTTTCACAGGTTTTTGTCAATACGAGACTCTTTTCTTCACGAGTTCCTAGATTATGTGACACCGTCTTTGTTTGAAATAATTGTGTGCACTGATGTTGAATGTAAAAATAAAACTTTCGTATATATTCGTTGATAACGCTCAACACTAGATACACTGTTTTGATGTGATATTAAAATTGTGGATTGACGACTGATGTATGTTTTTAGTTGTGATTGAACGAAAAGTTTAAGTTATTTTTTGAGAATTGTAATTTGTGTTTGCTTTAGAGTTACTAAGTTCTTCCTCAGTTAAATTATATTGTTCTTGTTATATTTAGCTGTTTCTAGTTTTTAGTTCTTAGACAAGACTGATTTTCATGTTGAAGATTTCGAGTAAGGAAAGGTTTGGGGATAATTTTGAGTAAGAGTGAGAAATTGTTAATTGATTTCAATTGGTTGGACGCGTAGAGTGGGATGATTGTTAATTCTTTTGGATTGGTTGGTAATCTAATGAAGAATGAAAGGAAATTTTCTCAGAAAGACTATGTGAGAAAATAGCAGCTTTACGATGTCCAATCGGACGTGACGAGAACAATAGACCCGTAGGTTTTGAAAGTTCTTGGATAAAGTTGTAAAGAAGATTAAATTTCCAACTTTATGATTCCACATTGGTCGCCAAATGTGGCCGAGAGTCTTAGGGAAATTAATACAATAGGCCGGGTTATTACTTTATGGTCTATGGGGCCCGACTAGCCCTTCGTTTGAAGGGATCTAACGGTATCTTTGATATTTTGCATTTGATTTTTGGCGTCAGTTTCCGATATCCCGAAAATCGATTTCGAAATCCAAATTTCACTCACTGAGTACATTTTCTTTGTGTTTATGGATATATACACGGTCCTCGGTATCGTGTCCTGAAATTTGACCAAATCAATTGAACAAAAGCGTCTCTCTCCGCATCGCCCGTAAGAATAATGGTCCGTCTCTCCTTCCCGCTCTCTCCGTATGGGAAGAAGAAGAAGAAGAAGAAGAAAAAGAAGAAGAATAAAAGGAAAACGTCGAGGTTCTCCGACTCGCGTATTTAGCATCCCCATCTCCATCTCCACCCCCATCCCCGAGTCTCGCGGCGGCGTCTCGTTAGCTATACCCCTCGAGTTCTTTCCGTTTCATCTCGCTACTCGCATCTCCGTTCCTCGCTAAGAGAGGGGGTCAGGTTAGGTTAGGTTAGGTTCAGTTTCTCCCGCAGCATCCAGAATCCAGGGTGAGGTGGAGACGATCGGAGAAGAGGAAAAGGGAGGCTGTACCCAACGAGAGAGACTCGTCTGACGGAGAAGGGAGACCACGCCTTCTCAACCTGGTGCTGGTGCTGGTGCTGGTGCTGGTGCTGGTAAAAGGGAGAAAAGGCAAATATTTCCACCTAGATACCATTTATATATACATATGTATACACACGTATATATACACATATATATTCGCGCGCAATTATACAGAGAAGGAGAAAATCCCTGTGCAAATGTCGCGCGCGCGCGCGCGCCTCGATCGCACTTATAGGGGAAGTTCTGGTCCGACTCTCCCTGCTATTTCGCAGGATGAGGATGAGGATAAGAATAAGAATAGGATAAAGAGGGGAGGGAAAAATTCTTAAACGGGATCGTTATGCCGCGAGTAGAGCGCATGCATATGTGTTGGAATACAGAAATACCGATATACGAGCGCAAAAATGAAGGAATAAAAACTGTCTTACGATTAGAAACCCAGGTTTCCGAGTTCAAGGACGACACGACAAAACAATGTTCGGAAATTGTATCGCAGTGAGTGACGTATTCACTCCGCAAGAGTGACCGTAACAGTGGTCAGAAAAAATCGATCCCCTTACAGCTCTATTCTTCTTCACACTGTGGAGAGTACAAAAATGTGCAACTTTGGAGACCACGATGGTAGAAATCTGTACACCGTGATGTATGCGACAAAACCTTGGAGTCGCCTCAAAGTAGACGAAAATGCTTCCATGCTGAATCAAAGATGAATGGCTGGATCCGCGATCCACGAAAGGTAAGAACCATTCATGTTTTCAGATTCGATGTCATTGGCGCTCGTCCAGGGATGAAAAGACCAAGAGCGCCGGTCAGTAATTAGAATGGCGGCGTCTGCGCGGCGTAGATCGTCATCAGGGTTAATTAGTCCGTGGGCGCGTGCGCGACGTTTCTCCAATTGTCTTCGAGCAAGTTAGGACATTTACACCTACGAAACGGCGAAACACGGCACAACACCTCCCGGTCCTCCTATCCCGGACGTCTCTCCTCTTTCGACCAGTAATTAAACCGGGGCGGCGCCTAGGGGTGAACGACGCGCGGCTGCGCTCTCGTAATTACTAATCAACCCTATCACCGCACCTGGCATCACCGCGAGAGGGAAAGAGAAAGCGAGACGGAGAGCCGCTCGAAAATGGCGGACTCTCGTCTCGTTCTTGTCACTTTTCTCCCCGTCCTCTCATAATTTATCCACATCGAGTGGATAGAGCGATACGATATGTAAAAAGTCTCGCTCTCCTGCCTCGCTAACTACGTGACGGTATCCGTTCACACCGGACGCCATTTATGGAAGCGATACTCGATCGAAGATACAGAACGAATCGTCGGGTCAGAGGTTTCGGGTACCCTGAAACGAGGTTTTACTCTACACACATTCTCAGAAGTTGCCCAGAGTGAATAATGATTGGATCGATTCACTGCACGAAATCAATCGTTTCGAATTGACGATTTTTTTCAAATTGCTATAACTTTTGAGCCAATTAACCGATTCGGGTTACCTTTCCTCCAAAAGTTGCGCACTTTTATACTCTTTCGATCGATTTCAAGTTGAAGTAGATCCGTCGAAAAGTGATCGAGTTATCCGACATAACGTGAAACGGTGCAGACACAGATTTTGCAAATGACGTTTTTTTTTCAAATTTATACAGTAATTTTTGAACCGATTGGCCGATTTGGACCATCTTCCCTCCAAAATGAGCGCATTTCAGTCTTCTTTCATGCGATCGAAGGTTCCTACAAATCGGTTGAAAATTGACGAAGTTATTCATCATGGCGTGAGATCGAGTGAAAATGTAGATTTATCGAACTTTTTTTCAAATCGATGTAACTTTTGAACCAATTGATCGATTCGGGTTATCTTCCCTCCAAAATGTGCGCATTTTTATAGACTTTGAATCAATTCCAAGTTGAGGTAGATTGGTCAAGAACTGATCGAGTTATCCGACATAGTGTGTGAAAAGGTGCGAAGACGGATTCTTTTCTAGAAACTGTTGTAACTCTCGAACGAATAAGCCGATCGTGACCATCCTTCTTCCAAAATGTGCAAATTTTACTCTACTTTCGGTATAATCAAAGTTGCCAAAGTTATTCGACACGTTACGAAGCGGAGGACATACAGAAGAGGTTGATTTCAGCGTAGCTGACGTCTGTTTCGAGCCTGCGACTTTGGGAGAGTCACCGCATAGTTTTATTTCTCTTTTTGCATGCGGCTAACGCGGTTCTTCTAGCTTCTGTTGCCACTACCACTGGCAAGACCAAGACCAGGACCAGGACTCGAACGACGCGATGGAATTCGTAATTTTACAGCAAACGACGGAAACACATGCCGCGACCGAGCTTACGAACCTCCTCCGCCGACATCGACCTGCCGAGGTAGGTGGGTAGGTATAGTATACATAGGTACCGGTACTGGTCGGTGTGCCTCAAGACTCGACTATACTGACTGAGGGAAGGAAATTCCGCCACGAAACCACAAAAACAAAAGGCTTGTAACCAGCGCTAACCAACCTAACTCAGACCCGCTATGCGGTCGGTATTTCTATATTGCTTGATCCTCCTGATGCTCTGCCGCTGATGTAGCCGCGCTACCTGATTCGGATTCGGATTCGGATTCGGATTCGCTCGCCCTCAAATATCTGAATTACTCTTCGTCCGCGTCAAACTCACGGTCGCCGGATAAATAACCTGCAGGCTCATTTCGCACACGTTCGTCGATATCTTTGGCAGTTTTCGTCAAAATCAGTCCATTGATAAAAGAGTTGGAACAACGAAAGTGTGAAGATTATAAAAAACCTCGTTATCCTTTTCTCCCCAAAAACTGTGTTTTACTAAACATTACCCTGTGACGTCCCCCTAATATAATTAGCATGAGAAATCATTATGAGGATGTTACAGCAGCAGCAGCAGCAGCAGCAGGTGGTGCGCGGAACTAAACACTACCTGCTGTATATCTGGCTGATGCGCTGATGCACCTTAATACAAAACAAAAACAAAAAGGAAAGAACAACAAAAAAAAAACGTTACACCAGAGCTACTGGTTTCGCTGATGTTACCGGTGGAGAAAGAGAAAGAGAAAGAGAAAGAGAAAGAGAAAGAGAGATGGAGATATGGAAAGACAGAGAGAATCAAGTTGGTCGGTTTGATGCTGACCAACGACCAAACCCACCATCACACGAGTCGGAGAGTGCGGAGTGCCACCGTGTTACGCGTTGGGTTCACAATTTTATTACAACCCCCTTCTTGGCTTCGTTTATGTCTACGTTTCAGGCATCTCGAGTTTCTTAGGTGTCTTTTGTGCACACATATTCGTGGGATCCCCACCCCTTCCACCACCTCCTGCTTCTTCTGCATTCGCGCAGATTAGAGACACCAAATTACCAACACGGTCATTTGCACGAAGAGGTGAAGTGAAAGAGACAAAAGTAATTAATCAAGGAATATGCAGATGTTGGAACGAATGGACGGAATTCTTTTTCTCCGAATGAATCGAATGAATTGATACGTCAAATCGGCATCCTCGATTTATGATCGTGTAATAAAAATAAAAAAGAAGGAGGGAAAAGAAAAATAACGATTCAACGAACCTGCGGAGTGTGAAATTTCTGCAGATGAAATCAATTATATTATATATTCATACACCATGTACAGGCGTGTATATATATAAGGCACACGTATGAATATATTGTTAATTAAAATCAGAGGTGAAGTAAAAAAATATAACAATAATAATACTTTATCGCTCGCAGAGCAGCAGCAGAGAGTATAGAGCAATCAATTGAATGAAGTTTCAAGTTTACAGTCTGCACACCTCGACTGCGTGCACTCCGCCAACGCGTGTTCTTTAAAAACCTCTCCAAGGATGGATGGATACGTATGTTACGCACGTTGGACGTGGCGAAGTTTGATTCGCAGGATCACACAGAGTGGCGGCAATTTAATATCGTCGTACATAAGACTGAATATATATATACCTAACCTATACGCGTGTGTGTATATATATATATGTATATATAAAATCCAGAAAGGACGTGCGTGGCGAACCCCGCTTAATTATAACGAACTCTCTCTCTTTCTTTCTTTCTTTCTTTATTTCTTTATTTCTTTCCCCTTTATAGCAGAGAGACTGCTGCTGCCGCTGCTACTGTGCAACTTGTGAGAAATGAAAAGGTGTTACAAAGGAACTCGTTCAACGACCACAATATAATCATCAAATACCAGATTCTACATATTACAGGTATTCACCGAGTCACCCAGAAGTCACACGACAACCTTTTTTTTGACAATTATTACTCAACTTTTTATGGAAAAAAATTAGGTGAAATTGATTTTAAAAGAAAAATTCTGTAACATTTTCAAGCACGATTTTGCAATCTTGATTCTATAATGTATTCGACACCTATAGGTATAATAAAAATTTATGGACTTTCTCAGAGTCCATATATATTATCCAATACTAATTCCAAACCAAACGAACCATTAAAACAAAAAAAAAAAAAGGAAAGAAAACCGTCTAAAAATGAATAATGAGAAAGAGAAGGACCCAAGAATAAGACAAATGAAGGTAAGATCTAGTAGCCAAAGAGTCAGAGGTTAATAACTGGCGTTAGTTTTTAATAAACGGTTTTAAGTGAGAGCCTCGAGAGCCTCACGTATCTCACTATCTCCCAAACTCATCCCTGTATATCCTAATAAGACCTTCTCTTTTTTATTTTGCCTCTCTCTCTCTCTCAAAGTTCTCTCGGATCATCAATAACCGTTTGGGGGCCCCATCGCCATCAGACTATCTTAATACGTGTGCAGCGAGGCACGGAGATATCTCAAGGATTAGATATGAACCTGAGATAGCGTATCTCTGGCGGGTTATTAATCAACGGGTACGACCCCCTTTCGACGCCTCGTGCAGAAATTAGAAACAAAAGAACGCCTAAACTGACGTCCATTTTTTTATTTATTTTTTATCATAATTTAAGGTGACTTGAATAAATGGTGAATGAATAATTTACCTCGTTCTATGGATCATAAATGTCAGAAAAATGTTCTTTTATTTTACTTGGCCCTTTTTAAAATGTTCATGAAATCTGAACGCTTTCACAGATTTTAGAAAACTTTTTTTTAGTTCGAAAGTCAAAGAATCAAGCTTCAATTTCAGCTTTGAAACTTCAAAAAATATCAATTTTTAACTGAGATACAAGGATTTTAAAAACAGTGATTGATTACAAAAATCCAAGTTATCACCATTGATTTTCTTTTTTTTTTTTGCAATGTTCGATCTTTAACATCAATATCATCATTACTAAAGCCTCCGAGCTACAATTTTCCAACTTTCTTTCTCTTATTTCCTTGTTTATTCACATTCTTCAAGTTCGGTTATTCAAATTTCCCGCTCAAACTGTCGATTCTGACGTAACAACGCCGATAGAGGGCTAAAATAACCTATAAAAAAAAGTTCAAAAGCGTCCAGAAGCCGCAGTTTTAATCCGATCTTGGACACCTTGGGCTTAAAATGATCGGAATGAAAAACCGAAGAAACTGACCAGTGTAGATTTTCATTTTCTACC
The DNA here is from genome assembly GCA_018257835.1 of Euura lappo. NCBI lineage: Eukaryota > Metazoa > Arthropoda > Insecta > Hymenoptera > Tenthredinidae > Euura > Euura lappo. The sequence goes on along the minus strand of JAEUYN010000766.1, from coordinate 385,365 downwards.
TCGGCAAGGAGAAACGTACCGAGACAAAGGTTCTTTGAACAAGAAAAAATTCCTTTTCACTCACCCATTGATCGACGTCCTGCTGATGAACCACGACAGCGTCGACCTAGCGAACGAGTGCCAAGCCTGCAGCGGAAGTGAGTCGGACCGTTCGCTAGATTTTTCTAGAAAAGCGGTAGCCTCGGAATCCGGAAGATCGTTTCCTTCACCGGCCCCGAGAGGCACCCAGAGTCCGCGGAGGTCCTCCCGTATCTGGGCAAGGTCGACGGTGTACCACTGACAAAAATCGGTGTCGATTAGCGCAGGATGTAATAAAAAGCAATTAAGCCGGGAGTCCCGGTTTTAATCAACGAGCGATGGGCTTTTTGTCTCGTTCAATTCCAAGGCGACGTCGACGTCGACGTCGACGCCCGAAGCCCGAAGCCCGGAGAGCCGGGTAATTAGGGCTTTCGCGCTTCGCGCGACGGGGGACACTTGTTGCTCTCCCTCTCTCTCTCTCTCTCTTGCTTTTTACTGTCCACTCCGGACCCGACCACCTACATGGCTCGGCCGATAGGAAAACCCGAGATAGAGGGACGGAGGGAGATAGAGGGAGGAGAGTAATTAACGCCTCGCACCAGGTGTGCGGCGCTCCTAAGATTTACCGTATACCTTCTTAAGGACTTGTTTATACCGCGATATCCACATGAAACGACTGCGCGGAGGAATTTAAAACGTCGCGAAGGAAAAGTAGGCAAGAAAATTACAGACTTTTTTCATTCTTTCTCATAACGAACGCAATGATCGATATCTCCAAACAGAATGTCATTCTTGTGTCTTTTTCGTCTATATCTCACTTCCTATTGATTCTACGTGAAAAGTAACGAACACCGATTTTGAAGCTTGTAAAATTCTCTACAAAAAAGCTAACCACAGTCTTCAGCGTCTGATCGACCGTTTCGAAGATATAAGGACTTGAATAAGTCGTGCGGATGCACTGCCTTCTTTTGCAGATATCTCGCTTCCCGTTGCTCCTAGTCAAAATATGCTTTTCAACTGATTTGAAGCTTGTGAAATTCTCTAGAAAAAATCTACCCACTGTACTCGGGGACCGATCAACCATTAACAATGTATAAAGGCCTGAAAAAATGAAACTGATTGATAAGAAAAAAAAAAGGATTTTCAGTTCCTCCGAGTTCATATGAAATCTATAGGTCGATGAACGTGATAATCAAACTCGTCGTCGTAAAAAAGAAGAAGGAAAACTCTTAATTCTAATTTATTAATCACCTGGTGCGTACCCGGTGCACCTTGGCTCTGATACAACGAAGGGTATACAGCCGCGCGGCGTCTGGTGGTGTCGGAGGTCCGAGAATGCCGGTTATAGTCATCATCACACTTGGATTGAGTATCTTTTTGCCCCGAGTCGAGAGAGTCTCGAGGGGCCCGGGGCGTTACGAATGGCTACCGGGTACCGGGATGCCGGGATACCGGGCAGAGGAGGCATTCCTCTTATGGTCATTAGGAGGCGGTCGTATTTTCTTTTTACTTCCAAACATTGTCAGAGTTTGATGATAATTTCCTTCGGCAAATTTTATGATGAAATGAATTTTGCGAAACGGGATTGAAAGAGGATAAAGAAACCCGCGGGATCGAAGCCAATTTCTCAGCTGCAGTCCCGGAGCAAGACCGACTGCGGAGGAGGACGTCGCCGTTACGTACGCGCAGAATGCGCCATGGCCACGTACCAACACGCCTTAGGAATCTCAAGAGCTCCACTTACGAGCGGTCAAACATCCCTACAATTCGCCGCCCCGAGCGTAAATGGCGTTCGGGTTGTTTATGGTTCTCGGGTTTCCACGCGGTGCGCTGATGCCGATGCACCTTCATTTTATCTTCTCTCTTCTCTTCTATTCGTCTGCAGCGGAATGCTCCTCGCGTCTACTTCGAAGCCTCGCAACGTCCAAACGGTCAATATTCGGAGAAACGGTGTCTCGACATTTTTTGCAGAGAATTTCAAGACCTTCAAAGTTGGTTCCTGTCATTGTTCTCCCAGGGTCACCCGGAAGTGAGATATGAGCCAAAAACCATGCGTACGAGCGATACGCCGAAAGCTCTAACGTTCAAGCTTCTACATCTCCGAAACGGTTGATCCTACGATGAAGGGTGCTTGCACCATTTTTGTAGAGAATTTCGAGAGCTTTAGAATTGTTTCCGTTGATTTTTGACGTAGGACCAACCGGAAGTGAGATATCTCGAAAACAGTAAAACCGAATGAATATAGTATTCTAATTTTAATTAATTTTCGCGAAAAAACTGTTTGTTTAGCTCGCAGTGCGTACGAACTTTACCGTTATCCGCTGTCAGTAACCGTTGGTTTACTTTTAGTCACTTTTTGCTCTCCACTCTCCGGTATCCAGAATTACAGCCTCTGTATACGCAAGGGGTGTGTCATAGGCTACTTTAACACGGGGAAAAAAGAAACGCGAATATACGGTGTTTTAAGGTTTTAAAAAAAGGGGGGCTCCTGACGGTGAGCCGTGGCCGTAGCCGTAGCAGTAGCAGTAGCCGAGTAGGAGGCTGCGAGGCTATGAGCCTCTGAAATATTAAGTGAGTGATGGATGAACCTCTGGAGAGAAAACTGCGGGGCCGAGGGCGTTACACCCGCGTGACTCTTACACTTTTCAAACAAAAATGAGGAAAAAAAAACCGTCACAGGACACGATATCAAACTTTCACTAAAATATTTTTCCGATTTTCATTATCATTCACTTCTCCATCATTTATATTCAATAAATTGCTCTCATCATTCTGAACAATAGTTTTTTTTTTGCAAAATATTTTCAAATTTTTTTTCTCTTCTATGTCAAACTTATTTTGATAAATGGGATTTGAAGTATCAGTCTAGAGATATGGATTCGTGAATTAATTCACGATTGTTATCATTCTTTTTCCAAAGATATTAAAATTGTGTTGATTTTTTTCCGATCTAAAAAACCAGAATGTTTTCAAATAAGGAATTCTAAAGAGTGTTGATAGAGAAGAAAGAATATAAAAACCTAAAATCAGATATCAATTAAATCCACTGTGAATTTTTCATTAAAATTTCTACAATTTGTGAAAAAAATTGAATCCTAGGTGACGAGAATATATTTAAACCTGTAATACATGGATTCGTTTGTTTCCTTTTTTGGAAAAATTCAATTCACATAGTCTGTTCTCCCAGATCCCCGAAGGGTGCGTTTCACCGATTCCTTGTATCGCTATATCGGCCAAAGAGTGCACTTCACAGCTCCACAACCGTGCACAACGTATACATATCTCGGCTCGGCTTGCCTTAGGGGATGGAGAACAGAAACGCGGCATGAAAACTTGATATTCGTTTCAGGGGCCAAGAGGAGGTATAAAAGTGGTAAGAGAAGAAGAGCGAAAGGATAGATATCCTGTATATGAGAGAATATATGATATGATGTATTCTGCTCTCTCTCTCTCTCTCCTATCGCGATACGTACTCTGCCATCGTATCGCTATTTCTTTCCTTCTATTCGTTATCTATATCCAGACTCTCTCGAATGCTCTTCCTTATTTCTTCTTTCTTTTCACGGTTAGTTAGACACGCATTTATACACACCAAACTTTTGTCTATTTTTATGTATCGCCAGGTATATAAATTTTCGCAACAAGGATTCTTTTTTTCTTTTTTACCGTCACTTATTCAAAACATCGAGGAAGATGACGAAAATCGCGAAAATAAATTTAAATAAAGCTTTGAAAAAAAAAAATTAACAAGAAAATTGAGAATTTCAAGACTTATTCTGTATAGCTTTGCTCTGATTAATCGTAGAAAATCTTTGAAAATCTGATCAATGTTCATTTGAAGAAACCTTTTTGAATAATTTATTTTTCGCAAGGTGTATAAAAGTAACAAATTTCAATTTCCCGCTATACCTATACACATAACGTATCGACGGCCGCTATTAATATTGTCTTATGTTTTCGTTTCCATTTGGAAAAGACCTATCTGAAAATGGCTCGGGGTAAAAGACTTATCTCCTATGCTTATACACAGGACTTAAGTCTTTTACCCCGAGCCATTTTCAGATAGGTCTTTTCCAAATGGAAACGAAAACATAAGACAATATTAATAGCGGCCGTCGGTATAACGTGGACGGAATAATTTCAAAGCCTCACTCGCTCTTTATCTCCCCCAAGCGTCTCTAATTTGCTGCATATACTCTATATTATATATACGGTTAATTATAAATCGTTGTACCTACAATAAGAGAGTCGAGTGTATAAAAGGATATATCCTCCATGGCATGAGGGCATGGCTCAAGCGGCTCGCTCGAGCATCGTCGAGTATAGTAAACCATACGCATACACAGATGTGTATGTATGTATGTAGCTAAAAGGAGAATAAGGAGGAATATCGACGACGTAATTACGCGTAATTACCTCCGCAGCACCGCAGCCACAGCCACAGCCACGACAGATACCCTCTCGCGTTGTATTCGCGCTTGCACATCCACATCCACAGCCACCATGTGGAGCGTGGAGTACGCGGTTATACCGAGGGCGTAGGACTAGTGGTTGGCCTTGTACGATAATTGTACTAATTATTACTCGCGTTCCTTAACTTCGATCCCTCCTCTTTACGAGCGGCGACCGCTATACTTCTTCTCTTCCTCTTCGGAGATACTCCGACGATTTATTTTCCCCCTTTTATTTATTTATTTTTTTATTTCGAACAATATTCGTTATCGGCCTCGAACAACTAAAATTTCCTACTATCGAACACCATCTTTCGTCAAAACTGTACAAAAAATCGACGAGAAAAATTAACAATTTCGAGGAAATTTATCATTTCTCACGGAACTTTGATACGTGGGTAGAAAAAATGTTGTAACTTTGGGTGAAATTTAACCATTTCTACTTGGGATACGATGATTTCGAAGGTACAAATTCACGATTATGAAACGTCGATTACAATCTCCGCCGTTTTTCTCGTATTTCATTGAATTCTGATCAAAATTCGCGGAACAATCCTCGACAATGAACCGTAAAATTTGAATAAATTCGGTATCTCCGTGGCCCCGCGAGGTGTGTTTGAGCGTTTCTCGTTAGTCCGAACGCGAAGGTGTACTTGAGCAGTTCAGCATCCACCAGCCACACAGGGAGAGATCGGTGCGAGAAGAGATCCTTTGTTTAGTGATCTTTAAACACCTCCTCGTTATTTTTGCGCGTGACTACTTGGCGGGTGTAGCTCACGATCGGCATGTGGATGTGCTCATGTGCGAGTGTGTTGCCCCCGTGGGTCAGAGAGAGAATATCAGAATTTACGTTCTCTATACTCTAAGATACTTTGCGCAGCAGCGTACGTGTTCTCCTCGCCCCATACTACAACACCTACGTATGCGTGTACGTACAACGTAACGTAACGTTACGTTACGTACGGGTACCACAGGGGTTATTACATATATACATTTAACAAAGTTTATTACACCGTATTACGGAACGAACGAACTAAGAAGCGAGCACTTTGTGCCTGTAAAGAGTATCGAGTACGCGCGCTTCTCTCAGCTTCTCTTAAGGCTGTTAAAATCTTAGAGGTAGCTACATAAATTATACCGTCTTCTTCTCTTTCTCGTTTTACTCCCAGCAAAAAGATACTTGACGGTGATACGGTAAATTTGCTTCGTAACTCCAAACTAGGCGCGGCGTACGTCAAAATCACCGTGCACAAATTTATATTCCGATCTATTTCGAAGCTTGAAAAACGAGATTAAACTAATTTCCATTAAAAACTAGTCAATACAGAATGCAATTTGGAAATAGAAGAAGAAAAAAAAAACGATAAAAATTGATATATCGCGAAAAAACTCGCGGGTCCCGGCGCGTGGCGTTACGCCCCTGACACTCTCTGCCCGTCCTAGGACAACCGCCTGACGTAGAGTGAGAGAGTGAGAGAGAGGGAACTGGATGCGCAATGTGACCGCTCGGCGCGGCCGCACTCACCTGTTTTTTGTCGTAGGCCCAGAGCCTCTCGTCCGCCCTCTGTTTGTCGTAAATAATCCTAGCGAATCCACCGTGCGGTCTGTACCCCTTGACCAGACCGCCGGGGTGGCTCGTCCTCGTCCTCGTCCTCCCTTCCGGCTCTAGGTTAACACTGGCCGTGCATGAATCGCACCTCTGCTGCGACTGCTGCGACTGCTGCGACGATGCCATGCTACCAGCGCCACTATCACAGGCGAGCCTCACTGTGCCAACGATTATCGAGACCGAGAGTAGCGGTAACGGTGGCAGTGGCAGTGGCAGGGCTGCCATTCGCGGTGTTGCACCGTTATTTGAAACCTCGGTCGACGCCGATCCCGTCCCAGACTCGGTTCGAACTCATTATCGACGTATCGATACCGCCGTCGACCGTATCTCCGGAGGATGATTGACACGGATTTAGGTTTTATCGGACGGGTATTACGCGCGTTGAACGATCGTCGCGAGCAGCCCCTGCGGACGCGGACAGCACGTGGCCATGTTGACTAGATTCGAAGCGACATCTGGCCTCGCCGCGGAGAACACGGACTCCGTTTGCGTTACCAGTCCCCGTCGGTAATGTAGACGCGCCTAGTTGCCGACGGCGATGTCAAGCGGTCCACGGCAGCGCGGGAATTTTGTCTTTTTCAATATAAGATGATTTGATTTGTTTCTGAAAAATTATTCAAGATTTTTGAAAAAATGAATTTGTTAGTTTTTCTCGATATGTAATCCCTTTGACGATCGAAGAGATTGAAAAATAAAACAAAAAACAACGATTACCAATGATTAATGAAAGTTGTTGTTTTTGGCTTTTCTTTCGTTTTGTTTCATTTCATTTCGGGGAGGAATAGGAAGATATTACGAACGCGAGGCTCTAAACCGAACCGAATAACAAACCGGTATGGGCATTCGGGCATGAGTAGCGCGTTTCACAATATTGTGACCGAACCCGTGGAGAGCAGAGACACGTAAACACAAATCCTTACATACTGTTACACATGAAATTTGAATAACAAAGTATACGCGGTGAAGCTGAAGCTGAATTGACATTCGGAATTTTATCTTTCCACGATTATTATTATTATTATTATTATTATTATTATTACTTCCTCCTTATTATCGTAACGAGTTATTTATAAAAATAATCTCTGTAATTTTTGTTTTTATGAAAATCTACAGTAAAAATCGACATTTCACAGTGTTTCCACGAAAAACAACAGATTCCCAATTTCCCTGATCGTTTTATGAGAAATGAAAATTCGTTGTAAAATGGTTGACCATTTAAATCGATCGCGATAATTTGTCGTAGCAATAAAACCTTACGGTCCGAAGGGCTATCGACGAGTCGGTCGGATCCAGCAATAAGCTCCGGGTATTGTTTTGGCTGGAGAAATGAGCCCAGTCATAAACGGGGACAGACTGGGTTTTGGTAATTAACGGTTTGGTCCGCGTGAAATTGGCGAACAATGGAGCCCAGATACTGTTACTGTTTCAGGGTCTCCGCGTCTCCGCGTCATCCGAGAGTCTGGACCCCTCGCTAAAAAAAAAAGAGCCTGAAGAAATATCGGTGTGTATTATATTCGGAGCCACAGCCTCGATTGATCAGAGTTCGATGTCACTTTGCACGATATGAATGTGAACTCGATTGAAAATAATTAATTAGTAGAAATATTCAATTTCGACGTTAAATTGGCGGGAAAAGTCGATGAAAATGCAGGAAGACTGATTAAAAAGTGATAAGAATGAATAAAAAATCATCAAACTTGGTAAAAAACTGATTTCATTTACGTAATGAACGATTAAAATCCAATTAAACTTTTGTCAAATCCAATCTGATCGAACTTTAGTGAAAAAAAATTCATAAAATTGTATGCGGAGAAAGAAAAAATGACGAGAAAATCGTTTATTTTTTCGAAGACAATGTCAGAGGGTCTGAGGGGATGAGGGAAGAGAAGCTTAATGGGATTCTTTGGGGATGAATATTTCAGAAGTCGTGGTTGTATCGAGGCCTGTCCCTCCTTATTTTTATTTCGGGGGTGGGAGATGCGAGGCACGAAGGTAATGATAATTCATTAATTTATGATAAGCTCAGCGTCTCGGTGAGCCTCTCCCCTCTCCCCTCTCCGCTCTCCCCTCCCACCCCATACCATAAATCATTTTCAACACTGACGTTAATTGCTGTTAGGCGAGGGATACTTTTTTTCCTTTTTTCTTTTTCTTTTCTCGCCCTCGTTTTAATACCGCCAACGAGAAATTAGATTTTCTTATCTTTTTTTTTTATTTTAATTGGCCTAATTTTTCACCGAGTTGCACCTGAGACCGGATAAAAAAATGGAAGAAGCCAGAAAAATGGAGACAGCAAATTGTCATTTTTTTGTCGGATAAATTTTGTCAATTTTGATGAAATGTTCAATTTTTCCACAAAAATCTCATTCTTTCATTCATAATTTGTCGAATATTTGTAGTAGCTCTGGAAAAGTTCTTGTAAATTATCTAACTTTTGTTTTTTCCAAAATCGACAAGTTATTCTATTCGCATCCGGCGACGAAATTACACGAATTCAATTCAATTTGATTGTATTTTGCTTGATTTCATTTTGTTTGATACTCTTTTACTTTGCTTTATACTTTTATTCCGCGTTATTGCAGCTAAGTAGAGATTGAAGCGCCCGGTAGCACCGCGGCTGTCGCCACTAATGTACGCTTTTTGTACCCTCCTTAATCCTTCATCGTTCATTCTTCATCGTTCATGCCTCTTCTTGTGTTCATTTGGACAACGATAATCATCAACGCGGTGCGGCGGAGCAGAAGACCAGCGGAGTTGCGAAGAACCAGAGAATTCTCAAATGGTGGCTTCAACCTCGCTGTTTTTTCCCCCACACTTTTCTTCCCTCTTTTCGAATTAATTGAAACCATTTTTTACTGTTTCAACACTCGAGTGTTGACTGAAGATTCATTAAAGTCTGTCGATTGATTCAAGAAAAACAAAAAGTTGATAATGGTTTGTTTACAATGAACGGAAAACCACAAAACTGTCGAGGATGACGCAATAAATGATCGAATTGTATGAAATTTGAGTAACTATGAACGTGAAGAGTGAATTTCGAAGACAATACTTGGCGAAATCGAATCGAAAAGGATGAAAATCGAAGTGAAATGAGACAGAAATGGATTAAAAATTGTCAAATACTAGAATTTTTATTATAAATTCTCACAAAATTGAACGAAATTCGATTAGAAGTTGACCAAGATCAAAATGAGGCAATAATCGATGAAGATTGAAAAAATCCTCATCAAAATAGGTAAAAAAGGATCTAAATAGTAGAATCTTGGAACAAAAATTGACCGAAGCTTGATCGAAAAAACGTGACTTGATGTAAACGATCGTAATCAATCACACTTTGATAATTCCTGATATAAGGACTATAGAATCGATCAAAAAAAAAAAAAAAAAAAAGAATGAAGAAACTAAAGGCTAAAATTTGACCATCTCAATGATAAGGTGATAAGAATGGCGATCATAAAGTACAGTACGTATCGTCGAGGATGTGTCGAGTCTCGGCTGAGCGAGAATGAGAATACAGTAAGAGTCTCAAAGAGTCTTTGAGAATCGATCCGCATAGTATTTGATACGGTACAGTTGAATATAATATAATGATCTGGTAATGATATATTTAAAATAATGGTAAATGAGTCGAATGAAGAGAACGAGAAGAACGAGAAGAACGAGAAGGAGATAGAATTACGATCGGGAATTGGAAGGTCGATAATATCGAGTGCATCGCATCGCATCGCATCAGAGCGAAGGGAAAATATAATCAGGCCTCTCGGACCGAAACGGGCGTCGGGTCCCGATATGCAGCTATGCAGTCTCCGCACAGCCTCCGCGGCCTCTACGTGAGATAATAAGGACGGATGAATGGTGGAAGGGGGAGGCTCGGATCGAAACCGCAGGCGGCATTATTCAAATTGAATCCGGCATAAGAATGATTATTGACGGAGAGTGCCAGTCCTCGAGAATCCAATAATAACAAGACGATACAGAAATAAAGAGACCAACAGGAACACGGATACGATATACCATCCCTGCAGCCCGCAAACCCGGGAACGATACCCATTACCACAATTCTCTTCAATTTCGTCCAGAGGCGAATAATCAATCGGTAATGAACCTCACATTTGGAAAAGTAATCGGATAATATCCTCCTCTGGCAAACCTCCCGACGACTTCGCGGTCCTCCTGCGGGTCGTCCAGGTGTCGGAGCTGATCCCCCATAATTTTTCACTTTCTAGTTAGAAGGAAAGGGTTGCCGCGGACTCGAGTTGGAATTTAGAATTTCTGTCCGCGTCTCGTTGTCAGGTAGCTCGTCCCGTGACCAAAAGTTCGACAGGTGTCGGAGGGATGTTGTGTGCCTAGCCAGGTGCTACCTTCCGCCCGATGAGCTCGTCGCCTCATTTTCGGTCCTTTGTTTCTCCAATTTTAAATTTTTTGTTCCCGCTTTTTCTTTGTCTCGTCATTTTATTTATTTTTTCCTAAATTTTTTTCACCGAGTTTCGCGGGTCGTCCGAAGATAGCGACGGGGGTTAACGCGTCGAATTCTTCGAGGCAGTCTTTGTGGCCCCTGTAAAATAACCGGCGAGGAGTTCAAGATGGTTTAGCACCAGTTTTTTTTACGATTCATAATTCAGTCGCCGAGTGTATTTCAGACCTGCCAATTCCCCTCGTACGTATTAACGGCGACGAACGTGTGCGTGATGCTTTCTCACACTGTTCAACGGACCCTGCACGTTGAGTAATTTCAAACACTGAAATAGCCACGATTATATACTCACCGATATTTCGACGGCTAAAATCGAAATTACTGTTCAAACCTTGAATCATTTGGCCAATTTTGACAATAATTGCAAACAAAATAATGCAAACGTAATTACAAACGCGTGAAAAACTCTAGACACGGAAGTTTTTGGAAAACTTTTACGGACCGACGTTTTAGAGGATAAAATGATATTCCATATTCCACCTATGATACCCTCGACTTGATCGATCGGTGTTTGGCTAAGTTTTATGGCAAATTCGTCATCAACGTCAAACGCTCGTTGTCTATAACATATCGAGCACTCAACGGTATTGGAACCGTCGAATTCCTCCAACCATCCATCCATGCTGGAAAAGAACAAAGTAAAAAAAATATAATGTGCATACGTATTGGAACCTTCATATCTCCCAAACCGTCTGTTCCACCCAAAAAACTGTCGACTAATTTTATGTAGGAAATTTCATCGTCTTCAAAATAAGTCCCGTACACTTTTCTCTTAGGATCCACCGGAAGCGAGATATCAGCGAGAAAAGGGACACTGAGCGGTTGAGCACGAGACTGTGACGTCTGAGCGATGTTCGAGCTCGAATATCTCTCAAACGATCCGTTTTTCACTGAGAATGCTATGGACCTTTTTTGTAGAAGATTTAAAGATCTTCAATTTGAGTATCCATCAATTTTTCTCTAGGACAAACCGGAAGTGAGATATCTCAGGAACAAGTTACGTAGACAGTATCGGTTAATTTCTGATTCGACGAAAGAACCCGTAACAGTTCCCGACTTCCGGATTCCGTCTATGCTAAATTGGAATTGATAATAAGATTATGAAAAAGGGGTGATGCCCCCCGGGGGCTAGGCGCGCGAGAGCCGAGCGTAGAGAGGAGGATCCGGTCGGTGGACCGGGACGGTTTCGAACTGTACAGAAAGCTGAGAGCGGTCCCGGCGAGCGGAGGGAAGGGGGGGGGGAGAGGTTCTCGATTCTCGGGCGGCTATTAAGGGCTGCGTGGTGGCCCCGGGCCGGAATTAGCATACCCATAGCTCGACGACGAGCTCCACCTCCTCACGAGCTACGCGAGCAATGTAGGATATAAGGTGGGTATAACTCGGGCCGGCTATTATGCCACCATCCGCACCCCGGACCCCGGACACCCGTTCCAGGCTCTTCTAATTCTCTATGATGATCTTCGGGATCGTTTCGCCTTCCACAGTCCCGACAGGCGACACTGTCCCAGTCATTGACCGAGCGGAAGGGACCCTCTCGAAATATGCGCTTCGTTCGAAGCTGTACAACTCGGAGAAAAATTTAGCTACGCAGACGATCGAGTGGCGAATCGAAAGAGGAGGATTCGAGCTTCAAAACCGTTTTTTGACGATCCTCGCACGGTGACTGGTTCGTCCGTTACGTCGCGTCAAAGTTTGTCGGACACTTTTTTGGCTCCACGTTGTATAATTCGACGACAAAAAATCGTAGAGCGAATGTCGAAAATGGAATTTGAAGAAGACGTTGCAAGCTTCAAATTGTTCGCTTCAGAAATTCCTCCAAAAAATGTGTACCGTCTCGTAAAGCACTTTAATGTCGACGGTTCACTTTTCGAATTTGACACGAGTCGCTTTACAGCGGTATAACTTTGGAACGATATGACTCAGACCGAATGTCGAAAACGCATTTTCAAGCGGACACTTCGATCTTCAAAATGCGTTTTTGATACTCCGCGTAGCTCAATATTTCGAAAAGTTACGAGGCTTCGAAAAAAGTGAAAAATCGTGGGTCTTTTGTCCGAGGTCCGGTAACCGGGCCTTTCACATTCACTTTGGGTTTCATCTCCTTCTTTCGTCCTCTTTCTTTTTTTCCCGGTCTCGCGCGTATCGGCTTGATCACTTTTAATTATAATTATATGCGGGACCGAGCGGTAAGGCCTCGGATCTGTGACGCGATAACCGCCACCCAAGTGTCGACCATTCACTCATAGTCACGATGCACTGGCTCGGATTCTTCATAGGCGAGGACGAGGAGTGTCCGACTCGTTTTTGATACACGAAATTTCAATCCTTCCATTTATAAATTCGATCGTTAGTCAATTTTTTACATTTTCTCTCTCATTTTCTATTAAATCTCGAGAATGAGGTAACGAATGATCCAATCGCATATTATTTGGGTGACTATGAACGCGAAGGCAATACTTGTCGAAAAGGATCGAAATCGGAGTGAAATGAGCCAGAAATGGATAAAAAATTGTCAAATACTAAAATTTTGGCCGTCTCTGTGCTCGCATCTGCATCGCACGGTGGTTGTAGGACGGGCGTGGGTGCAGGGTGCCGAGCTTCTCTCTAACCTGGGGGCAGAATTATCATACCCCGACTAAACTGCTTCGGCTTCTCCCCCTCCTCCCGACTAAGGCTGAAGCTGAAGCTGAAGCTGAAGCTGAAGCCTGAGCCGAAGAGAGCGAGAGAGAGGGGTGTTATAAGGCCTGATCTAATCACACTATACGGCATATACATAAAATAACCGCTCTCTCGACGCAGCATCGACTCCCTCTCTTTCTCGCTCGCAGCCGTCGCGAACACCGAGAGAAAATATACGTAAAATATACGTTGTGCGTCCTTTGGATATCAGCGCACACACACAGCGAGCTATAAGAGAGGGAGAAAGAGAGAAATACCCCCTGGGTATAAGTAGGCGGATTGTTTTCAGCTGGAAATCTTTCTCTTTCTCTTCTCTTCTCTTCTCTTGGAGTATAAATTGGCCAATTATTCGGAAATAAGGTAATTATATAAGAGGGGGAGGGATGATTCTCTCCCGATAGAAGAAGATCGTTCGAGAAAAAGATGGAGGGAGCTGGGAGAGAGACGACGATGAACCTCCGACGTCCTCGACCATCCTCTCAGACTTTCGGAACAGATCGAACAGAGAGAAATCAAACCCGATTACCTGACTTTGCTGCTCTCCAGACTCTGTACGAGACTCTAAACTCGAAATGAAAGCGAGGCGAGCTTAGACCTTTTGTAAGCTCTACCGTGTAGGAAATTCTTGTATATTCTCGCTTGTGTTTCATTTCGGTGCCTCGGGCTTCTATTTATTTTATATCAGAGGAGAGGGGGTCGGAAACGATCGGCAGATGGTTACGCAGCTTCCCCCTGCCCCCTCGCGCCACCCCCGCGTTAGAGGATAAGATTTTAAATCATCCCGTGTTCAGGTGAGACTTCAAATTGAGAGGAGAAAAATTGATTTTCTTTACGTCACTTTCAAGAAGTAAGAAATTAAACTGAAAAAACAAAACAGTAGTTGATTAAATTTGGAATTTGTTGTTTTCAGATTTTCTGAAATTCCTCCTTCGATAGGTATTGTCTCGGCTTTGTGGAGGAATCTTTTATATAATTTCAGTCACAGCAGTGACGTAGAACATGGGGATAAAAAACGAGAAAGCGAGACAGAGAAAACCTCTTCTCGAAGCAAACCCATCGAGCAATTAACTGTATAGTTACGAGGATAATTAGCAGCGCCGCAAGAGTCAAACACTCGCGCACATCGAGTAAGACTTGGCCACTGGCCACTGGGCAGATGGTAAGCGCAAACTCATATTATACCGTTGATCGACACGATCTCAACTTGACAAAAAATTCGCAAAACCGTCTTTTTTCTTTCAATAATTCAATATATTGATCAACTTGAACTATTTCTCATAAGAAGTGTGAAAAATCCGATATCCATTTTTAATTAATTTTAACAATCAACGAAACGCGTGAATATAGTTATTCAACGATGCATAAATCGTGATAAAGATTTCGGTAATCGTCGAGTCGACGAGAATTTGACAAAATTCAGGGGAGGTCAGCGAAAAAGGCGTAAAAAATGATCTTTTCTTTCTCCAATTTTGCTATTTTTCAAAATACTTTTCAGTTTTATTTTTATCACTATAGCTGAAGATAGTTTTTTTTGTTTTTTAGCGAAATTCCCACAATATATTCGCCACTAACAATAGGTTTTTGAACCCAATCCCACTTCCGGTTCAGAAACGGCTTGGGTATAAAAACTGACAACCGTGTATATGTATTGAGGATTCCGAAACGCTCTAGCTCCCAACAAAGGGACCTATAATAATAATAATAATAATAATAATAATAATAATTAATTGGCCCAGGCGGTGTTCCGATGGGTATATTATTCGATATTAGAGAGTAACAGAATCTCGAAAAGTAAAGTGCGAATAAGCCGAGGCGGGCAGGTGCTGCGGCTAAATACGACCCTCGGGCTCCTATGAGCCTCATTATCTTCTCCTACTTTTGAGAAAGAAAAGAATACATAAATGTATCGCGTGTCTAATGGCGTAAGGTCGTATGTTGTTCGGTGCACGAAAAGTTGAAAAGTAAGAGAGAAAGACGCGGGGGGTCAACCACTCCTGTCCTCTGTTATCACTCGTAATATTCTGTAATCGCATGCGATCTTGAAAATGGCCCCGTTATTCGATTAATCCGTCCGTTCCTCATCATTCCATTGGAATTTTTCATTTTTCATTTTTCATTTCAGAAAAAGAGGAAGTTATTTTAAATTTTGGTTCTGATCGACTTACACTGCTTTACGAATTATTATTCGAAAACGAATAAAATTGAAATCACGATATCTTGACAACGGATCAATGGATTCGGATGAGAATTGACATCGGAAGGTCTTTTGTTGTCATGAAATTTGTGTCTGTGTTTTTGGTTCGATTATCAATCAATCGCACCAAATTCGAAAAACTGATCGAATAGGACTCCTTCCAAGTAGAGGTCCGAGGAAGACCTCTTAGGTCTCGAGATGACGGAGGTACGGGCACGAGGTGGGCCACCTTGGGGTGGGGGAGAAGCGGATCGATGCGGTGGCCCCCTGCCCCCTGCCCCCTCGCGTTGGGTGTGCACCCACCGCCCCCGGGGGTAGTTATACAAATTTCCAAGAGTGTCTGGTGCCCGTTTTCGCCCCGGTATCCCCCGGCCCGTTGGCATCCTCGTTCGGTTCCTCTCTACTCCCCCCTCCTCCTCCTCCTCCTCCTCCTCCTCGGGACCAGGGGTACCGCGGATCGCGAGGAGAAACGGAGAGAGAGAGAGAGAGGTTCGGGATGGAATCGGCGCCGGTTGCCCTGGCAACCCGCGGGGGCGGGATCTTTGCATATTATACTCTGTATGTGACAAGGGAAAAACCCTCAACTACGTGTGGAGGAGACGGAGACGCGAGGCGAGGCGAGGCGAGGCGAGGTTCTGCAGGGTCCCAGGTCTGCGTGTGAGACCGCGGTGCGGGAGAGAACGCCTAAAATCAACGCGTACCTACCCTACCCTACCCCCTACCCCCATCGAGGAAATTCCACCACCCACTCGACCCCTGACCTAACTTTGCCTGGGGAGAGTGGAATCAGGAATTTTCATACATTTCCACAATTTTCTTATTTTTTTTCCTCTTTTTTTTAACGTCAATCAGAAAATTATATTCACATATTCGAATCGATCATTCAATCAAAATTTTCTATGACAAATTCGCGGTGAGTGATCCAAAAAACATTTCGGTACAAATTTCGATCAAAATCGGAATATCTTTCGATTATCTCCGGGAAAGTTGAAAATCTGACTTCAGATTCGTAAAGATAACTTCTATCGACAAAAAAAAATGTACGTATTGTATCGAGTCGAAAAAAAATGGAAAACTGGGAAAAAAATTAGACATAAGAAAGAGGGAGCGAAATGCATCCATCGACGTTGGGTCCCTTAGCTATCGGCGTTTACCCCCCGACATAGTGAAGCATGGCTCGATGGTATGGAGTGGAACGTGCGGGGTGTAGCTCAACACTCACACACACACACACACACACACACACAGACGGAGCCTGACACAGCCAAGTGTGTATTGTGAAATCTAGGGGTTCGTGGGGGGGTGTCTAGGGTCTCGGTTCTCCCGTCTCCCGTCTCCGATCTGGGTGACGTGTTTTTCTGGCAGCCAAGGGGTGCGCACCCCTAATTATAAAATAAAAAAAATCAATATCTTACCCCACGCACTCGCTCGGGGTTGAAAAAAAATAGGGCGACTCCCTCGACTCTCGCACCCCCATCCCCCTCCCATTCCCCTGTCCCTACTCCTCATTTTCACCAGGCTCGCTCATATTCTCCCGGGGTAGAATATCCCCGAAAAAATGAAAAATTCCAGAGAATTACGTGAAATAAAGCGATCGGTTTTAGAAATAGTCGCATTTCGTCGCGAATCTTCCAAAACGTGGGGAATATTCGGTCCAAAAATGGGAAGAAAAAAATCGAAAGAGTCCGACTGAAAATAGATCGAAGAAAAAAACACTTTCGCGAGTACCTGGATCGACCCAGAGTCGTTAAAAACGTGTGGAAACCGTGTTTCCAAAATATGAATGATAAAAAACAACCTGATGTATTTCTTCGAAAGAATCGATGAGTAAGACAAAAAAAGAAAAGTAGAAGAGAGACTTCTGCGGGGCGTCGCATCGATTCCGCGGATACTCTCTCGCTCCCTCGCTCTTACGTTTTGTCTCGGGGCGCGCGCTGCGACACATTCAAATAAGTAAAACCCACCCCATCCCCCCTCGGTTTTAGTTCGGATGGTGGGATGTGGAGGGTCGCGAAGGAGGAAGAGCGGGGGAAGGGGGGCAGCGACGAGATTAAAAGAGGAATCAATAGCTCCCTCCTTACCTCAACCTCAAAGGCCTTCTTCTTCTTCTTCGTCTTCTTCTTCTTCTTCTTTTCCTGGAGCCCATATATTGAAATGCGCCTAAAATGAGGAGGAGGAGGACCCACAGACTCTTCTTCCTCTTTCTCTTCCTACTCCGGACAAACAGAATCGCTGAGAATCTTCAAATCTCTTTCCCTTTGCTGACTGAGAGGTTGAAGAATTTTTTTCACTCTTCATTTCACGATTTGAGAATTATTTCACATTTTTAATACATTTTTCGCCAAAAATTCGACTCGCGGTCCAGGAGTCAAGTGCAATTTCTTTTTCCAACCTTTTTTTTCGATCAATTTTTAAGACCGGCTCGGTCAACATCGAGGAAGGTAACGGAAAATGTATATCGAAGACAAACATTGTGAGATATATCGATAAAAAGGACGAGATCGGAAGACGTTTTCGTTTTATACCGAAAAATTGAAAAGGGGGATAAAATAACAGGGAAAGTGTATTTGAAAATAATTTTACTATCATTGAACGATACCGTAGAATTTTGTAACTCGTGGCAACAATTAATGTGTTGAAATTAAAAACGTGACTTTGTACAGACACGAAGCCACGCGAAGGAAATGGTGTTACGTAGCGAGCGCGCACCTGTGCATCAGGGTAACTGGGCACGTTATGGGTACGTCATTGCGGGTCTAACGAGAAGATATTACCTCTAACCCCCGTAGCTATAGACCCCGGCTATCCAACATCGCCGACGCCCGGGGCCTCCGGAGGCGGGCACGTTTTCATATACCCTTCCCCACCCCACCCCACCCCACCTACGTACACACGCGGACTGATAAGGGAGGAGAGAGGATCGTCATTATTATTATTATTATTATCATTATTATCATCTCGATACGCTTTGTTTCAACAAAGTCTCCCAAAAAATTGGGAAAATCATCGAAAGTCACCCCAAATTGAAAAAAAAAATTTTAATCCTTATCTCAGTCTTCCGAAAAACATGGGAACAAGAACCAAAAAGGGGTGGAGGAATAGAGCTTCGAACCCAGGATGGGTGGATCGAGGGTGTCGGCGGAAAGACGGCTAGGTTTTTTTTTCTTTTTCTTCTTTTTTGAAGCCTATATTTTACGTGCCTCCTTTATTTCGATACCGTACCCGCGCGTAGCCCGAGAGTTCGATCCCCGTCGAAAACCTAATTTGCCTTCCATCTCGGCGGCAAACACTCACTCACTCTCCCCCCTCTCTGCTTCTTTTCCTCCGCGCACATCCCATACGCGGGATGGAGAACCCGCTTATATTCGCCTTCGCCTTCGCGTTTGCATTTGCCTTTGGCCTCCGCGTAGCGTCGGGGGAAAAGACACGGATAGAAAAAAAGTGGAAAGAAATTCATTGAAAAGAGGGAAGGAAAAGGGAAGGGGCACAAAGGAACACTCTTGACGTATACCTTCCGGATATTTCGCACTCACACTCGCACTCGGGATGATCAATGTGACGTTATTTGTACAGCAGCAGACACAGTGTCGGATTCTTCGAGGCGAAAGGGTCTGTTTCTCTTGAAACTGGCCATAGTCTCTGACGCTGGAACGCAGTACGGCCAGTTTCTACAAGGAAAAACACTCACAGTGTTACTTTTTATGGAAAAAAAACCGAATGATTCAAGTTTGACCGAATCGATTTATTTTGCTATTGGATTTGTCGAAAAATGGATCTCAAATTAGTGTTTGATTGATCCAGTTCGTAATCATGATTGAATCATGACATTTTCGGAAACGTGACGTGATAGAATATTTGTGTTCGCAGATTATCTCTATTTATTCGAAAGCGATCTAATTGTAAAACTCACTCTTCACCACCTCCACCTCCACCGGTGTCAAGTGGATTTCGATTTTATTCTATATTCTCTGTGTTATAAATAAATGAATAAATAATACAACCGAGAAGAAAAAGATCGTTTTATGCATATAGCTGGATATAGGCAAAGAGAAGAGCCATTCTTTTATTTCTTTTTTCTCCTCCCTTCTTCGCGGCAATACATTATGTAAAGATGACGGGGGTCGCGGGTGGATGGCACTTGACGCAGGGAGACGAGAGAGCCGATGCTTCAGTTTCGTTTTTCTCTCTCTTCCCCTTTATAGTCTCTTTTAGTCGTTTTTTTATTCATTTTATTCTAGACCGAGAATTCGGGAGAAATCAAGAACGAAAGTCGATATAGCTAGAATATTTGCCCACCCCGAAATCGAACGTTATCCTCCGCGCACAGGCCTTGTCGTATCATGTATATGCGGCATATGTAGAGGAAATTGTGAATTTATATTTCAGAGATTTCAAGAGGAAGAAAAAGTGGAAAGGAGAGGAAGAGGAATAATTGTGGATGAAACGGAAGCAAATTATGGGAAATTGAGATCAAAATTGATTGATCAAACGAACTTACCTGAAGTGAAGTTCGATCAATGTGCGAAAATGAAGATTGTAAAGCAAATTGAACAAAAAAATTAGGCGAACCAATGAAGGAAACGACAGAATATGAGATGAAAAATACCTAATGCACTCATAATTAATTAATTGATTGGTTAGCATTAAAAAAAAAATCCTTTGCTCATAGCAATACTAAAAATCTTCAGCTTTTTCACTAATTGTTTGCATAGATCAGCATTGATCAGCTCATCCGTCTTTCTGTGATCCAACGTATTAGGATGATTCGTTGTGTCAAAGGTATAAGGTATTTTTTTTCCTTCTTCTTATCTTTTTTTCCCCTCGAATCTAGGTCATGTTATAATAGGTGATTCTTATACGTGATAAATCACGTACTTTAAGGTATTAAGATAATATGTTTACGCGTCGTCTGTCTTCTGCCGAATATATTATATAAATATATACAGTATACAACCAATATTGTGATTTAATGCGTTTTGTTCTTGACAACGACGCGATTACGTAGTGTCTACAAAAAAGTTACGTGATTGAGGAGAAATGGGTCGAGGCGTTTGTTTATCAAACTCACCTTTTACCTACGACCTTCAAATAAGGGAGGTTGAAATGTGGCAAAAATAATGTTTTCTCTGCACAATTTTTGTTATTTTTGTTTTAATACGTCAAATTTTTACTTTGAGTAAACTTGAATTAAACTTGTATCAAATTATAGGTTTATTTCAATAATTATAGAACGTAGGTACTTAGCTTTCGAAGAGATTAAATTCCCAGGCTTCTTCCGTGTCTTCGTTTACGTAGAATCAACACGTGATGTACGATAATTAATGAATAATTGAATAGAATAAATTGAATAATCATTATTACATAAGGATCATTGGGAAATTTTTGGAATTTATCAATAATAATCATCATAATAATTAATGTCAATTTATAAAAAGAAAAATAACAATAATTATCGTGATAATAATTGATAATAATAATATCATTTTCTGATAAACTAGCGTTTAATAGAATACGTTGATGTTTAGTACAGTTTTTTTTTCAATTTTTTTTTTTTCATTTGTTTCTTTTTCTCTCATTTTTTTTCCCTCTCTTTCGTCGTACAGAAAAGAAAAGAAAAGTACCAGACAATCTTTTTTTTTATGATTATTCTTTTTTTTTTTTTTATTTCTTCATCAGCGATACCAGTATCTGTGTTGGATTTTTTATTTTTTTTGTTTCCTTTTGTATATGTGTATACAATAATCATTCTTGTGGGACAGTGTTTTTGAATTTTCCTCAATTCTCCAAGTAAATAATTTTCTTACTTCGATAATATCCAAATATTCTATCTATCGTTGATAAATGTTTTCTTGAATTTTTAAAAACAAACGAATCTTCTTTCCTTTTTATTTCCACGCAGCAATCAAATCTCTGTTGTAAAATAGTCGAGGGTGTGCGGCAGTCGGTTAATTTCGTTATAATGTATAGCGAAGCTAATAATTCCATACCGGAAATGGGACGCGCTCGGAACGGAAATAAAACCAGAGTTTCGATTATCATCGAAACCTCTGTCAGGGTTACGGGGGTGGAAAAGGGGGAGGAGGTACACGAACGAACCCAAATCCGGACGGAAATATCACAACGTGACCTCACACATTTATTTTTCGATACTTATAGTGGAGTATAATATACTTTATTTTTGTTTTTTCTTCTCTATTTCATTTTTTATAATCAAGAAAAAAGAAAATTAATTATACTTGGAGAAAATTTCGATTATTATTGTATTTTTCTTTTTCTTTTTTTTTTTTCAATATTGTGTTTATTGTGAATTTCCATTAATTCACAAAAAAATTTTAGGGTGGGGAAGAAATATATTGATTTGGGGGATGGATGGGTTTCCTTTCTTTTTGTGTTTGGTTTTTTTTTTCTTTTAATTTGGACAAATATTCCTTGAATTCTTGATTTTTTTTTGGTTTTTTTTTTTTTTTTTGCAGTGTTATACAGGCTACATCTAGTCATATCGTTTATATATATATATTTATATATATATATATATAATCCAATAATATATAATATCATCGTATTCATCATTATTATTTTATTATTATATTTTAGTAGTATATAATATTAGTTTACTTGCTTAGATATGAAACCTAGTAGGAACATGATTGCGCCGCTCCTGGACCCGCGCAGGTCCAAATACGAGACGTTGATCGTTGTTTTTTGTGTTTCGTTTTATTTTTTTTTTATTTTTTTGCCAGCCACCCGAAAAAGGTACTGAATTCTTTTCCTTCTTTTCCAACATCTGACGGTAATTTTTGTCATTTGTTAATTACTACTTTTTTTTTTATCCAGAGGCGACTGAGAAAATAAAAAGAGACACACACACCAAGCGATCATCGAAACGTGTACAGTGAGAACCTTTTGTCGGGTGGGAACGGCGTGCGGGCACCCCAGAAATAATCTTTGGGGGTTAATTAGTTATTTTTCATTATCATTTTCATTTTCGTATCTTTTCTCTTTTTGTTTGACTACGAAAATGTTTCATTCATTAATATTTCATTATATCGCGTCTTAATAAAAAAAAAAAAAAAAAAAGAAAAAAAACCCCACTACAGATATTATATACCGGGGCCCCATAGCGAGTACATAGATATACACATGGCAACCTCTCACAATTAATTAATTAATTAATTTTAATCACTATCGTTTATTTTTTTTTACTTTTTTTTCAATTTTTTTTTCTCGATCTTTCTTTTTTTTTTCTTCTTTTTATTATTATATGTAATAATAATAATAATAATATATATATAATAATTATAATATGTCCCATCAATTCAATCAATTTTTTTTATTTCTTTCTTTTCCTGTATTTTTTTTTTTTTTCTCTTTTATGTGCAATGACTAATTTTGTAATCATTATTTGCGATTTTGTTTTATAATTAATTAAGTATGAAATTATTTTTTTTTTCGCTGATGTTTCATTTCTGTCTTTGCTTTCCAATTGATGAATTATATTAACAAAACATGAAAGAAGAGAAAAAGAAAAAATTGATTTCATATTCTATATATTCAATTCATCGCAGTTAAATAATCGTAATAATTAGCGTAATAATAATAAGCAATAATAAATCAATAATAATAATAATAATAATAATATATAGTAATAATAGTTTTGTGTATAACACAATAATTAAATAATTAATAATAATAATAATAATAATAATAATGATTAAAAAATAAAACTCAACGATATCTGATTTCATTCAAGTATTTATTATTGAAAAATCAAAAAAAAAAAAGAATTTTCTGTTTTTTTTTTCCTTTCGGTATTATGTAAAACAGTTTTTTTTCTTCTTCTTTTTCATTTCGTTTTCATTAATTATTCAATTATTTAATTACGTTTCGTTTTTCGCGAATTCTTTCTTTCTTACCTCACACCCTGACGTCACCCCGTTTATTATTTTTTCTCTCTTCTCATTTTTTACAATTCTTCAAAAAATTTCTCATTTTTTGTTCTCTATTCCACACTTTGATTATTCATTATTTTCTTCTCCCCTATTTGATATGACTGTGTATAAATTGCAGCTGGTAGATTGAAACCCTTTAATTATATAATATTGTTTTTTGTTTTTTTTTTGTTCTTTTCTTTCTCGAGAGATTAAAAAAAAAAACACACACACACACACACATCTCGTCGATGTAAGGGCCGAAAAAGGGCGAAGGGGGGAGGGGGAGAGATTTTTCTCAACATAAAAAATATCAGGGTGGTGACGTCTGAGCAAGTGTGCAGAGATATAATTATTAATCAATTAATTCTTTTTGTTTTTTCTCTGTTTTTTTTTTTTTTTTTTATACAACACGTAAAACTTTTAATATTAATAATTAATATTTTTTGTTCAATTATTTTATTTCATTTAATTTTTTTCTTCCACTCCTCTTGTCTTACGGTTTTTTAATTATTATTAATTCAATCTTTATAATTATTAATTATTTAGTGGTAATTTTTTTTCTCCTTTCTCTCTGTCTCTCATTCGTCAAATTTATTATTCTGGCGCGCACACATCATTTTTAATCGTTTTTTTTTTCTTTTTTTTTCTAAGTTAATTTTTATACTTTTTTTTGTTCATTTTTTATTTTCAATTTTTTTTTTGTCTCCTTCTTCATCTTCTTCGTCATCGTCGTCGTTTATATCACTCATTCATTGATTTAGGAACAGCTAGTAGCGAGGTTCGGTTACTCTATCACTCAATCTTTCTTTCTCGAAAATAATAATTAATCAAAATAATAGTAATAATATTAAAAAAAAAAAAAATCATCAAACCAATATATGACAAAAAAACCGCTAATATATTATATTAGTACGGTTCATGTGTGTGTGTGTGTTTGTTTTTGTATGTGTGTGTGTGTTTTTTTTTATATTCTTCTTTTTTTTAATCGAGAATATTAATTGTATATACATATATATATATATGAAGTAATAATAGTAATAACAGTAATAATAATAATAATAATAATAATCATCCGATGTATGATTTCGTATTATTTTAGATATCGCTCTTATAAATTATTTTACTTAAAAAAAAAAAAAAAAGAAGTAATAATTTTTCAAGTTTTTGTTAAATTATTTATTGTTAATTATAATTATTATAGTAATTACATTATGTCTGTGCGTAAGTGTGTGTATGTGTATACATCAGTGACGTGTGTGTCACTGATTAATTAAATTAGTCGTTACTGTTTTTCTGCAATCGTATTATTTACAAGTTTTTTCTTTTTTTTTCTCTTAAATTATTATCAATAATAATGATGATGATTAATTAATTGAAATTTAACTGTTTATGTATCAAGTCTGTATTCAGTCTACAGTCGTTGTTGAAATGCTGATGAAATGGAAAAAAAAAATAATAAACTAATTATGAATTGATTAATAAATGAATGAATTTGTTTATTAATTAATTATTAATCAATTAATCAACCTAAATATACATAATATAGTATTAATTATTATTATTGTTATTATTTGTTTATACTTGACGCAGTTTTAGTTTTTAGTCTAATAAGACCGTGAATTGTTATTATTATTATTATTATTATTATTATTATTATTATTATTATTATAATTAGTCTGGAAAAAGAATAATCTACCGATTACTCCTGCGAGGTATGTAATTACATTCTCATTGTTCTCGATTGTTCGAACTCAATAAAAGAAAAGATTTTTCAAAAAAGTAAAGAAGAAAAAATAACTATATTTAATAAGTAAAAATTGAATCTTTGTGTATATGAGTGTGTAGTGTGTAGTGATAATTAAATAATTAAAACTAATAATTAACTGGTATACTCAAATTCGCGAGATATTTAGTAATTATTATTATTATTATTAATTTTTTTTCAATCAATCAATCAATCAATCAATCAATATATACTATATATACCTATTCATATATAATATGTATAATAATGTTTTACAATGACAGAGATATATATATATAATGAAATATATAGTTGCGTTTAGTTTATTAATTTAATGATCGTATTAGGTATACGGTGATTAGTTATAAATCACCGAGACAAAAAAAAACAGTTTAGTTTTTTTTTTTTTTAATCATTACCCGCGACTTTTACCGACTTTTATTTCAATTAAATATGCAATATCTGATCAGTTTTTTTTTCTTCTTCTCTTCGCGTTCTCGTTACGTTTTTCCACTCACATATACAATATGTAATAATAATGAATTAATTAAATTGAAGTAAATATAATTAATAATAATCGTTCAGAATTCAAAATTCATATATTAATAATAATATGCATAGTAGTTTAGTAGATTAGTAGGGTTTATTCATTAGTTTCTTATTCTTTTTCTTTCTTCAATTAGAGTTTAGTAGTTGTTATACATATATATATTTTTTATATACATACATATATATATATATATGTATAGAAAAAGCATTTTTTTGTGACAGGAACCTCGAGTTGCTTAACTTAATAATTATTACTTGTTACCACTACTAATTCATCCCTTTAGTATAATTTTCTTTGCAATTATTTCCTCCTCATTCTCGTTTCTTTCATCGATCATTTAATCATTAAATTACATTATATTCAATGTATCCTAAGGTGTATAGTAGAGTGATCGAACCAATCAACTCGTTTAGTATATCTAATAGTTGATCACTAATTACAATATACATAATTATAATAATATACGAGTGTCCAGCGGGGAGGATATCGTTATAACCTAGAGAACGTTTTCCCTTCTTCTTTCGGTTGTTCAATTAGTTGTTACACATACGTGCGCATTCTTCATCCGGATTAAATAGTAGTATTATATTAATTAGTTTTTATTTATTTATTTTCTTATTCAATTACGCGAGGATTCTAGTACGTTTACAACATCTTTATATATATATATATATATATATATATGTATATGTATATATATATTATTCGTTCTACCAATGAATTTTTTTTGTTTACTATCAATTATCAATAGTCGTAGTTTAGTTGATTTTTTTTTTCTTGTTAAGTCTGTTTTATAGTGTCTGATGTGTGTGTTTAGTGTATATAGAGCACATCGAGATCATAGTTGACCGTCAAGTTTTCACCCCCTTCCCCCTTATGCCGTGGTTCTCTTTCAAATTCTACATTACATGTAATAATAGTTAATAATTAGTAGTTAGATAGTTTATTTTACCTAATTATATTAATATTTATTGATAATTTATTTACTTTTTATATTCATATATTATATATATATAATATATCATATATATGTACCGTCAGTAAATAGCGAGCAAATTGTGAGTAATAGTTAATAGTTAATTTTAATATGTAATAGTAATAGTGTAATTTCGTGTGATCTCCACTAAAAATTCTTACACCTTTATCTTTTAGTTTTTTTTTTCTTTATCTTTCAACAATAAAACATTATTATTATTATTATTATTATTATTATTATTATTATTATTATTATTATTACTATTATTATAGTTGTTCGTTTAGTATTTTTTTTTATTTCTCTCAAATTCATTCAATTATTAGATATAGGAACCATGTTTTCTGGGTATTTTTTTTATTCTGTGATTTTTATACTCAAAGGTCGAGGTGGCTGTGTCTGTATAGTCGTTGAGTAGTTTCAACTATTCATTTGAAATTCCCGAACCCCAGAATAAGGGAATTTGACTATTACCAAATAGCGATAAACTATTTCGACCCTTACCTCTTCCGGTATTATATAAATTATTATTGTTATACACGTCTTGAAATAGTATAATCAGCGACTATTCAACCGAATCGCTAAAAAATAAAACATTAGTACGTTCAACATGTATAATATAATATAATATAATATAATTAGCATATTCAATTAGCGTTTAGTTCAATGTTTAGTGCCCTAAAAGTCTCTCTAAAAACTCTAATAGTAGTTGTGTCTGAACCCTTATATAACTACGTCACGTTACACTCTACATCTTAAATAGTTAATTAGTGAAAATTCCGGGGTCTGCGAGGTGGGGGGGCGCGAAGGTAACGTCAACTAATTCAAGTCTCTATATAATAGTAGGTGTGATTGTTGTCGTTTAGTGGTAATAGTAGTATATTTTCTCTCTATCATCCAAACCTGTGATATAGTTTTTCTGTTGTTGTTAGGCAATTAATATTATATTCTATAAATAGTGATTTAGTTTAGTTGGTTTCTTCTTCTTCTTCTTCTTCTTTTTCTCAACATCTAGTTCAGTAGTTTTTTTTTCTTTTCGTTTATAGTTAAATTAGTAGTTTTTATTTACTCATTATTATTATTAAATAGTAGTAGAACATTATTTATTACTTTACATAGGAACGTTTGTCTCTTTCTCTCTGTCATCAATCTTGTTTTCAACAACTATTATCAAACAATCGTTACAATAAGGATAAAAATGATCGATCAACCGAAACAAAATATTAAAAAATTAATAATCAATCGTTAAAAAATCCCGGCCTCAAAAATTCTGTGAGCTAAAACCACTATTAATCATATAATATGATAAACATCTTTTCTCATCTCAATTCTTCAACCATCGTATTTATACCATTATTCATATAATTATAATATTATTATATATTTTATTTCATTGAGAGGAACTTTGGGTACGCGTCCAACTTTTTTTTTCTTTTTCGTTTTTTTTTTAGTTATCCTTTTTTTCTACCGAAATTGGCTCCGAATATAAAATATGAATATAATATACAAAAATAATAGTTACAATGCAGATAGTAATACATACATAGTCGTGTTTTTCTTCTTCTTCTCCTTCTTCTTCTCCTCCTCCTTCGCCGCCCAATCTCTTTATCGAAAATATCCCAGGCATGTCGATGACGAATCAGCGAGCTCCGGTCTGCTGGATTGTATTCTCCAGTTCCTTAATCGCCTTGACGTCACTAGTCACGTTGTTGTTGTCCTGGGTGGTCGTGGTGCTCTCGGCCGCCGCCCTGGCAGCGAGAAGCGTGATCTGGTTGACGACGTCCTCCATTTCGTCGGTGAGCGGATTGGCGTCCTCCGGCTTGAGTCCGGCGTGGAAACGGTGCTGCGGCGATTCCGCGTGGCGGCGCCAGTCCGACGTCGGGTTTTTGTCGGCGCAGATCGTGCAGGCGAACCGCGTTTCCACTATGCGGAGGGCACCGCGACGCTGCTGGTTCCCGAGGTAGCAGGAACGCTGGTGGGACAGGAGGGACGACTCCTCCGGATAGGCTTTTCCGCACCGACGGCAGACCAGGCAGATCTCTACCTCCACCTCGCGGCGGTGGGGGTGGCAGCCGCCGGGCGACTTCTTGTCGTCCTCCCCGGACGACGAGGGCAGCCGCACGGTCTCCAGCCCGGGGTGGTTCGGGTCTTGCTGCAGGAAAGCCTGCATCAGGGCCCGAGGCACCGACACCGAACCACCACCCTCGATGCGCAGATGCATCAACGGGGTTCCGGGACCAGCGGCACTCGCAGATGTCGCTACTGTAATCAGAGGAAACGCGAAACACCGTAGTTTAAAGTTTTTCGGAGATCTGGTGGCGCGATCGAGAAGCTTTTGCCACTTGGAGTTTTCAAAATTCGATTTTCCGATTATGGTTGGAGATTTGATCGCGGGGTGGCGACGGTTCCATCCATTGGGACGGCAAGAGTGATATATGAGTGAACGAGTTCATAGAATCCCCGAGAAATGTCTGAAACTTGGCAAAAGCTGTGGTTTTTTTTCGTCCAATAACGACGCCATCTTGTTTTTCTAACGATACAACGATTCTGCTCGGAAAAGACCGTACGAAATGAAATAAATGAAACGAATTCTTCGGCTCGATAGAAACCAATGCGTGACAAATCATTATATCATACCCAGAGGCTGTACTGAATATCTGTACACAATCTAATTGAACGCGACACAACATCTGTACCAACCACACATCGACACATGCGTAAAAACGAGGAAAGGTCCCAGGGGTCTGATCCAATACACTCTAAGAGGTAATTAATACCGTAGCAGGGATTAAAAAATAAAACAATGTCGGTTGTACACGTATATAAAGCGGTGATTGTCGACGGGGCGTCAACCTCTCGCTACATCGAATACGGTAGGGTCTCCGAGGGAACCTGCAACGGCAACGGCGACGGCAACGGCGACGCGTTAGGTCGCGCGGTCCTACAGATGAGTGAGTGATGAGCAGTTATGAGGCAGGAAGCGTTAATGATAGCCCTGCTCATTCACTCAGCTCGTCTCTCGGGTCGCTCTACTGTAATTATCAACGAGCCTAGTAGCTGCAGGAGCAGAGACAGCGACAGGGACAGGGACGGTGGAGGATGTGAATCGTCACGGTTATCCGATGCTCCGATCGTCGTCACCGAAACCGTAACCTTCTTAGTTTCATCGGAGAGCTTCGCAGGCACGAACTCGAAACAAACGGTTATTACCGCTAATCACCGTTGGTTATTTGTTTGAGTGGTTCTGATTCGACTATAATTCGAGTCTCTTCTCTCTCTGGTCAATAGTCCGCGCGGTGTCCAATCGAGGCTCGGTGACAACGGACTCGGTGCAGGATAACCGTGTGAAACCGAGAAACTTGACCCTGATAACGCCGCGGGATACTCGATGATTTTCAAGATCAAAGAAAATTAAGAGTCAGGTGTCTCTGTGTCTGTCTGTGCGGGAAGAATATTCGTTCTACAATATGAACAATATCAAGAGGACGATTTTCACGGTCTTGAGTGGTTCTTCGATCATTTGCAAAAGATGAAAACTTCAATTCTATGATATCGTGAGAACGGATTGACCGATTTTTACGATCTTGGTTTCAATCGACGCAGTTTTTTCAAACTTGAAACCGGTATGATTTTCGAATCGATCGGATCGGTAGTTTTTTAGTTATTTGAATAATGAAATTTCCAGGTGAAAAACTTGAATCCGACATATCTCGAGAACGGATCGACCGATTTTTATCAAATTGCTGTCGATCAACGCAATTTTTGGAGACCTAAAGTCGCCGATATTTTCAATTCCGTTTGATGCACTAGTTTCAGAGTTATTCAATAAACAGAATTTCTAGAGTTTGAAAATCGATGTGTGTAAAAAGTGAAAAGGATCAGAAAAAGTCCCTGAATTCCAGTCCTGGAGTTTGGCCAAGTCGTCGGTCCGGCTGGCTTATATTATACAGCGAGAGCGTTAGAGGTGAAGGTTTTTAATTGCTGAAAGCGTAGAGAGGGTCGCGGTCAAGATAGCCGTACGAAACCCGAATTCCTAGGTGTGCGTCACACTCTTTCTCAATTCTACTTTCGTATTCTCTGAATAATACAGTCAAACACAGGCAGGAACACGCGGGAACACCCGAACACCTCTAAAAACCGCGAGGTGTAAATTTTAATTAGCAATCAATAAATTCACTCGCTAGTAGGTCTCGCACACAGAGCCTCGGCTGTTCGGAGCGAGCCTCGAGAGTTGGGTATCGTTTTTAACGACTCACAAGATCTCGCGAGGCTCGTGGGTTTCCAAGTATAAATAAAAGAGAGAGAGAGAACGAGAAGGAAAGGAAGAAGAAGAAGAAGAAAAAGAAACGAAAAAATAAAGGAGTTTCCGTCGTCCCGTACGTAGTCTGAGATAACAGAATTAGTCTCGTACTAATTTATTTCCTAATTCCCGTTCCGAGCGGAGGTGTGAAACACCTCTTCGCTCTCGGGCTGCTCTCTCCGCTGCACCGGAGGAAACAAAGAAAACGACCGAATCGAGTGAGAGAAAAGAGAAAAAGAAGGGAAAAGGATCGGAGGCTGGGGCTGGGGCCCAGCAGGACCTCGGACGGACCTCGTGAGCCGCGAGTCGAACGAGGATAAAAGATAACGCGCGCAAAGAGCGGAATGCCCTCGCCCTCGCCCTCGCCCTCGCCCACGCCGTCGTCTCGCCTCTCTCTTTCTCTTATTCTCGCTACAATATGTTGTTTATACATTTGTACAGTCCATACAGTCCATACAGTCCATACAGTCGATACAGTCCACGCTGACCATCCCCCTTTTTCTTCCCGCGGAGAGTCAGAGCCACAGCCACAACCAGAGTCCGAGACCTCGGGGGCCACGGAGTGAAGGAATGCAACGCGGTGCAGTCCTTATACTTGCACCGGGCGCGCGCCACCAATAGCACGGATCTCCTCCGAGCAGCGTATACATATGTATGCCGCATTCCATTCTAACTTTAGACAGAATTAACACGGAGAAGAGAAAATAAAATAAACCGTTCGTTAAATTACTCGTTTTTATTTCTTTTTTTTTTAATCACTTTTAACGATTCTTTCTCACATTCTGTAGTTTTGGATCGAAGGACTGAGAAATTTCGGATCACTTTCGGGAGAAACTCGGACTTTTGTTCCTCGAACCGCTCAAAGACTGTGGGATCGACTGAATCCGAAATTTAGCCAGTTTTAGGTTCTCAACAAACGCGTCGATTGAGTCTAATTTGATCAAAATCGGTCGACTGGTTTTCGAGATATCGTGAATCTAAAAAAACGATACGGAAATTTGGTTATTCAAATATTTCCGCGATTATTGCACCGATCGATTCCAAATTTGGAAAATACCCGACGGTAAGAAAACCGCGTCTTTTGAGACCAAGAGGACCAAAATCGGTCACCCCTTTCGAAAGATATCGCAGATTGAACTATTTCTCTGAGAAATATTGTTGTTCAAATAACTCGAAAACTAATGAACCGATCGGGTCTAAATTGGAACAGATTTCAAGCTCCTAGAAACCGGCTTCAAGTGAGACCAATTCGACCAAAACCTCTACCGAAAAATCGGCCACCCCAAAAGAGCCGGTGAAGTAAAAATTTTTGTGCGATCACTGAGCTTCTCCTCTTTCCAAAAATCGACGTGTAAAAGGAAAAAAATAAATCTTCTCCTTGGAAAGAGAGGGAAGGGAGAAGGTGAAGGAGAAAAGATCGTGGACCGGTGTTAACCGCGATCCAAACATCTTCATTTCTAGATAAACGTCGGAAACGGTCCCGAAATTAACAGGCATTTGCATCAACCAGTTCGGGTCCGTTTTAAGGTCCTGACTCATTCCACACTCCCCACACTTCCCACTCTCTCTCTATCCGATCCTCTCTCTTTTCCCGGGTTGATTTTGATCGCTCGTAAAAAACTCCCTGGTTAATTTGATCGCCTTGTAGCCCCGGACAGATAGGTGCGAACGAACTACCTCTATATATTCATTAACCTGCTGCAGCAGCACGTCGTACACGCGCGTCCCCCGGTCCCGCGATCCCGCGATCCCGCGATCGGGGTACCGGTCTCTGTCTCTTGCTCACTCCGCCCCCCCTCCGGGACAAATTAGAATCACTCGAATTCGATAGTCGGGACTCGACAAATTGCACCATTTCTATGCAAACGTGTTCGGGAAGAGGAGGCAGAGCTCGCTTTATCGACTCGAGTCTCGTAAATATGCTCTCGACTAGATGCGGACCCCTGGCCTCGCCCACACGGACGCGATCGCGTTTCTCGCTCTGGCTCCGGCTCTGGCTCTGACTCTGACTGTGGCTCGGGTTTAATTGAGGGCTGATGATCGTCCACCCCCGGTGCGGGGTCGGGGGAAGACGGATTTTGATGATAATGACGAGGAGAGCTAGAGTCGGTATCAACGGGTGTCAGGCAGGAAGCCGTGTATTATCTCCGCAATTGTCTGCTAACGATAAAATCATTATCGCCCTACCAGCCCGACCGAACCTATTATTCAATTAATAAAACCCTGGACCCGCGACGATCGGTTTAATTATTTAAATGCGGGGACTGTCTATAGGCTCTCGGTGTCCGATTTAAACACCCCGGAATCGTGATTGAGAAATAAATAGAAAAGGGGCGGAGGAGAAACGGGAAGTCGGCCAATTAACGGGAAGAAAAAGCAACGTTTTCTCTCACCACTGACATTTCGCACGCGGTCATTTTTTATTTTACCGATCCGATTCAACTTGACGTCGTTTTCAAAGAAGACGAAAATACACAGTCTTTGAAAAGAGGTTCAAAAGTTATACAAGTTTGTGTTTTTTCAAACAAGTATGTTTTTTTGAATTATTGATTTTGAAAACGAATAAATATATTCAAACAGAACAGTGTTAAAGATTCAAGTATTATTTTCCCGCCTTTTTTTCGCCTCAGAAACCGAATTCATAATAGAGTCTGAATCTATAGTTCCTCTAACGTTCTCCAACGACGATTACGGACCGATCGTTAAAAATAATTGATATTTCCCTCTCTGTCTTTAAATATTCTATAAACGAAGACAACAATAATGATGATAATAAGATCGAAAGTATAATTCTTGTTTCCTTATTTCCTCGGCTTTGTGCATAGAAAGCGGATCTTGGAAACCCCGCGAGTATTTTTTTACACTTTTATTCAAAGACCTCGCGGTCTTTATCTCTCGGATTATATTTGTTGGCACATCGTTAGCCGCCTGAGGGGAGTGCGGGGGGAGCTCGGATAAGGTTTGCACAGCGAGGGGTGAAAAGAAGGGAGGAAAAAAAAATACTACCCACCCCGCGATCGAACGCGAGGGACGGTACCGAGGCGGATAGGTGGGCTGCTTGTTAGGGAGATCCGCGAGTTCGCGAGCTCGTTCTACCTACTCGCAAATCAAATTCAATCCTATCCTCGTCCTCCTCTTTCCCTTTCTCCTCGTTGCTTTATACAAATAACCGTGAGGTACTCATTTTTATTTAGATTTTCGGAACGTTCCCTTGCACCGAGAGACGGATTCCGCATCCTTTTGATTCTTTTGAAAATAGAGAAAGAGTTTTGCTCTAAGTATTTTCGTTTTCAATGAGAAAATTCGTTTTTATCCTTTCTCGAAATCATTTTCAAGTATCCAAAATTTATAAAAAATCGAAGGAAGGTGAGAAAATCGTTTGAATAATTGACCAAAAGTGAATTTTTATTCAATTTAGACACTTTTTTGATCTTCTCTTTCTTTGTTTAACCCTCCTGAAAAATTACTAATAAAAATTCTGTGAGAAATTGACAGTAATTTTATTTTTCTTCAATTTACTGTTTTATATCCTGTTTATATGGATTTTTCTAATCTTTTCCAATTTTATATCCTTCCCAAAAGTTTGTAGAACGCACAAGAGCCAGAAGCAAAGAAGCTTGTTCAGCTTTAATCCCTCTAGAATATTAACGACGATAATAACAAGAGTAAGAAAAAGAGTCGAAGCATCTCGACTCTCGGTCTAAATCTTCTTTTATATTCTCCTCGTCGTATTGTTCGACCCCGGGTTTGTACAGTGGACGCAGTGCACCGTGAGGAGAGTTTCTTTCCTCTAATTAGAAAAAATTCTACCCTCTTTCAAGAATACGAGGAAAAAAAAAATAATAATAAAAAGGAGAGAAAAGAAAAATTGCTAACCTTTTTATACCGCGATAACAAGGGGCTGTGCCCCTCAGTCACCCTCGAGGGAGGGCAGGGGGCGCCCTCTAATTATTATTCAAATATTTTTCTTTGGCAAACAATTTCGATTCCGCGAAGCCGGAGTCATTGAACCCCGAGGGAAGGGAATAATTTATGCAATTAAAAGAAGAAAAAAAAAGAGAGAAGAGAATTAGAGAAGACGAGTAATTGCAACTTTTTTCCGAGTCTTCTAGGTGTCGGATGTAAATTAGAGAGACACTTGAAGGGTGGCGGGGGTCGCGCACCTCCGGGTCTTCCGGCTACCCTACGGGGTGGAGAAATGCGGACTAATTAGTGACCAGTGGGCGGGGGCGCAAAGTAGGGCGTTAGTGTCGCGGTAGCAGACGGATTAAGAAACCTTAGAGTCATAATCGGCGAACGACTCGGTAATTTACAATTAGATACAGCGGGAGACACGGCCTGGAATCGGGACGGAAAAAAATCGATGTTTTTTTTTTTAATTCTTCTGGGACTATCTCACTTCCGGTTGGTTCTAGACGAAAATTGATGAGTAGTGATTTTAAAGGGCTTGAAATTCTCTACAAAAATGATTCCCACAGTTTTTAGTGTCAAACTGACGGTTTAGGAGATATACAGACTTTTGTCGGTACCTACGAGACTCGACCGAGTCTCTTGACGAAGCGATCTTCTTTCGCGATTATCTTTCTTACGGTTGATCCTAGGTAAAAATGGATGGGGATTGATTTTGAAGGTCTTGAAATCGTCTACGAAAATAGTTCCGACAATTGTCAGTGTCAAAGTGACGGTTCGGAAGATACAGCGACTTGAAATATAGAATATCAGAATAGAATTTTCCCGTGAGAGTGGAATCAGCTGCGTCGAATAACGTGGACTTGGAACTGTGTCGAAAACCAGTGTTTCAGGATTTAATCGAGGGTCTTTCGAGTCCCCCAGAGGTCGGTATCTGGCGCGAGGGTATTTGGTATAATTAACCCGTTACAAGGACCGCGAAGGAAGGAAGAAAGGGGGGAAGGCAGAGGGAAACGAGGATGTAATTAATTAGGACTGGGGAAAAGCTTCAAGTTGACATCGCGATCGGGGAGAAAACCAGACGGCACAACCTGTTGCTTCGTCGACGCGTTCCCAGGATGCGGAGGATGAGGAAGAGCTCCGAGGGGTCTGACCGGCCCGGGCGGACCTCGCGCCGTCCTCTGAGCCGGCAATTAACCCATCAACCCTTAATGAATGAACGCGAACCGCGCGCGCCTCCGGCTCTCAACCCCATTAGACAACTACCCCCGGGGTATTTGCATGGGCTTGTTAAACTGGGGGATAAAACGGGGAGATTCGCCAAGGCACACCGTTAAAGGACTTTGTTTTAAAGCACTTCGCTGTACTTTCGAAAGGGGAGTTGATCGAATACTGCGGTTATTAATGATCCAGGACTATTTTTTTATTTCCGATTGTTCCAGTCCTCCGAGATTCTGGATCCAAAATGTCTTCGTATCTTCGGAACCGTCGCTTGGATGTGAAAAACTGTCGGTACCTTTTTTGTAGAGAATTGCATGATCTTCAAAATCAGTTATTATACATTTTTACCTAGGAGCAGCCGCAAGTGAGATAATCGCGAAAGAAGATTGTGCCTCATCATACAAAGTTTATTATCAATCTTCCGCGACAAAAGACTGTATATCTCCTGAACCGTTGATTCGACACTGACAACAGTCCGAACCATTTTTGTAGAGAATTTGAAGAGCTCTAAGATTGGTTTCCATGAATTTTCACCCAGGAGCAGCCGTAAGTGAGATAATCGGGAAAGAAGATCGCCTCATCGGGAGACTCGGCAGAGTCTCGTGCCGAGTCTGTGATCTTCTTCTGCGACAAAGGTTTGTGTTCGGTATCTTCCGAAAAGGAGTAATTAACATCGATCAACCGCGCCCCGTTTTCCCAATCTTGGAGAGGTGAACCGAAATGAATAAAAGTACAGCAGATATATAGAGAATAAGAAAGATATATGTGTAGAATTCCAAAGAGGTCTCGGATATCTCTTTCCGTCTGGCATCCGCGGACGTAGTCGGAGGTAAGAGGCATAAACGTGAGTTATGTTAGCAGTTAGATAGTTGAATCTCAGTATTCCGTGGCGTGCTCTCTCGCGGCGTTAATATCTTCATTACTAAATCATCCCCCTCCCCGAATTCTCTCGCCTCGGTCGGTTCCCACTTCCCTCCGGCCGCCGCAGCCATAACCGCGTTCCGAAATATCCGAACCTTCTCTAATTCCGTTAAAACACGTAAAAACCAAAAAACTGAAGAACAGGAAGAAGATAAGAACGAGCCTCCAGCCCGGAGTTAGAGGGTTATAGATCTTAATGGAGGGTTTTGTTTCCCTTA
This sequence comes from Euura lappo, assembly GCA_018257835.1. Taxonomy (NCBI): domain Eukaryota; kingdom Metazoa; phylum Arthropoda; class Insecta; order Hymenoptera; family Tenthredinidae; genus Euura; species Euura lappo. The sequence goes on along the minus strand of JAEUYN010000766.1, from coordinate 348,173 downwards.
TGGGTGGAGTTTCCTTCCTTTTTCTCTCTATATCTCTATCTCTGGCTCTCTTCTTCGCCACGTACATTAGCGGAGTTATATTCCCTCGGGGGAATACAACCGCGAAGCTCTAGCTTTGGTTCCCTGCTACGCCTCAGCCTCGGTGTATATCTTGGTTATTTTTTATTACACCCGTCGGCAACACGCGGGAGTAGAGAAAGAAACGGCACCGGTAGCACGGTAGTGCGGTAGTACGTACGGGGGGGTTAGAACCAGGGATCATCACCCCGAGACCTCAAATGCCTAGATTTTCAGGTTCCTCGACATTTCCGTCTTCTTTTACTTTCAGGAAACAAAAAAAATACTACGTTTCGTCACGATCTCATACTTTCTATCTTCTATCTCAATCACGGTTACGCCTACGTGAAAAATGACGGGGAACAGTTTTAAAGCTCTTGAAATTCTCTACAAAAATGATCCCCACAGTATTCAGTGACCAATGAACGGTTCGGTAGATATAAAGGCTTGAAAATCAGGATTCATATAAATGCAAAGATTAGTTTATATCGCAAAAGTATCACGTTCCGTTAGACCTACGTGAAAAATGATCAGAAACTATTCCGAAGCTCTTGAAATTCTCTACAAAAAACATCTCGACAGTGTTTCTCTCCCGTTTTGAAGTTTGGGAGATATCCGATCTTGAAAAGATTGATAATTACGTAGGAAGAATACGGTGTAGTTTCTGATTCCTGAGGATAGAATCCGCCAGTTGCCTCACGGCACGCGATAGGGGTTGATTTTTATTTATTACAGACATTAATGCCTTTTCATTTTTTCTCCCTTCTCCTCTTCTCATTCTTTTTTTTTTTTAAATAATACCATGCAGGGGGTTTTAGGTGTGCGCCGTACGTACCAAGGGGTGAGAACATTGGGGTGTCTGCACAGAGAAGTGTACAAAAAATAATATCATCCACACCCGGCCCCCCTTTTTTTTATACACAGAGGAAAAAAATGATCATCCATCTTTCGGGTGGCGACGGGGTGTCGAAAGTTAAGAAGACGGAAAAAAATTAAAAAATTTTGAGTCCAATGATTGTTGAAACACGGAACTAAATTCGAATTGACTGATACATCAAGTGGACGGGGTCGGAGAGGGTCGCCCTTGTAACCCTGTCACAACTTTATCTCGTTGTCATGTAGATTAGTTTCTTTGGTTTAAGAAGTTGAGAGGCGCGTGACGCGCGCCCGTCTTTTGTCAAAGAAACAGAACTCACGCAATTCGTTATTCGTGTGTGTGTGTGTGTGTGTGGTAGTAAAAGTACCATAAGGTAAAGACTTTAGAGTTTAACGTCGGTCTCTCTTTCCTCGCTTCTTCGTCTCTTTTACACTTCATATAACACATAATACAGCTCGGCTCCATAGAAAACGAGTAGCTCGGGATAATAAGACGAGATGCATATTACATGTCGGTCTGACACGACTCTGTTTTTGTAAACAGTGTGTAACCCGTATTCCTATTTCTCTTTTCTCAACCGATACCCTATTGCCCCACCGATATACGCTACGCGTGTTTATACGCTCTTTAGAACACTTTTTTTTTTTTTTATTTCATTTTACTATTTATCTTACCTGAGCGAGAATTCTTTTCACTCATGCGGACACACGTGTCTCTCGAAACTGTGGTCTTTATAATATTCTTTCGACGATATCTCACTTCCGGTTGCTTTGACGTGGAAAACTGTAGTTACCGAATTCAAAGATCTTCAAATTCTTTACAAGATTGGTCCTTACTGTTTTTAGCGAACAATCGATCGTTTGAGAGATACACTGGCTCTAAATTCAGGGAATCCTATTGGCCACCAGATAACGCACATTATACTCTGTCTTCGCGATTACATCACTTCCGGTTATCCCTAGGTGAAAAGTGATGGGAATAAATTTTGAAGATCATCAAATTTTCTACAAAAATGATCTCCACAGTTATCACTGTCCCGTCAACCGCTGAGAAGATATACAGTCTCAAAACTATCTCTTGACCTGTTTTTTGGTTCATCCTGTTATAATTTGTGATCTGATGATCGATGAAAAAAAAATGTGTCCACATCTACCCCGTCGCTCTCTAACTAAGGGTGGAAATAACTGACGAGACTCTTGGATCTGGAGATAATAATTCATGTGTCCCTGAGCCCCTGAGTGTCTGGGTGGAAGAACCTCGTCAACAACGATACAAAAAAAAAGGTGAAGGCTAGTCAAAAAAACTTAATTCCCTGCAGAGCCGCGGGGGGATTCGCCAATCTAATTTGAGGTTTAGACTAATTTAACACGCGACAAAAAAACCGAGCGGTGTGGTAAGGGGGGAGAGAAAGAAGAGAAAAAACTTGCAATCACGTAGCAAAGTAAAAAAAGAAAAGGTTTTATAACCAGCACCTAGCAGAGGGTTTGAATAATTAAAAAGGATTTCACCGTGATACACCACGAGCTATTTCCACGCGGGGTACTCAGACGCATACGTAATTACGAGTCAGGGTGCATATCTTATTAGCCGTAAGGGGTGCAACGAGAGAGAGAAGGCCGGAAGAGGGAGGCGAATTACAATCCTAACTAACCACTGCGGTCTGTTCTTTTTTTGTCTACTTCTCGACACCCTGTATAAAGTCGTATGGTGTGCACGACCTGCTACCACCGTAAAGTCTCGAATTACAATTAATCCTTCTCCTTCTCTCGCTCGCGACTTTAGAGGGTCAGACTATTATATCGCGGGGATACTTTTTTGTTGTTGTTGTTGTTTTCAAACACTTCAATTATTCTCCGTTACTTCGGGATACCGTCATTATACTCTCTACACTGGCGTCTCTGATTTTATTTCTTCGGAATCGTAGAAGACGAAAATTGTGTGATTATCTCACTTCCGGTTACTCTTAGACAAAAATTGATAAAGACTGGTTTTGAAGCTCGAGAAATTCTCTACAAAAAAGGTGGTTACAGTGTTTTGGCTAAAATGAACAGTGTCAAAGATACAGAAGCTCGAAAAATGGAACTAGAAAAAAAAACGTTGGTTGACACGTTATTTTGATTTGCGATTATCCCACTTCCGGTCACTCCTAGACAAAAATTGATGAGGACTGATCTTGAAGCTCGAGAAATTCTCTACAATAAAGGTAGTTACAGTGTTTTGGCTAAAACGACCAGTTTCAAAGATACAGAAGCTCAAAAGAAACTGAAATCTGCAATCTCGACAGTGTAAAAAAGAAAACGATCTTGTAACGAAAAATTGAAGAATGAATTTCTTATCGGATAATAACATCCTTCGATCTTGAATAGTGGCATTATGGGCAGACGACCTCGTCAGACACGTATACTGCAATTACGTTTCTTCTGGGTGTCAGGGGGGACTCTAGCTTTTAGCATCTCTCTAGTGTATCTGGATTCTAGATTTTCTGTCAGCTATAGGTTGCGCACACAGGTAGAGTAGAGGCAGAAGTAGAGGTGGAAGTAAGTGTACGGTACAGAGGTACAAGAGCAAGAGACTACGGTATACATGTATGTATAACAGTATAACATTATCTATGACAGAGACACACGTATAAGACGACACGTAGGCGTTATAGCAATAATTGATGAATGTTACTGACCTGCTGTCGGCCAGCGCGTGACTGAGTCTTGGTGAGAGCGAGGCCTGCTTGGTCTACTTGGACTGCTGAAACTATGACAAGCAATTTTTTTTTATTCCGTCTTCGAAAAAATTTCAATTTTTTTTTTTTTCATTCAATAGAAAATTGATATACTAGATGTACAAAAAATGTTCTCTGATTTAAAATTCTACCTTCGCTACAGTGAAAAATAAGTCTCATTTTCTCGTTATTCAATCTAAAAGTTACGTCACGTTACGCACGTATTTAATTTCTTTTGTTTCTACTGCACTACGACTACGTTTCTACTACTGTGATTATTATTACACATTTCTTATATAGCATTGTTCCCGTGTGACAAATTCGTGCGTAAACGCGATCTTCTAAGTAACACAAATTTATATACTTATATAAGAAAAAAATAAATCATTATTATTTTATTTTCTCAATATCTGTACTTTCTTTTCCTTTTTTTTCTTGTCTCACAATTATTACATATTACTATGATTAGTAATGGTTTTTTTTTTTTTTGTTACAGTACTGAAGACCAAAACAGGCCAGACTCTCACGCTCTAGATCAGCGCGAATATTTTCATATTTTTTTCTCTTTCAGTGAATAATTAGACAGAATTAGAAAAAAAAATACACACAGATGTAAAAATACAGTAAATTTAAACATGGTATTGATAACGTATATTTTCTTTTTGTTGTTCGAATGTGAATAAAAAAAAAGAGAAAACGAAACTCGAAACGTCTGAGAAGTAGGGAATAAGAGGGATAAGAAGAGGAAGGACAAGAAGAAGAAGAAGAAGAAGGCGAACGAACGCGATATACGTTTACAACGCGGGTTTGTGGCGGCAGATAAATAAAATGAAACGAAAACGAAAACGAAAACGAAAACGAGGGAAATAAAATGTGATTTACAACGGTGAAAAGACAATGGCCGAAAGAAACCTCGCTGGCTGGCTTCTCTCCGGGCTTCTCCTCTCGGTTCTCGGTTCTTGGCTCTTGGCTCTTTGACTGCTCGGTCTGACTCCTCTCTACTACTACTACTCTACTACTACCACTACTAGTGCTGCTACTATTTATCTTTATCCCTCATTCTCTCCTTCTCTTTCTGTCTTACATTTATCTCGACTATTCGCCTCTCTTTACCACCGCTTCGAACCGCACGATAATGTATTCGGATGGCGCAGACTGGCACGGGGACACTGAATTCTGATTGGTACCACCGCGGAGAGACACGTAGTCGCTGGGGATACCGGAGGGTACAGCGGAAACCGATAAATGAAACACAACCCCGATTCGATTGGAAAACAATCGATAATACGCGGGATAGATTGGAAATACTTCATATTTTTCGGGGAATTTTTCCAATTTTATTCAGATCAGGAAAGTTGAGACAATCGACTGACAATTGATAGTCGAGGATTGTTTTTCGAGTTTTTATCAGAATTTAATGAAACTCGGTAAAAAAGCTTGGAGTCGTTTTTCCCCCAAATGTTTCTTCAAATCGATTCCCAACGTCGTTAATTTCGACTAAATTCAAACAACTCGAGCGGTCCTATCTATCCTCGCCATCGAGTGGGAGTAAAAACTAGGTTTTTTTTATGGTCTAGAATCGTTGCATGTCTCGGTGAAATAGAACATGGAATAAGGGAAAGAATGAAGGGTAAGGAAGAAATAAAAAGGATAGACACTGATAAAAAAAGACCAAGAAGAATAAGAACTTCTAAAAATACATCACACATCGTTTCGGTATTAGGGGATGGTACGAGCCAGTCACTAATGATTTCCGTATATCTAACAAACAAATAAATATGTCTTCCTCTCCTTTTTTTATTATTCCAGTCTATCTCTCCATCTTTCTCTCTCCGTTACAAAGCCGCGTGTCATGATATAATAACGATGATGAAATAAAATAAAATAAACCCCTAAACACGAAGATGAAATTAAAAACAAAAAAGATAGCATTGAATGTAAATTAAAAAAAAAAAAAAAGTTAAAAAAAATGTTGTGTAGTGCAATTATTTAAAAGCGGCAATCTCACAGAGTAAAATAAAGAGAGCGAGAGGGGTCTCTCTCTCTGCTAGAGGATCAGAAGGATGGTAGGATTTTTCGAGGTGGAAAAATCCTCTGAAAGATTTTGTTTCCGTACCGTCGGACAGCAATGCAAACCGAAAAATCAAACGATGTTGCGGAGGGTGGAGGATGGAGGGTGGAGGGTGGAACAGCCGCGGGAAAACGTTGAATAAGCAGAAGGGATGTAGAAAAAAAATAAAAATAATAATAATAAAAGAAATAAAACGCAATAAAAAGAGAAAAGAAAAAGGGTTCGATACTGTTACCAGGCGTATCGATGAATGGCGTGAATTAGTCCCGCCGGATCAGAGGACCCTTCGAACGATCGATTCGTGGAGTAATTTTAAATTTACGATCCGGTACGCGAGGGGTGGGTCGCTCTAATTATCCCCCGTAGTCGCCGGAGATTTATGCGCGATATCGGGGGACATGACTCATCGAACATTCGATGCTGCAGACTCATTTTTAATATTCGATAATTATAATAATTATGGCAGAGCGATCTCAGAGGGATACAAATTATTTTTGTCTCTAGAAAATCGTGACAATATCAAATTCCATCAAATTTTGGAACCCTGATCAAATTGGACATCGTGTGTTTCGAGGTAGAACGAGAGTTTTCTCCAATAGTTTTTTCAAATCTTATCTCGCGATTATCTCACTCACAGTTGTTTCCACGTTCAAAACTGTGGATACCAATTTTGAAGATCTTGAAATTCTCTACAAAAACTGTCGAATCTATTTTCAGTGAACAATCGACCGTTTAGAAGTTGTAGGGGATTTAATTTTTTTTTGCGAAATGTATAATAGTCGAAATATATGTAGCGATCTTTCGTCTTATTTTGTGATTATCTCACTCCCGGTTGCTTCTACGGAAGAAATGATATAAACCAACTTTGAAGGTCTTGAAATTCTCTACAAATATGTTCTCCACAAATTTTAGTGATTTATCGACGGTTTAGAAGATATACGGTCTCAAAAGAGAGTGAGACATATTTCACGGAATTGAATAGTATTTTACCGATACCTCCTGGGTTGAAAATCGATCATCACCAATATTAAAGCTGACCAAATTCCCCACAAAAACTACAATGACAGTATTTCGCGTGTAACGTACCGTCGTATAGTCTACACAGAAGTTTGAATTACACAGGAAATATGAAAAATAAGAATGACTCATCGGATACCGTGATCCCTGATTTTTCTATTCAATAATTATAACGCTTCCAATTCGAATAGCATAGTATACCCGAGCTCTCTATGTACACACCGTGTGTGAAAAAGCGATCAGAGAGAACGCGGACCCCGTGATCCTCATCGATCACTGAAAGTCGATTCACTAAGCCGTTCGACACAATGGGGTCCGACGTTTTTTTTTCTTTTTTTTTTCTATCTCTACTTCTTCACAGATGGGGGAAGAGGGACCGCCGCCTCCCTCGCGGAATAAAAAGTATATTCTGATACACCGGAAAAATCGAAGCTTTGATTTTAACAGCCCCCCACCGAGCCGATTTTTGATCCGCAAACAAAATTTGAAACTCCTATGTATATCGTACAGACTCTGGAGGTAAATTTCTGGGGGTAAAAGCAAGCGGACAGACACTAATCTTGAAAGAAGGAAGAGCAAGTCGGAGGGTATGGTTTAATATTCTCGAGAGCATCCGCACAACTCGACCTCGTCCCTCCCTCCCCCCCCCCCTCTTCTCGTGTCTGGCTTCGAATTTTAATAACTCGAAGAATGCTCAGAATCCAATAATGTCTCCTGTATAATATAAACTCACGGTTAAACTATACCGTTGGGGGGGAAAAAAATCGTTCTAATATTGTCGAATGACTCCGCGGTATGGTTCTCCTCCCCCTTACTTATTTCTCTCCGCCTCAACACTCTCTCTCATTCGATAGCGATTACGCGAGGGAATATACGTACATCGACTATGTAAATGTAAATCCGCGATCAGAGCTAAGAGAGCGAAGAAGAAATAACCCGGATAATCGAAAGCAATCTGATAGTGGCAGAGTTTCGGGGGGGCGTTGGCTCCGGGTCTGCGAAATGAATTCTCTTTTCCCTTCCTTCCTCGATATCTATTTTCTCTCTTTTTCCCCACATCGGATTGCTGTTGAACCCGGAGTGCTCGAGGAATGATAACGGTGGAACCAACTGAACCAAGATTTGTGAATACATTAGGAGAACCCTCCCCCTTAATCTCCGATTTAGTCTCCCCCAGCCCCCCGCAATTAAACAGCGAAAGTGACCTTTTTTTTTCAGTCTCCCTCAGCTGCGGTTCAATTCGTTCCTCGACTCTCGGAAAGAGACCCTGAAGAAAAAAACTAACGCAACTTTCGGATCCTTTCATACCCCGCGCGGTCCAGGGTGATAATTTTTAATCAGTGGTCGAGTCCCTCCGACGGTCGCACAGTGCTCGATAATTTACTGTACTAGCTACAGAATTTCGTCGAGAATGTCAACAGTCGCGGTATATTTAATCGATGTAATTAAATCGCGATGGAGTTTTCTAATTAGCCGCAGGGTGTCGTCGTCGATGGTGAATTTGATAATTTTCTACCGCCACAGAGCGCATACCGCGGTCGAGCGTGTTCCGATTCCTGTAGAGCAGAGCGGTTCGGTGTTGGGGAGAGGCGAAGTGAAGAGAAGAAGAAGAAGAAGAAGAAGAAGCCAGTTGGAAGCCACACCGTGCGATGACGTGACACTCTTCTGGTTAAGTGGCGAAACGCGAGGGAAGAGAGAAACCGGCGCAAGAAAAAAAAATCTGTGTTCTCTTCGACTATAAAGAGAGAAAGAGATAGAGAGGAGAGGAGAAGAAAAAATAAAACGAGAAAATCAACCGAGACGAGAAACACAGCGGCTAAAACAAAGGATATATAATATAAAAGAGAGACGATGCTCGTGGAACCCTCCATCCGATGGTCGTTGCGAGGTGTGACGAAATGCCGTCCGAGAAACGCGGCTTCGACACCTCCCACATTTCACCCCCAGGGGGGAGATAATTAATTCCGCTCGTTATTCGATACAGATTTTTTTTCAAATAATATTCTTCATCGAGACGTTCCGGGTCACGGACTGACAACGTTGCGGATTATTATTGCGGACAACTACTTTTTGGCAACATTTAGGGTCGTCACAGACGGATTATTGGGGGTTGTCAATTTAGACAAAATGTTTGAGGCTAGACTTGAAACTGGCGAAACCTCGGGGATCAAGGAGTGAGGAGTTTTTGTGTCGCGTACCGAGAACTTTTCGGGTCACGAGCGACGTTCTTATATATTTAACGCTCGCTCGGTGGCTCGTCGGTGTACCCGGCAATCAGCGGGCATTGAGGGGTTGGATTATATTAGTAATAAGCCATTGATATTTCATGCCACGGCGTAAGCGTGCGCGTACGGTCGGGAGGGCACGCGGTATTCCCGTGGGGCGTCAATCAGGAGGAGAAAGAAAAAAGAAAAGAGGAAAACGAAATAAAAATTATTATTTCTCCGGGATAAACTCAGCGACCGCGGGGGGTGGATCATAGATATCGCGTTAGTTGGCCGAAAATAAGCGGGGAAAACATTGTAATTGCGTATTTCTTATTCCGCAGCGGCGTTTCCTCGAGCCTGGATACGAGCTAATTTCAAATTCATTCCCGCCCTGGCGCACCACTCCGCCGCCCCTCAGGATGAAAAAATCTCATTTTCTTTGCCCTAAGGGCTCGAAACCCCCGACGTGCACACACAGAAAAACCCGCCAGGCAATATTTGGCTAAGGAAATTCAGAAAAGTTTACACACGAACTACCCGCGCTCGCGAGCCCAGGGGGTGGGTTGCCTCAGTCAATTTTCTCTCCCTGCCTGCCGTATCTTTAGAGACGCCCCTCGTTCCTCGTTCCGACGCCACCCGACGCCACCACCACCGACCCCCTCTAAATAATATCTTAGAAATACGCGTGTGCGCGAGTGTGAGTTTGCCGCGCGAGACTCGAGGTTCTCGTTCTTCATTTTTTATTATATTCCCTCTCCCGCTTTTGGATTATTCTCCCTTACCCTCCGCTATCATTACCATTCGAGAACGTTCTTTTTCCTCCCAGTATTTTACCGTGGAAAATTTTCATTCAATTTAAAAAAAATGTTTTTTTCTCATTTTCGAAGAGAAGAAGAGAGAAGAAAAAGGAAAAAATGAGATAACGCGGAGGATCGCGACCGCGCCCTCTCACCCAGCCCGAAACCTCGCGCCGTACCTCGTTATCTTTAACAGATAGGCGCTCCCATACTCGAATGTCAGACGTAGAGGGGGAGGGGGAGGGGGAGGGAGAGGGAGAGGGAGAAAAACCGACTACTTCTATATACCGGCGGTATAGATGCCCATGCCCGGGCAAAAAGAAACACCATTATCACCGGGTGAATCCTTATTTATAGGGAATCGATCGATGTCGGTATATGAGGGGCTCGCGGAGCCCCGCTGCCAACGACGTATTCAAATCCTCCAGCTTATGTCTACGGCGCGCGTAGGTTACTCGAAACGAATCGAAATACCTAGGCTGAGTGACTAGTTTGCGGAGCAGACGGGAAGATTGAGTAGAAAAACGATACGGCGTCCTCCGGCGACGAGACGAAAACGGTTATTTCACTATTTCTGCGGGTTTCTGCGAACACACGTTTCATTCTTGCCATTCCGATGCACGGAATCGTCCATGTCCCGGGGTTGAAATACCATCCGGTAGCTCGAAATCCCGTTTTAAAGACTCGAGGTGAGAGAAACTTTGACTTTCTGCCACTAGGTGGCTGATCAGAATCGATAAATTTGATCGTTTCTCAACTTGTTTGTCCATCTTCGTAGAAAAAGGACTGGCAGGATTTTCAGAATCTGTCCGAACACGTTTCTAATTATCATCGTCCGATGAGTATTTGCGATACGTCGCGGATCAGTGATGTCGATGAGAGGGGGAACCGAGGACTGATTTGAAATGTAAACCGCATCGTTCCCGCGTTTCTTTTCTCTCTCTCGTTTCTATATTTGAAATAATTTATATACGATACGAGCAGGAGCGGACACCGCGGCGGGTATCTCGGTCTCTCTCCCTCTATCTATGTATGCGGAGTTATTTGGTCAGTTTGTTCGAGGATCTCGTCCGCGGTGCCAGCGTCCATCCATCTATCCACTATCCCGACGTTTGTGGCCTGGGCATCGGACGTACGGGCCGACTGACTGACTGACTGGCCCTCATCCTCATCCTCGTCCTCGTCCCCGTCCGGGTTTCAGTATTCAGAGGACGCCTCGTCGCTAACTCCTGCTTACAAAACCCCCTTTTATTTTTCCTCTTTTCCTCTTTTCTTATTCATTTCATCTTTTTATCTTTTTTCGTAGTCTTATTTTCGAAAACCTGACTCCGCGACATTGCTGCATACATTTCTACACGATCCACGATCCACGATCCGCGATCCGCGATCCACGGGCCTCGGCGTAACCGCGCCTTTTATACGTTATACGTATACCCACTCCGTACGCGATACGTGTATGACTCACGCGGAGCGAACACCCATTAGCGATGATAATTCGAGCCCGCGCTCGGCGCCGCCGATTAGTAATCAATACCTACGAGAACCTATTTTTATACCTCCCGACGAACCAACGATGATTAAGTATTCAAGGGAGAAGCGGGAAGAAAAAATTGTGCCGGGGTGCCTAGTGCACCCAAGGCGACGCGGGACCTATGGCATGGGACGAGGTCCTGTGGCATACCGAACAGGCATTACTAGATTGTCTTTCATGTATCCTCCGGCACAACGCGCACGCAGCTCTGTAAAAGTAAAGGCGTAACAAAGTCCGGAGATGGACGTAATGCGGGAAAAAAGGGGAGGCCTCGCATTTACCTCGCGAGATTGCCCACCTGGGACAGAAACGAGGGGTCACGTATCTAATGACAAATTTTACCCTACGTGACCGGGATGGAATTCCGCGGACTAGGTACCCCCGCACACACACGGTCACGGAATTATTCCGTTCCAAGTTTTAGCGGTATCTCCAGTCTTTTATACCGACGAAAATCTGAGGCTAAATGAGCGTTGCGTAATTCGTTGGTTTCGTTATTATTAACTGCAGGGTTCTTGATTTTCGGGCAATTACTTGAAGAATAATTCACACGTTGCTGGAAATTATCGTCTCTCGCGTTACGCAAGCGTCTCCTTTTTTCTCGACAACTCTCGTTGTCGTCGTGTGTAATTAACCGATTAACGCCGTTCGTGATTAGTTAAATAAATTAAGGACAAACTGAGGCCCGAAGAAGAGGCGAGAAGCGAGAGAAAAAAAACAAGCATACACGTACGGTATATGGTATATGGTATATCTTTCTCGGTTTCAAATTGAGTGTAAGAAACGTTAAGTGGTCCCGAAAGCGGTCTCGCGCCTCCCGTGTCCCCCTGTAATTAGAGGCGTGCATAATTAAGAACCGCTGATTGTTGACACCGGGCGTTAGCGCCGCACAGCGCCGCACAGCACCGCACAGCACGGGGAGAACTCGAGGACTGTTTTCTCATTCCCATTCCCATTCCCATTCTTAGTCTCTTCATCTCGCTCGTACCTATACTCGTATACTACCCGCACAACCGTCCGTCAAGCTTCTAGGGCGCGTCTCAATTAGAACCTTCTCTCATATTTACGCAATCGTTTAACGAAACGTTAATTTATTCCGTACGACCTGCACGAGCATTCGACTACTCGAGTTTATTAATTACAAGTTATTTATCCATCCGTATTCGGATCCGTATCGCGGCAATGATAGGCGAATGGATCAGAAAGGGTCCGGATGAACCGCGAATAATCCTCCGAGACTCGCAGGGCGCGGTCTTGTTGCGTCTGTACTTCACTACCGCACGTGGATATCGTGGGTTATTTATTGTTATGGGCCCGGTGTGGTCCCGGGCCCCGCGTACATTCAGGATCGAGTCTCGACCGTCTGGTCGGACACCCCGTATACCCACGCCCTGCTGTGTGTCCGACACCTACCCATTCGACGCCCATTCCATTCTCATTCTCATTCTCATTCTCATTTCCCATTCCGTCGCCCAAAGCAAAGACTGATCCTGATCCCGTACCTAGGTGTATAATGTATGCGCCTACCGCAACTGTGGGTTCGACAAGTCCTCGTAGAAGATTTTCTTCCTTCTGGACGAAAAAAGAACCAAACGATGTTGAAGAATATTTCTTTTAACGACGAGAGTTGAGGTTACGCGAACCCAACAACTCCAGCACCGTCGAAACTGTCCGGGGTTCGACTCTCGGCGCTATATAGCACCGCGAAGTAGAGAATATAATTTACAGCCCTCTCGCGCCTCGAGAGTTCTCTTCTCGTTCTTTTTATTTCACTTTAGTTTTTTTTTTTTTTTTTTTTTTTTTCATTTTCGCGTTCTCGCGTTCAAAAGCGCGTTAAGAACGGCCAACGCGCGGTGGTGAGCTTCAGGGACTCTCCGACGACCATACACCAGTTTAATAGTCTGTCTGTCCGTCCGTTCGTCTCCGTTCCTTACTCTCTCGTTATATGTACTCGAAGATTTTTAACCCTATCTCTCTGTGTGTGTGTGTGTGTGTGTGTGGAGATTTTATGCCTCCGGACGTGTTTTATTTTCCTAAATAGCCCACATTGACCCAGTTTTGTTAAGTTTGTATCAGAAACTTGTCGTATGAACAAAGCACAGCAAATATGCGATAATCTTTGTTGTGTTTTTTTTGTTCACTGCGAAATAACGAGGCGTATGTACATACGACGAGCGTGTTTTAAAATAACAGCGGATAGTTTGGGACCTAGTTTATGACGGGTCAGGTCGAGGTGGAAGTGGAAGTGGAAGTGGAAGTGGAAATGGAAGTGGAAGTCGAAGTGGAAGTGGAAAGAGACGGACAACGCGAGGCGAGACGAGACGAGCACCCCGAGGCACCTCGCGGGGCACCCATAGAACGGGTTGAGGGTTCAGCGATGGTCCCTAACAAGACTCAGTTGAGTTAATAAGAGGCATAGATCACCGGGTCGCCGGGCATCCACTCTGTGTACTAAACGTTTCGAAATACAAGTATCAAGATAAACACCGCGTAAATCAAAATAATTAGTTACGATATTTTTCTGATCCTCATACAAGAGAACAAGAAGAAGAAGAAGAAGAAGAAGAAGAAAAAGACGAGGGAGGATGGAAAGAAGGAAAAAAATACCGAAATTATTCGACATCTGCAGGATGTGTCAAATTCACCCGCGCAGTTCAAAAGAAACATGAATGACAAAAAGAATTTTCTAGCCGGAGTTGGATTACATTTCGTTCCAAATAAGCTCTCGACGTGTATCTCCGATGGACAATGACAATGTGTGCGGGTTCCGATGCGGAGAAAGAGGGAAAATAAAAAATAAAGGAAACGAAACCGTAGCTAGTCGTCCTTTGGCTCGTTTTGTCGTATCTCTTTCTGTTTAGCGTCAGAGGAGGTAACCTCGGTGAGAGACACGGAACGCGCGTACTTCGCGGATTCGAGCTCCTAGCCAATCCGAGTGTGGACTCGTCTTCCTCCTCCTCTCCGCTACGGAGGAGTAGAGGAGCAAGAGGGCTAACGACGACGCCTCCGTGATGTTTGTCCTCTCTCTCGCCGTCCCTCCGTACCTCCGTCTCTCTTTATCTCGAGAGACGTGCGTGAAACCGTTTATACCAACACCCACCGGAGTCGAGTCGAGTCTCTGATTGTGAGAGCAACGAGACACGGGTTTAAGGCGGTTGGCTGGCTGTACCGTATAAATTCACCCCACCCACCCCACCCCACCCCACCCCACCGCACCGCACCGCACCGAGCCCAACGAACTATCGACGCGAGTACCGAACCCGGACCCCGTGCCCCCTGCCCCCCGGTCGGGGCCCCGAGACCCTGTAGGTACAATGCCACGGACGCGACTCTCGAGGACGCCTATTCTCTCTCGGATATCTGACGCGAGAGATTTACTACCGAGCACTTGGAGCGCGGACGCCTGTCCGACGTTACTGCCGCACCGGAGCTGCGGAGAGACGATTTTTATATTATTAGCTAAAGACCATTTTTTTCTCTTCCATTTTTTCCCGCTCCTTTCGCTTCAGCTTCGACCGACTGAGTTTTGTTCGAGCCGCAGTTTTCAGGACGATTATTATTTTTCTTTACAACACATTCGAGAAATCGAGACACACGCACACACGTGGGAAGATTCTCTGTCTCAACGGTTATCAATGCACGTCTGGCCTTCCCGTTCCCAAACTATGGAAAGGATCGTCTGCCAAATGTGGAAAATCGAGGTGCTCAAACTGACGTCACTTTTCACAAAAATAAACGATAAAAGATCCTCAAAATCACCGAACATTGTCAACTCTGTGCAGCGAATTGTCACTCCTCTAAATTCTAGGTACACACGTTCACTCCGTGAAATTGAATCTTGACCCTTTTGAGGCGATGGTCAGACTCAAAAATTGAGTTGGCAATCGGATGGTAGTTTCCTTCCGTCCGACGATGAGCCCCCGCGAACATGAGCTGTTACGGTTGAGTATCGCTGGTTCCTTGCGCGTACGGAAGAATTGGTTCAGTCCGTATTGATCATACTTTGAGAGAAGAAAAAATCCTCATCCCACATATCTTTTCTCCGTCTCCCTCCACACCCCTGGAGATATGAATTGGTAATAGAGTAGTTTGCAGTAGTCCGTAGAGAGCGAAAATCTCTACAGACTTGCGAGTATTGGCGAGAATATAGAATCTGGACTCGGTCCAACTGGTGCATGGTACGGGAGATATAATTAACGATGAAACGGTCGCATGACAAAGATCTCGAGAGATTCGTTGTTCTTTTATTTTTAATAACGTTGAGCAATTTAACGTCTGAGCTGGCTTCTCTTCTTCTCAACTCGGAGATAATGTAAGGTAGAGGAGGAGGGATCATAACCGGGCAGAGAAGGCAAATTAGCCGAATAATTACAGACAACGAACGACGATGTTGTTTTCTACTATCCCCGAGAAGGAGGGGAGAGAGACGCAACATTTTTTCATACAATATTCTCTCAAAGTATGTGAAAAATGAAAAAAGGAAAAAAAAAATAGGGTAAAGAAATAATTTCAACGCACCGAATCGCGTTTATTATACGTTGCGTACCCTCCGACTATTCTCTACGTCTACCTGTGTCCCACTCTCTACTATATATTTCGGTCGGGTTATTATAACCGAGTTAAGGACAAAGAGACTCGCGATTCGGCGAACCTTGAAACAAGAGGAAAAAATAAAAGACAGTCCAGTTGTAATTAACGAATAATTATTACGTCTTGGGGGCACGGCGGAGTAATTTTCGGCTACGATTCAGTCACGCAGCGTGATTCCACCGGTGTGACTAACAATATTCAGGGAATAGGACCTCGTAGCTTTTCTCCTATCCACAACTACCGCTACGCGAAGAGTTTGAAGAAGAAGAAGAAGAAGAAGAAGAAAAATTCCTAATCCTCCTACTATTTTTCCTCCTCGTAGGAGGGCACGGGACACGAGCGATCGCGGTCTGGAGTTCTCGAGTTAATGCGTCTCCGTGGTACGTACCGGGATGCCTATTTCTGCGTTCTTCGTTCTTCGTTCTGCGGGCAGGGGCCCGAGACCCGAGGATACCGTAATGACGTTGTTTAATGTTTAATCATAGCCGGTGGCTGAAAGTACGTGGAGCAGTATAATCAGAGTATAATTCGAGACAACAACTCCTTGAACCGTCATGTCAGCGGGCTAAGAGGCTCGAGGATGATGTTCGTTCTGCGGTCTGGTAGCGATTCCCTCAACGCCCGCAACCTTCTACGTGTACCTCTTTTGCAGTTGTCGAAAAAATACTCCTCTCCTCGAAATAGGATGCGCGACGACGATGAAAAGTTTACTTCATCCTTCGTTTCTTCCTCTTCTCTCGACTCCTCGTCCGATCTCGTTTCCATTTTGATAAAATTAGTGCACCGGGACGGGGATGTGTGACAAAAAATGAGGCAGTAACGAAGCCACCGGAGATGCCGAAGTCGACTCGGGGGACGCGAGGCCATCAAGTCGTCGAGTTAGCTCGGACACGGTATAGAATAATGTAGCACATTATAGCCGGGTATTAGAGTGGCCGGTAGCCGACTGGTAAGTTTTTTGCCGGATTCCTGTAGCGCCTTCGACAAACACGAACCGGGGAAGCGAGCGCGGCCTAAAGTCGTTCGCTTCACTGACGCAGACAGATTTTGTAATTTTATATCCCTCCACACCTCCGTATATATACCTACTCAAACGCGTCCACACCTCCACACCTCCACACCTTCACACCTCCGCTACCTACCTACCGACTTCCGAACCATCGCCAACATTTTTATACTCACGAGAGACACTCAATGGTCAGATATTATAATATGCATCGTCCACCTTATCAAAATTGAATGGTCAGTCTTACGGATCGACGGTAGTAACTGGACTCGTGGACGGTACTTTCGGATAGTTTGTTGTTGGCTGGAATGGTTGTCGCGTGCGAGAACAGTCGTCGATACAATACCAATTGTGACTATTATTCGTATGTTTTGTTCGATTTAACCCTTAGCTGGTTTCTGTATCCGAGTCGGTCGGTCGGCCCCTTTCAATCGTTCGATCAATTAAATCGTGCCAGGGATCACTTCCAGGCTGCACGCGCTTCGAGGGTTCTCGTTCTCGTTTAGTTTCGCTCCTTTTTAGAGCCCCCTCTCGCTCTCACATCCACATCCACGTTCACGTTCACCCCGAGATAAAGCTAAAACGTACCCCGGTAGTAGAAAAAGGTCTCCGAAAGATGGATAGAGAGAGAGAAAAGAGCCTGGAAACCCCCGAAAAACATTTTTTTTTGGGGTGAATCGCGAGGCGACGCGGTGCCATACTGTGTGACTCACTGCCATTACTGGGGATATAATGATTTATACTCCTGTTTTAATAGTTCGCACAAACGATACCTACGATTCGTTTTTTGTCCTATTTTCTATAGGAAACTTTATATATTATTAATAGCCTCACCGATAGCATCGAGCAACATATGTGAATTTTTCGACGATTCAGAGCACATTTCGCAAACAGCCCTTGAAAATTTTTAAATTCTCAAGGGGGCACGCGACCGTTGGCTCTCCGCCTGACAGAAAGTGCGTTTCCGTAGCCGACATCGCGTAGTCGGATCGGGTGTTTTTACTTTTTTATTTTCTACTTTCTTTCATAGAAAGAAGAGGATTAAATTGAAAGATAAAAAAAGGGGTGTTCAAACGTGCCGCTTTTCTATGCTAGAATGAATCAATTTTCCTTGGTGTCTACCGAAAGACTCGCTACCACTGTATGTCCATCTTCTTAGACAGTGTATGAAGAATAAAGAAGCTTTAAGGGATTCTATCTGTAACAGTTGCAATTTTTTTCGGTCACCTCGAGTTCTTTGTCTCGTTACACACGGTGTAGCCTTCCCCCTTCCCCCTTCCCCGTCTTTCGATATACCAAAGAAGATCTCGCGATTGTCCGAAGGGATGCGGTCTTTATATAGGTATAGATCAATTTGATTCTTCACGTCGACGTCCTTCGGTCCCGTGACCGAAATAATCGGTATTTGAGTTCATAAGAAAAAAAATTTATTCAACCATGGTAGATTTAAAAAAAGAAAATAATTATTATCATCATTTTTTTTTTCTCATAGGTATACCGTGTCATGAAATATTATATTGTTTCCCCTCTAATTTCAATTTAAATTAAACGAAACATTAATCCGCGAGCCACACACGGTCAGTGCTTCCCTGTCCCTTTCAATTTGTGCCGCCGACCAATTAGATTGTACAAATCTATACAGAGAATGCTTCACTATAGAGAATCGAAGAAATTTGAAGAGAAATTTTCGATTCCGACTTCGACCAACTTCTTTTTCTTTCTTAAACATATAATAAATAAATTATGCAACTGAATGTGTGAAAAACAAAAAAAGGAATTAAATATCGGAAGAATCGGTGATACAGGGATAAGGGTATATTTGAATTTCGATGAACAAAAAAAAAAAAATCGAAACAAAAAATAATAATAATTGAAAGAAAACGATAATAAAAAGTATATGATGTATAATCTTGTGAATAGTATAGCTTTATTTTAGACTAGAACGGAAGAAAATAATATAATATTAATAATAATAATAATAATATAAAATAATAATAATAATAATAATAATGATAAACTATGTACACAAGAGAATTGAGGGGGGGGGGGGGCGACACATACATAACATTGTTTATCCTCTTTTTCCTAAAGGGTGCTGAACGGGGGAATGGATTTGTGGGGGTTTCTTTATCGTGATGGGAAATTGAATCGAATTCTTTTGTGATTTTTTAGAAAGTTTCAAAATGCAGACGATGAAAAAAAAAAAAAATGAAACAAATGATTGAATCGATTAATAATAAAAAGGCAAAATAAATTGATTTGAATTTGTGTAAAGAGGTTTTCTATTTTTTCCTCCATTTTTCTTTAACACACTAATATATCAAAGGGCAGAATTGGGACCTATCATGATTTCGAGAGGACCCTAAGCTGTCCCCCGTGAAACTTTATCTCTATTCCTTGTCTATCTCATGTTTTTTTTTCTTCTCGATTTTCATTCTAATTAGTCTTTTTTTTCAGTTTCGTTCTTTTATTTTTACCGAGTCTAAAAATTGACTGTTAAAAAAGTATTTAACGATTTTATCTCGATCGATACTAATTATCTAAAAAAAGATAAAACTAATAATGTAGGTCATAATGAGGTTAAGGGGAAGAGAGAGGAGAGGAAATAGTTTGGTAAGAAGATTTTTGTTCATTGTTTTAATCCTAGGTAGGAATTAAAGCCGATAATAGTCTGTCCTCCGTTCCTGGCTATACTATATATACATATATATATATATTCATATATATTCATATATATATATATATACATACTTTTTTTTAAAAGAAGAAAAAAGAAAAAAAAAGTGATAATAATCATATCAGAGAGAAAAAAAAGCGAACAATCCTAATGAAATTTCGAGGAAAAAAAAGTAAAATAAAAAATGAAAAAAGTAAAAGAAGTTCAAAGTTTCATCTCGTACACGTTTTTTTTTCTCTTCAATGTATTGGTGTTTTCTCTTTTTTTCTAATCCGTATCTATGAGATATAATAATAATAATAATAATAATAATAATAATAATTGATAAATAATAATTATTTAATAATTAATCAAAATTATAATGCTACTATATTGGTATAATTCTACTATGAAAATATAATAGTGATAATAATAATAATAATATTAATAATAAAATCATTATAAATTCTAATATAGTCTTTACTACTATACATTATTCATCGATCAATATTAATCAATTGATCGTATGTCGTTTGTTCTGTTTTTGTTTATCATCAATTTTGAATGTTTTTTTCTTCATTCATTCGCATTAATCAATAATCCATAATAAATCGATATTATTATAAAATAATAATAATAGTAATAATAATAATAATAATAATGTGAAACATATATAAATAAAAAGAGAAAAAAACAAAAAGTTTCATATAAACGCAATATTTTCTTCTTTTTATATAATTCTCCCGTTCTTTAAATAATTTTTCGTGTGTTTTTGTTAACTTAGCAAGGAAAAAAAGAAAGAAAACATAATCACTGTATACGTCCGGACACATATGTAGCTTGCGTCTGTGTCTAATCATTAATAGAGAAAAAAGAAACGAAAAAGACTTTCTGATCACAATTATTCACACAAAAATACCACATAGAAACAAAAAAAAAAAAAAAGAATCTCTTCTTTATTTCTTACTTTCTTTCTCTTCATCATTTCTTACGCTAGAATAGTCATCTGATAGGAACTTTCAGTATTGCCTAGCTCTGGATATATTAATTATTAAAATATATACTATAAGATAATATAATATAGTTAGATTCAATTAATCAATCAATCAACTAATCAAAGGTAGTTGCATCCCTACTTTTTTTTTTTTTGCTATCTTTACTTCGATATTTATCAGTGATTTGATAAGAATTTTTTTTAGTTCGTTTAAATTCACGTAGATGAGGGTCTGGGGAAAAGAGAAGGGGGCTGGCTGCTCGGGGTAGAGATTAAATAGACGGGCCCCCCTAGATTTATCACACGGGCCCAATTTATACATATAATAGATTAATACGTAATAAAAAGAATAATTAAAACAGACAAAATGAAAAGGGAATTAGGGGATTAAAAACACGAGCGAGAACGATTAATGTAACAAAACAAAACTAGAAAGTAAAAAAAAAAAATTAAAAAAAAAATAATTTTTTTTAAAGAAAAATATATTTCCTAAGAGTCTAGGAGGTCTGCCAGACACTCACCGGCGGTTGTCGTGGCCGGTGTAGACTGTACGTTTCCGCTACCGTGCTGCTGTTGCTGCGGCGGAAACATGGCTGTCGGATGTAGGAACAGGGAACCGTACATCATGTTCTCGTCGGTCTGATGAGAGAGCTGATGACTCGTTTGAGAATTTGAATTTCCCTGGTTGACACTGCCGGGTAGTATCGGAGCGCCAGGGGTGGGTGGAACCAGGGTCCCGTCCTCGACCGCTACGCGCACCGACTCGATGTGCCTCCTGGAGAATACGTGCTCCTGCAACGGTGATTTCGGCGAATAACGGACCCCGCAGAGACGACACTCGTCGGGCCCGGTCGGACCCCGGTGGGGGGGAACGGCCGACCCCTCGGCCGGCAGACCGGCCGCCAATCTCGCCTTCTTTTCCTTGGCTCGGGCGTTCTGGAACCATACCTGCAACTCGTCTTCATTAGCTCGCTGACCTTTCGCCGTCAGAAGCGAGACGGGGGAGAGGAGGGATGCTGCTCACCTGGACCACGCGTTTCGGCAGACCTATCTCGCGACCGAGCATCTCGCACTCGGCCATCGTCGGTGTCTTGTAGTCCGAGAAGAGAGACTTCATGACCTTGACTTGCGTCGCGGACATCTGAGTCCTGTAACGCTTTCCCCCTCCTTGACCCACGGTCCCGCTTCCCAACTGACCGGTCCCGTGTCTCGAACTCTGCGTGCTCGACGCCGGGCTCGCGGGACCGCTCTCGTCGTCGAGGAACTCGGTCGTCTCGCTCATACTGTCGTCGTCGCATATGCTGCGTTCGGAAAGGTCGGTCAGAGGGCCGCAGTCACTCCCGCTTCTCAAGTTGACCCCGTGGTGCTCGTCCAGGAGTCCTCCCAATCCCCCGAGACTCAGTTTCACCGGTCTGCTGAGGTCCACGGGCTTGCTGAGATCGAGCGGCGACTCCCCCGTGGCGGTTGTGGGCTGGGGCGCGCTCCCCTCCTGTTTGCCGTTGCTGGTGTGAGCCTGGAACTCGCTCAGGTATCTCTTCATCGATTCCTCGTAGTACTTCTTGAGGGACGCTTCCATCTCGGTGTTGTACGGCGGAAACAGGGGTGGCATCATGTTCGGCGTGCTCGGATTCGACGGCGCCGATTCCATCGACAGTTCTTCGTCCGGTATGTTGTCGATGTTCACCTCACCGCGCGCCACTTGGTCGGCGTGTTTGCTGCTCAGGTGAGACTCGAGCGCTGATTTGACCTTGAACAGGGCAGGACAGAAGGGGCACCGCTTGTTGATCACCTGACTGTGCGCTCTGAACTGTCCCTTTCGTTCCCTCGCGCGAGTGTTCTGGAACCAGACCTGAACCACTCGTTTCTTCAGTCCGACCTCCCTGGCTATTGTCTCGAGCATTTTCCTCGACGGATTCGACTCGACCTGATACTTTTGGTAGAGGTAGTCGAGCTGTTCCGGGAGGATGGTGGTCCTCAGTCTCTTGTCCTTCGGTTGTTCGGAGTGCTCGGATGTCGCTCTACCGTCGGAGCCGGTGCCCTCTTCGAAATCCTCAAACTTCCTCTTCCTGTCCTGCATCATTGCTATCAGCGGATGCTGCGTCTCGTTCGTAACCCCGCTCGTAGCGTTCATGGCCTGCTGCTGGAGTATACCGAACGGAGAGTCGGGCGGATACGCGGGTGAGAAAAGCGTCGGGTTCATCAAGTGAACCAGCTGATGTTCCCGCCACAGATCGAACCTACCGAACATCAGATTGCACTTGTCGCACTGAAAGCTTCCCTCCTTGGGTTCGCTGCTCTGCGTAGTCGTTTGAGCCTGAGGATCCGGAGTCTGGGTCTGAGGTTGCGGCTGGTTCTGCGTTATCTGATGATGCGGCGGAGTCGTGACACTCGCGGAGGTAAGGGGCTGCTGCAGTTGTTCGGCGAGAGCCGGAGCGTTGGGTGGATTAGCCGGTGTGTTTGTCGTGGTAGAGCTGCTGTTGCTGTCTTCGGAACTGAGGACAGCGGCCACCTGCGCGGCCGCTGCTTGCGCCTGGGCGCTCCGCTTGGCGTCTTCCTCCTTGAAGCAGTGTGTCTTCTGGTGTCTAATGAGTTCGTAGTACCTTTGGAAGACCAGGAGACACTTGTTACATTGATAATTCAGTCCCGGTGTTCTTTGAAATCGTCCCGCACCGTCGTCTCCGTCCCTGCCTCCCGGTTGGACGGGTTCAGCCGCCGGTTGGTTCTCGTATACCTTTCTAGCCTTCTGTCTCGCGTTCTGAAACCACACCACGATCACTCTGGGACTGAGGGTGAGGAGCTTGCTCAGGTACTCGAGATCGTCGTCTTTGGGGTAAGCGTTGTTCTCGAAGAACTCTTGGAGCACTTTTATCTGGTAGTCGGTGAATCTCGTCCGGTTAGCTCTCTTTCCCGAACTGCCCCCCGAAGAATTGCTCCCGTTGCTGTTCCCCCCGAACGAGTAATCGGCCGGGCCTCTTCCGGGACTCAAAGACCGCTGCGGGGTCAGCGCCATGGCGGCCATAGCGGCCGGCACGACGCCTCCGGCGCCTGGAGTTGGACTGGCGAAGTTCTGAGGTGCCAGTTTCGGGGGCAGCATGGGGGCGCTCGGTATGTTCGAGGCGGTGGTAGGCGCGAGGGACGAAAGTTCGTGGTGAAGGCCCGAGAATACCGAGCTCATGCTCAACGCCGGGGAATGAGGCCTCGAGTGCTGTCCTCCGGAGCTACCGGGCGAGTGGTGCTGCGGCTCATCCTGATGCTGTATCAGAGGGAGATTTTGTTGGCAGTGTGGCGGGTCGGGGATCTCCTGTTTGACTTCCGGCAGTTGCGAGGTCGTCACGCAGACCGCCGGCGCTGGCGGAGGCGAGGCCTGCTTGTTGGGACTCTTGTCGTCCGCGGAACTGCTCCCGGAAACGCTCGAGTTCAACGGAGTGACTTTTGCCTCCCCTGTCTTCTCGTATTCCTCCAGGTTAAGAGTCGTGCTTGGAGGATTGTTGAAGTTGTACGGACTGTCCTTGTTTCTTTGTCGCTCTTTGAACAGAGTGTTTCTGAACCAGTGCTTTATCACCTTCGGTGGGAGACCGCTCTGTCCTGCCATGTCCAATATCTGCTCCTCCCCGGGAGAATTGTTTATGTCGAAATGTGCCCTGAGGATCTTCAACTGCTCGTCCGTTATCCGTGTCCTGGCCCGCTTCTGGGAGGCCGCGGCGTTCGCCTGCTAACACATAAATCAAACAAGAACACCGGGATTAGTCACCTGTAAAAGATACATAACAAGTGATTGATTATTCAACAACTTACCGCAGCAGCCTGCTGCTGTTGCATCGCCATGTGTTGTTTCGCCATGATATCAGCCTGCGCGTTCATCTGAGGATATCCACTGCCCGCTCCCTCGTACGGGGGTGGCGGTAGCATTATTGGAACCATGGGTGGTTGGAGGTTCATAGCAGCGAGCGCGGGGACATTGAGTCCCAGGGGAAGTCCCATCATGCCCATCATGAGCCCAGGATACTGTTGCAGTTGTTGTTGAAGCTGCGAAGCAGCCATAGCGTTGAGGGCTGCCTGCATCTCCGACATTTGCTGAGCAAGAGTCATCTGAGCGTGCTGCTGCTGCTGCTGCTGCTGGTGTTGCGACTGCTGCTGTTGGTGTTGTGCCTGCTGGTTGTTCGTCGGCACCGTAGGCGTCGTTGAATCGGTGCTCGACACCGGAGTGTTGCTGAGAGCCGGGGTGGTGACAGGCGTCGTCGAAGTAGCCTCCGGTGTTCTGCTGGGGGTTTCCTCTTTGGGCGTCTCCTCTTTTTCCTTCTGCACAACTTCCTTCTCGGGACTCAGATCCTGGACCTGGGTAGAGGCGGGTGTTGAGCTCCTCGGCGCCGTGGTGGTCGACGAGGACGTGGCCGCGGTAACGACGACCGATTTCTTCTCGTACTCGCATTTGAACTGTTGGGCGTATTTTTCTAGAAACTCCCTCGGCACCAGGTCCCTGTGCACCTCTTCGCAGTGCGCTTTCAGCACCCACACGCTGCTGAACTCCTTGTTGCAGTGTTGACACGTGCTTCGAGTCAGTTCCGGGATGGGTTCCTCTTCCGCCTGGTCGTCTCCCTCGTCTTCCCTCTCCTGAAGAACGACCTGAGCCGCCAGAGCCTGTTTCTGTTGCTCCTGTTTCTGCTGTTCCTGTTGGGCCTGGAGCGCGGCGGCCGCCTCCTCCTCCTTCCTCTGGCGTCTTTGGTGGTTTTCGTTGAACTGCATGACAAGATCGAACCCGAAACTCTCCAAAAGGTGTTTGTACATTTGCGAAGTCTTATGTCTCGGTTGCGACAGTATATCCTGAGCCATGGGCGTCTGTTGCTGTTGCGAATGCTGAGGTCCCGGTGTCGTTGTCACCGGCGGTGGCGATTTAGCCGGTATCTGTTGAGACGCGGCGAGCTGTTGAAACAGCGCAAGCGGATTGCTGAAGATGCAATAGAGCTGCTGATGCGTCGCCAGCTGTTCCTGATTGACAAAAAGCGCGCTGCACCTAGGACACGAGAGCATGTTCCCGTTGTTGTTGGCGTTCGAGTTCTGATTGCTCGTCGGGCTGTTTGGGCTCGTCGGCGAGGGCTGTTCAATCAGCGGTCTTCCCAGATCGAGCTGACCACTCGCCGCGAGGTCGGGAAGTTTGCTCGCTCTCGTTTGGTGGAGCACGCTTCTCATGTGAATGTCCAATGTGCTTCCTTGGGAGTACGCCACCTTGCATATGTTACATTTGTAGGGTTTCTTGTCCTGGTCTTGTTGCGAGTCTGGCGATTCCGTCGGACTGGCCGGCGGCACTACGGATATCAGGGTGTTGTTGTTCCCCTGTTCCTGCATGGCTCTTTTGAGCTTGTGCAAGTGGCTGACGCTGTTGTAGTGAACCAGCAATATGTTCTTTTGGGTGAAGCTCTCCTTGCATACGTCGCATTTGTAAGGTCGGTTCGGGTCTAGGTACTTTTCCATCGGGTATGACATCTTCTCGCCCTTTCTGTGAAGCAGTGTCTTATTGTGTCCCGTGAGATAGCTCTGTCTCGTGAAGGCAACCTTGCATCTGTGACACTTGAACTTCCTTCCGGGATCGTGATACGAGTCTTCGGCCACCGGTTGGCTGTTGAGATAGTCCTCGAGAAGCCTCTGCTCCTTGTGTAACGGCGACGAATCGCTCGCGTCGCTCTCCTCCTCGTCTCCCCTGGCGCATTCTTCGTCGCCGGTCTGCTCTCCCATGATCGCCTGTCTCTTCAAAGCCTCCTCGGTCAGCGCCTGAAGGAGCGGATGAGCGTGCAGCAGGCTCTGTTTGTACTGCGCAAGCTCGTCCTCGTGCAGGTCGGAGTGGGCCGCTTCGAGATGGCGCTGGAGGGCCTGGACAGAGCGGAAGGATCTACCGCAAAGCGCGCATTTCGTCGCGTCTCGTATCGCGTGGTATTGCGAATGCTGCTGGAGCTTCTCGAGCGTTTTAAACGCCAGACTGCACTGACCGCATCTGTACTTGTAAACGTGCTTCTCGCTCACGGCCAACGTCGGAGTAGTGGCCGGATGAGACTCCCTGTGATGCTGCTGAAGCTCCTCCAGGGAGCGACAGATCCTCCCGCACACGTTGCATCTGGCGACCTCCTCGACCTCGTCGGTCGTTCTCTCGATGGTTTCGTCCTCTTGGTTTCTCGCCACCGTCGTAGGTGACGTTGGGGTCGTTGTGGCCGGCGTAGATGTGCTTCTTGGGTTGTTGTTCAGCCAGTGGCTCTGATCGACGAGCAGCAGGAGTCTCTGCAGTCCGTCAGCGTTCACGGAGTGTATCTGCATCACGTGTCTCTCGAGTGCCGTTCTTTCCTTGAATCCGTCCTGGCAGAGGGGACAGAGGAGGTCCGGGGTCGGTTCCTCCTTCACGGGATCCGTCTTCTCCTCGGAATCCTGGACGTGGGCGATCTGCAGATGCTGTCTAAGCTCGTCCCGCGATGTTGGTACGTAGGTGCAATAGGGACATGATATTTCCTCCGGTTCGTTTTCCGTTTCTTGGTCAACGTCCTGATCGGCGTCTGGTTCTTGCTTAACCTCGCTACCGCAGTCACTGCCCTCCTCTCGCCGGTCTGCAACAATAAGACCGAGTGACGGTTCAATATTTAAGCCTTTACATATAGCCTCGGGGCATCGGTGTCTAGAGGAGTCACGGTTATTGATACCCGTGCTATGGATTTCTAAAGAAGCGTATATTCGTTTAATTACGCTCTAGATTTTCTTTTTTAATTGAACACAACAATAAAAAATTGAAAACAAAATCCAGTTTCCAATACCCGTTATGTAATATATATGTATACATATATAGGTATACGTACTGACTTGATTAACTAAAATTTTAATTACATTTCTTGTTCCAAGAATATGGTCTACGGGTAGGTACTATACGAATGAACCAGAGGAAACGCGATTAATACAAAATTTTCAAGTTATTCAACGGGCGAAGAGAAATAGGAAGGGGCGGGGGGGGTCTAGCTACAAAGTTCGGGGAGAAAGTATGGAATTATGAGGGAGGAGGGGAAGGAATTGAAAAATTCAGCCCAAGGCGATACCGCGCAGATGGATAACCGGCGTTAATAATAAAATACAAATTATATGGATCGATGATACATAAGGAATTAGTAACGACCATTTCCGTGAAGAAATTAAAAGAAGAAGAAAAAAAAAAGAATGGGAACTTTTGTAAGAATTGTAAAAACCGCAAGTCTGTCAGTCTGTTGCGCGAGTGCGTATCGTTGAATTTTTCGGTAGCGTGCCTCCCGATCCCCGCACACGCACGAGCACACGCACCCTCGAGTATAATGTTCGGGTACAGGTGGCGCGCGTATGCCAAGAATTCTAAATAAAAGCCCCGACGCGATCGACTGGTGGGCAATATCCCATATGTCACTAAAATTACTATAATTGTGGAAAGAAAAAGATAATTGCAAAGCGAGATATAATCGATCAACGTATACCAGTATATTGGATTATTTTGTACACCGTGTTATGTGCGCGTTTCAACAGAGACAAATCAGAAAGAACTCTTGCTCGGTGATAATTACGCTAATGATTGTCGCTAATTGAAGGGTACACACACACACACTTTGAAAGTTTCTCAACAGACTCCGAAGGGAGGCTCCAAGGCTAAGAAGAATATGCTCGATGCTCCAATGTGCCAATAATTAACGCTTTCAAACTCACCGTTAGTCGAATTTGCGGCGTTTGGTGTACTCGGTGCTGTTTGCGTTACGTCGGGGTCCGGAACCACCTGGAAGACGTCGCCGATATCCGTGTGCGGAGTTTCAGCGCCCTGGACACCGCTGCGTCTGTGAAGCTGATGCAGCTGTTCCATCTGAAGATGCCTCAGCGACCTGACGTGCTGAAGAAGCGGAAGTCTGTGTCTCGCGCTGAACCCGCACAAAGCGCAGTGATACAGTTTGCCAACGGACTGCGTGTTCGCACTGGCTTCCAGCAAATGTCTGAGGAGTAGGGCCGCCGCCTCGTGTCTAGGGGATGCCGCGTGAAGCGCCAGCTTGTGAGCACTGTTGGTGTAATAGTCGCAGGCGTGACACCTTAGCTGAGCCACTCCGGTAGGAGACGCCAGGTACTTGAGCTTCCACTCGTTTCTCGGACCGCCTTCCTTGACGTGATTAACGTGCTGCAGTCTTTGAAGATGCTTGTCCGTTTTGCAATGAAGCTGAAAATTCGCCTTGAGATTAGTCTTGTAGGAACATAGTTTGCAGACGAAATGTCCAGCCACCAACGCCAGTATCTCTCCCTCCCTCGTCCTCGTCCTGTCCGCGGCGAGGTGGTGCCCCAACGCCTCCAACGAGTCCGTCGCGAAACTGTTGCACACGCAGCAGTGGTAAAGGTGAGCGGGGTCCGGGTCCGCCGGTTCCGGAGGAGGCTCCATGCTGTCGGGCGAGAGCCCGACGTCCCCGGCCAGGTTTCCCATCGCCCCCATGCTCGTCATGCCACCCATGAGCTCTGGCGGTAGTTGGGGCGGTAGCTGACCTCCCGTCATCATTTGTATGAGCAGCGCCTGGTTGTAGGCCATGTCCGCCAGGGCCGCCTCGGCGTGCTGGGGCTTGTCGAGACCTCCGAGGTGGAGGAGCTGCTCCAGCTGCTGCTGTTGTTGATGCTGCGCCTGCTGCTGGTGATGGTGCTGCTGAGCCTGTTGCTGATGGTGCGACTGGAGAGCGGACAAAGTCTGCATGTGTTTGACGTTCTGTTGTAGCACGAGCATGTTGTGCGTGTGCTTCTCGCTCGTCATGTGTATCCGTAGATTTCTCGCGACGTTCGTTTCGTAATTGCACACGTCGCACCTGAAGGTGGGTTTCGGCTTTCCTTGCTGGCTGTTTTGGCTGGCCAGATGGGGGCTGTGATTCTGTTGGTGATGGGGACTCCGTGTCGGCATAGGAGCGTCTTGGGATGACGAAGGGTTGCTGGTGCTCGTGCCACCGCCGCCCTGCTGCAGCTCCTGCATGTTGTTGAGGTGTTTGTCACTCTGCATGTGAATGCTGAGATTCCCCTTGGTTGTCGTTGAATAGTTGCAAACCTCGCACCTGTACGGTTTGTAGCCACAGGTGTAGGTCTCGCCCCTGGCTAACCTGGGGTGCGGTTGTCCCGCTATGCAGTATATGCACGAGGTTTCGCTCTCGGGGTGCTTCTCCTTCATGTGTATCTCGAGAGTCTCTTGATACTTGTAGTGCCAATTGCACTTTGGACACTTGAGCGTCTTGCACGAATTCCTGCTGTGTATACCGGCCAGCGGTCCTCCGGGACCGGCCAGCCGACTGCTCGCCAGTATCAGCTCGCACTTCGGACACTCAACGCCCGAGGGTCTTCCCTGCATGTG
This sequence comes from Euura lappo, assembly GCA_018257835.1. NCBI lineage: Eukaryota > Metazoa > Arthropoda > Insecta > Hymenoptera > Tenthredinidae > Euura > Euura lappo. The sequence continues at coordinate 318,299 of JAEUYN010000766.1, read as the reverse complement.
TTCGGGACACACTCCGATCGTCGTTCCGGTTAGGAAATTGGGCGGTTGCTGGGTCAGGGCCGCGTACGACGACGGCGATCCCTTGGTGCTCGGGGGTGGCGAGGTGTAGTGCATCGCGGATTGGTCGGAAGTTTTGGACCACGCGGCCGCCGTCACCTGGGCCCCCGTCCACGGGGTCTGACCCGACTGACTCTGGTGATTGTAGACCAAAGAGTGGCTCGTGTGCGAGGTCGGGGTGGTAGGCGTGCTAGGGGAGGGTCTCTGCTGCTGCGGATTCGCCTGCGGGCTGCTCGGAACCCCAGGTGTAGTCGCGGGCGTGCTGGTCGTCGTGGTAGCCTCGTGATCTCCGGACTCGCGCGTCGTTTGCTGATTCTGCGATATACTGGGCGACGACTGGGACGAGCACGTGGAGCTGGTTACCGGTTCCAGAAAACTGACCAGCGGCTGCTTTCCTCGACCGACGGCCTGTATTATCGCCGAGGCGGTAGAATGCGACAGAACCTGTCTCTCGTCCTCCATCAGGGTTAGCTGATGCTCCCCCTGGGCGTGGGCGACGAAACTCTTGGCGTAACCGAAGCTCAGTTTGCATATGAAGCACATAAGTATCGGTTTTACCGGGACCGATGCCGGGGAGGAGGGCGTAGTGGCCGGAGGTGGCGGCTGCTTGCCGCCCTCGGCGCTCCTGTAGCTGATCACCCTGTAGCTGTGCATAACAGGGAGATCGGGGTTCTGCTGTAGCTGTTGATTCTGCTGCTGCGACGACGACCTCTGCTGCACTTGCTGTTGCTGTTGATGCTGCTGCTGCTGATACGCCTGGTGGGCGTACAACCTCGACACATAGTAGGCGCTAGCTATTTGCGGAAATACGAGGGAGTGAGGTACCGACACTCCTCGTCCGTCGACGATGCAGCCGTCGGGCAGGGAGTGGGAGTCGTCTTCGCTCAGCTCGCTCTCTCCCTCGATTATGTACGCGGATCCGTCCGGGTTGTACACGATCTTGCCGTCGAATTTTTCAACGTCGCCTCCCGTCGGACTTGGACTCGGACTCGAACCCTGTTGCTGCTGAGTCGGCGTAGTCGTGGACGTGTTCGTGGTCGTCGCCGTCGTGTCGACGACGATCGGGGTCGGCGTCGGAACCGCGTCCCTCGTACAGGGCTCGGTACCCGAAGGCGGACTCGCCGTGCGGGGATGATGCGGTTGATGGAGAGCGGCCCCCGCCGCCGGAGGGGACCCGCCCCCGCGGCCGCCCTCCTCCTCGGGGCTCATCTCCTGGTTCTGTGACGCGAACGAGGAATTTTGAAAGTTATTATTGACGGCGGGCGATGCGCCGAAGTTCGTGTGGACCAGCTGCTGGTAGAGCTGATGTTGGCCGATTGTCGTTGTACCCGCGGTGGGAGTCGATGACGATGTCGAGTGATGCTGGTGTAACTGTTGGATCTGCTGTAGCTGCTGTAGCTGCTGTAGCTGGGGGGAAGGAACGACGTGTTGAAGGTGGTACTGGGGAGGATGGGGCTCACTGGAGGGCATCACCCCGAGCGGCGCGCGCCAGCCTCACATCACCCGCGGCCTCTGCGCCTGCGCCCTCCTCCTAGTTTCTCTTTCGCCTATCGGTATTACTTTATATTCGCTAATACCTGACCGTCCGATACCCGAGTGGCTGATACACTGGACAAAATCAGGCCCGTCCTCGTCCTTAGATTCGACGAAACGACCCCAGGTATCACCTGGAACAAGATGAGAACGTTCAACATTGTGGGAACTCGAATTTTGTCGGGGATCTTTTTTTTTTCTCCTTCGTAATCAGAGCAAACACGTGATAACGACGTTCGTATTTGTCTCTCTCTCTCCATTATCATCATTATTATTATCATTATCGTTCATAACGCGGAAACCACGGGCAAGCTGGTCACACACGAGGCATAAGTCGTGTCATCGTCGCCGCAGTCGCGAGGCCAAGGAACAAGGTTCCCTCTGTCCCCGGGTGTATGGGAAACGCGGCGTGGGGGAGAAAAAGGAAAGGGCGACGTTATACCTGAGGGCAGGTAAGCACCCGGCTATGTTTGCGGCCCATCAACCAAACTTATCTATTGATTGGGTATCGCGTCGGGTAACGGAGGTACCCCGACCCTCTGCGCCACCCGGTGCCTAAGCCGGGGTGGTGACCACGGCCACGAACACGAACACAGAGACGGACAGGTTTTACTTTTATTTCGTTTTATTTCTTTTTTTTTTTTTTTTACTTATTCTTCTCATTTTATTACCAGTCACCGATCGGATGAATGCTTGTCTTGTTCGTGTACGGCGAGGAAACGAGAGACTCGAGATTATATCGTTTACAGATAAGAGGAATATGTTTGTAAATCCATAGATTAATTACTATCGATCGAGAAAACGGGAGGGGAGTGAGTCATCACCGGATGTTATCATTTTTGTTCAATATACTTTTTTTTCATCGGATTTTCAACGATTCATCAATTCATTGCTGGTCACTAATTATCGTCGTCGACGATAATTAGTCACTTTTGACATATTTTTAATCAAACCGAGTCATTTCTCAAACGATTTCGAATAACAAACAGCGATTCATAGTCATTTTTAGGGGTTTGAGCCGGATTTAAAACGATTTGAAAAAATTTGAAAAGATTTCAAGTAACTTGAGGACGTTTTTCAAAGATTGTGATTCTAATTTTTATTTAATTTCCAGTTACGTGGAGTTATTTGTTTTTTCTATTTCAACGAGTACTTTGAACCGAATTTGAAAATGTAATTTTTTGTATCGATTCTCAGTAAAAACCAAGAGAAAATTTCAACGACTAGTGATTGTATGTACCTACATTATATACCGAGTCTCTGAAGATTATCTCGCACTTTTGAGATAAGAGGAAGATGAATATTTGCAATTGAGTCGATTAATTATTATCATTTTCCGAGAAACGAGGGGTACAGGGGGAGGGGAAGAGGGGTAAGAGTACGATCCGCGGATATAATACGTGGGGGAGTGTAGACGGGGTACGGCGTGACGTCCCGAGGCTCTAAAGTGCATCGCGAAACGTGAAACTGACCAACCGAACGTAACCCCCTCTAGCTAGAGAATAACCTCCGACGATTTCCATCCTCTCATCTGCACACTCTCTAACCCACCTACTCCGTAATCCCGGGTCTCAATCTATGCCCAGATTATACCACTTTATAATAGTGTACAAGGCACAACCATAAGGAGATGATGGTATGCCGATGCCAAGATGCGCGCGGCGCGACTGAAACGTTAGTTTCACATGCTAATTTTACATCCAGAGGGTCTTTTTTTTTTTTTTTTTTTTACCTTTTTACCTTTTTACTTTTTCCCTTTTCTTTTTATTTTCATCAAGGGGTGAAGAAGAGATACTCGCTACGTGAAGATTTTTGCTTCAACTGATTCTCAGAGAATTTTTTTTAACCGATTATTGAAGCATTCATAACATTTTTGGGCGATTTGCAAAGACAATTATTCAAAAATATTTATATTCTCATTTTCCTGTTTTTCTTTTCTTTTCTGGAGAAAACATTGATTAACCAGGAAAAGCTACGGTTCTTCAACCCCGAATCTGACATCTGCAGGATTCCCTCCCCCCCCCTGGTTCCCCCGCAGGGTAACCAAGAGTAGAGAGGATCCTCTGACCACCCGTGGGGCAGGGTTAGAGAAAACCTCTATTCGGCCACCTGGCCGACGGACAATAATAATTTTCTATACACTTCTGACTGACCAATAATTTACAACCTGCTGGGTAGCAGAAAATCCTCGGAATAATCTGTAATTCTCGATAATTTTTCGCACTCTTTGTAATTAAGCTATGGGGGTAATTAACGGATACTTAATTTAATTCCACTCGACACCAGCTGTCCTCTCCGCTGCACGTTTCGTCGAATCAAGAAGAATAAAAGGGGAGGTGGGGGGGGTGGAATTTCGGCAATTTTATCCCATTCAATATTTTTTATACAAAAGGAAAAGAAAAATAAAGTATCGAAAGTTTTTCGCGCAGGTGTGTTTCTTCTTTTTTCTTTCTTTTTGTATTTTTCAAAAGAGTGATTATCCCTTGCTTACGGCATGGTATACGTATATACTATATTGACAAAACCCCGGAAATGTGAGTCTGGTCAACAATATAAAGAGAAGAAAAAAATTTCAAGAAACTTTTTCGGGGGGACGCGCGATGGCAACCAGAATGAAAAATTCCACACCTTCTAGGCTACGGTAATTCTGAATATAAGTATATGTATTATTGTTGTTATAACCATCGACGGAACACCCGGTACACGGGCTCCGCGCTTTCTACTCAATATGTACACGGCTCTCCACACCTTCGGCGCGGTTCGGTTTTGTATCCGACCCGGGAACGAGCCGAGAGTCTAAGACTGACCAGCAATTAGCAACCTTGATAGATAATTGAGGAATCCTTGAGGGGATTCTGTAATCGATTTTTATCATTCCGAGGATCCGAGCTCCGGGATTGAAATCGTAATCGGGCAATTATACGTCCAATTTCAAACGAAATATGGTACCTTTCATCGAACGTCGATTTTTATTTTTTTTGAATTAAATTTCTTGTCTGACGTATTTTGTTAAAAATTGAAGGTAGAATTGGGGTGGTTTTTTTTATCTTTCCGCATTCCAGATCCTCGGACTTTGATATCAGCGTTCGAAGTGTCTGGGGGGAATTCGTCTCGTAATCACCCGAATATGATCAATAGCACTGCAAGTGTTAGTTACCGTGTTACGAACCGTGCGTGTTAGATTATACGATGAACTCGGTTTTCTCACGGTTATAGAGTGCATCGGGGGTTTCTCGATGAAGTATAAATTATAATGGAATGAGAAGAAGAGGAAGAAGAGGTTTCGGCTCGGGTTCAAACTTCACGAGGTCCGGGGAGAAATCATACTTAATTGATATATCGGACAAAGAGGAGCGAGGAGCGAGGAGTATCGAACCCGGTGATCATCGTCCACGCTCCACGCTCCGTGTGAAATGTGTGTATAAATAACGTTTCAACGATTGACTGACACACGGAGCGGACTCTACAAGTTCTCTGTGCGACTGTGTCTGTGTCTGTGTCTGTGTGTGTCGGCCCTAATGACAAAATCAATGCGACATAATTAGAAATGGCGGCTCAAACCCCGACTCCAATGGCCACCGGTAGGCGGTTCGGTTTCTGTTCCATTGAGACGAGACATGAGAAAATTATTGTTGAAAAACAAAAAAACGAAACGATGATGGCGATTATTCTGCCGAAACTGAATCTCGAAGGGAAATGAGAAGAGAAGAGAAGAGAATTCTCTTCAATTTTCGTGTTGAAGCAGGTGACCCGCTTTTTCCCAGGTGCGTTACCTCGACCAGTCCGAGTTTGTTCCTTTTCTCTCTCTTTCTCTTTTTCTCTATGGTCTACAACGACCATAAAACCCATAGCTGGTCACATTGTTGTCGCTCTTTGCTAACTACCCATCACCCCATACATTTTTCCACCCCTCTTGGGGTCTCCGAAGGGACTCGGACAAACCACCGCAAAAGCTACACAGTTGGTCGCTATACGTATACCCACGTATACACGTAGATATTTCGATATGCATCGCGCAGAGAACCTCAGGTATTAGGAATTAGGTTCAAAGGTATTTTTCCAAGAATCGCATAATTCATTTTCTCTCATTGTATGTCCCGAGACTGTCCATCTCTCGCTCTGTCTCTCTCATAGAAAAAGAAGGAAATACGAATTCGGCAATAGTGAAAGAAAAATCACGCAAGATCAAGATTTCTCCCTCGGATAAAGTCAAACGCAGCGAAAAAGAGAGAGAGGGAGGCTCGGGGTTGGGTTGTGTGGAAAGGAAATGGCAACAAATTCCCACGAGATTGACCCCTAAACTGATCTCTATCCGCGTCTATGAATTAGAAAGAAAGCATTCGCAGCTTCGTATTTTGTATAATTTTCTCCTTCCATCGTCTATCCAAATGAAGAAGAGTGGCGAGAATGGTAGGTGAGGGATGATAATTTGATACCTCTGATAATCGATATTCTATGTATAATAGAATAGTCGGATATACCGCTGAGTAGCAAAGCAGAAGAGGAAAAAAATAAGCGGTAGGGGAAAATACACGCGGCGAGGCGGCGAGGCGGCACCGCATCGCGTTTTTCGCATTGCAGAGTGGAATATATACGCGCCTATCCTATCCTATCCTATCCTATCCTATCTTTCCGTCCCTCTCTTTCTTTCTTTCTTTCTCCTCTCCTATAATGTTAGAGTATTATTCAATTAATCATTCATCATCTGAGTCACTTCGATATAGTTTGAACCCGTCGAATGGAATCGTTTATTGATAGTCCCGTGCAGATGTACGACATCTAAACGTTATGGGAAAAACGCTGCTTTTTCTTCTTCTTGTACGATGTCAAATCTCAAATCTCAATCAGAATTTCATACTTTTCTATACTTCAAACCACAGTTTTTTTGTTTGTTTTTTTTCTTACAAAACACGAGACTTTGCAAGCATTTTTTCTCGGAATTTAATGCATTTCTGGTGACTTATTGACCGATTTTTCGTCATTTTGACGAAATTTTGAGACAGTTTGAAAGATTCTAACTAAATTTCAATAACCGTGAAGAATTTCTGAGTGATTTTCAAACGATTTCAATCGCTTCTCCGTTGATTTTATTTGTAAGCGATTTCAGAGTGCATTTTTGACGACCGTATGTTATAAATCTGAGCGAGTTTCGGTGATTCCGAGATAATTCTAAACGATTTTAAAAAAATGTAAACCAGTTTTGAAATTTCGATTAAATTTATAGCGATTCCTCAACAATTTAGATACGATATTGGAATTGGATTGATAATGGAATAAAATCGTCTGACATGTGTTTAAAGAAGGGTACGATAATCGATCTAAATAAATTTACAGTTTCTCGATCTCGATCTATCACCAAATGTATCAATTCTATAAGAATTAGTTTCACTCCCGAAAACTGGCCAAGTTAGGTATTTATACATAAAATTTTCTAGATAGGGGAAAACCGCATCGAACAGTAGCTTCTCTTTCCAACGTCCACGGTCTCCCCCAAATAGTTTCCAACATTGTCGAGAGTAGAAAAAGGGCGCGAGAGATCCGTTGATCGTAGATAAGATAAACCGAGCGTCACGTGTGTTACGCGTCGTTCTTCTTTTACCTCTCTCAATAAAAGTAAGAAAAAGAATAATAAAGAAATAAAAAAGAGCGTCTAAATTAGAAAGAAGATAAAGCAGGGTTTAATTCCATCTCTGTCTATCAGCGCAGGCTCTGATTGTGAGGAATTAGCCCGTTAACTAATGCGCCGGCATGGATTCTACGGACACTCTCTCGGCTACATGCATGGCATGCTGTTAAAACGTCGCGGGCAAATTAATCCCCCGGAATTAAAACCTATAACGAATATCTACGAAGTGATTTGAATAATTCGCCCCCTCGATGCGAGACACGTATCTTAGGTAACTTTGTGCCTGTAAGGTGACGAACATTACAGACGGAGAGAGAAAGAAAAAAAAAACGACGTGATGATATTTGACAAAAATTGAAAAAGAGCCTCGTTTTTTTCAGGGAATCGTCGAGTTGATTTCAAGAAGAATTAATTTGAGACAGGAAAGAAAAAGTGAGGAATGAGTAAATATTGTGACAACACCGGTGTCTCGACACAGTCTGAGAATAATATAGGATCAATTAGTCAATCATAGAGACGTGGACACTGATTCGTATTCCTAATATCGTGTAGCTTATGATCGTGGAATATGTAAACAGCATAAAAGAACTACAAACCAACGAGCCGAAAAAAAGTAAAACAGAGTCTGATTACGATTTCGATCAACTTTGCTCTCAGATTATTGTTAAAAAAATGTCGATTTTTGATCAAAGCGTCTCGACATTGACTCTTCTTACGGAGCAACAATAATCCAAAGTGTCTTCTTCATGGCGAACTTGCAGTCTCAGATTAAAAAAATAACTGACAAAAATTGACACTCTTCTTTTTTTGTATAACAGTGCCGATTTTCTCAAAATTTTCCCTGTCTCGAGTAAAACTAGGATTAGAACCAAAGTCGAGATCAGAGTCACTTTATCGCGGATCGCAGCTTCGATATTCTTCTCTTCTCTTCATTCAACACGACGACAATCGTGTCTTTGGGCAAACTTCTAGTTCCCTCCGACAATGGCTGGAAAGAGATAGAGGGAAGCTAGAATGAAAATCTCCTCTCTTGGGGTGCGTACATAGATTCTACACTCGGAGATTTGAATGCGCCTCGTGGTTAGGCGGGCAGCCGCGTTTTATCCTACCGTCGGTTCAAGTATTTAGAGTAGCTGTATCCGAATCGTTTGGAGAACGTACCTGGGTTCATATCCTGAGGAAGTCCCAAATTATGCAAATTTTAACACTGTTTTTTTTTTTTTTTTTCAATTCTCGTATCGATCGATCACTCAATTTTTTTTTATTTCAGTGTTTAAAACACTCCACTTTTCTAAACTATCGATTCACACTTAGTTTTTCCTTTTCTTTCCGTTTGTTTAACGATCCCCGTTTTTTTTATTTTTTTTTAATCCTCTTGGGTTTTGAATAGTTGCCGGATATCAGTTCCTCTTCTTTTGCCTCTTTCCAACTATCGATATTTGATATCCATGTATGTGTGTATAGATTTTTAAGATTTGTCAACGCTTTTATGTATCTTTGATTTATTATTAATACACTAGGAACCGTTTACCGATCATTTATTTGAAAGTGGTTTCAAAAAATTGACAAAGAAAAGTTCGATTATTAAAATCCGTCACTTTACGCGATGATTATTAAATTATTTAAAGAAACCAATCACACTGACAATTTTTAAACACTCACAGAGAACAATTTCTTCTTCTTTTTTCATTCCTTTTATCGTATCATTCAAACGAAAAGAAAAATGGGGCTTCCCACACGAATACAATTAATAATAAACACCCACAGTGTTGAATGATAATGACAATGACGATTCAATCATGTAGAAAACAAACGAAATGAATAAACGATAACCGCCACTTTTTCTCTTTATTTCTTTCTTTCTTTCTTTCTTGTAATTAGTCTTGAGGAACTATTTTCTTTTAGTTAATTACAACGAAACGTATTATTGTTAAATTCACCATCGATAATTATCTTTTTTTAATATCCCTCGACGTACGACGACACAAGAATCGATGTATTTATTTCCTTTGAAAATTCGTATGTGACAAAAACCACGGTGTAGCGTTGTAATAATAGTTTGTTACGTGTTGTGTATAGTTATAAGGGATATAAGGGAATATATATTTTAATGAAGAGTAAAAGCGCCGGACAGCGATGTGCCCAGGTCGGGTCGCGCTGCCGAACTGCCTCGCTCCCCGCCCCTCCGCCGGTACCATCATCCCCTCCGCGTCCTCTAGCCCCCCTCCCTCCCCACTCGCGTGTAGTTATAACGCTGACATGTTACAGAGTAGAGAACGGGAGACGGGAATATCGGCTGGTGGGGGTTCGCGGGGCGTCGCCTAATCGGGACCATGGGCGTCACCGAGACCTCCTATAGTCGTTGGCGTACCGGATAAAGAGGAAAGAGAGGAAAAAAGAAAAAAAGAAGAAAAGGAACGCGAGTGCTGCTCCACGGATCCACGGATCCACAGACGGAGAGAGAGAGAGAGAGGAAGGAGGCTGGGAGGAGATGAAACGCGCGCAATCATTCTCCTCCCTGTTTTATATATTCTCTACTCTATACATGTAGGTATACGTGCGATACTCCCACCCGCGGAGGGTACCGCGTTTACGTCGGATGCGGGCGTACGCGGAGAACGAATATCCCTCCTCCCCCCCCTCGCGATTCACCCCCTTTGATCTATATGCGCGAAGGAGACACACCGCGCTTCGGGCTCGAGTCCTTTTTTAATAAGCTTCACCCCTCAGCTCCGTCCTCCTCGACGTACCCGAGATAAGAACGAATTTCCACGAGGCGAAACCCCCGGAGCAAGATCGAGAGCGAGAGAATCTAGATTGTTTTTATTTTCTCCTCTTCTTTCATTAGTTCGCTCTAATGCGGGGCAGGATTAAAAATCGAAGAGACGATATGATTTTTGGCATCGGTACCGGTTCAGATTTGGCTTCTGTCCATTGAAGAAGAAGAAAAACAAGAGACCTGCGGCTTAGCGTTACGTCGGAGCGTGGACTTGACCCCCTACCCCCACAGGCAACAACCCTGGATGAACTTTCGATTCTGCAGGTTCTTGTAGGACAGAGTAAAAACATTCATTGAAATCGCAGTGAATCGGTTAAAAATCACTTCATTTAGTTGAAATAATCGTTATGAAATTAATTACAATCGTCTCAAAAGCGGTTCAATTTTGTCCAACATCGATGGTCAACCCCTCAAAATTTACTGGAAATCCTTTCAAATCGACTATCACGTAGTTAAAAATCGTTGGTCGTCTCTTGAAACTCAAAGAAAATTCTTCATAATCGATGGTCATTACTAAAAAACAGCTGGACATTGACCAAAACTGTTCGAAACTGATAGAAATTGTCTCAGAATCGAGGGATAATTGCAAATATTGAACGATCATGACTCAAAAATGATTGACAATCGATGGTATTATCGCCAACACTATCGCGTCGACCCGTGAGAACCTTGAATTAAAAAAGGTTAACGAATCGATTTCAGTGTATGAAAATGTGTCTTTGGATGTAGAAATTCTTTTCGGTGTATACGAGTGGATTATCCACAAGTTTGGTTGTAGGCAAAGGCGAAGAACTTGACAAACTAGACAAAGATTTGTTGTAGCCGTGTGCATATATGTACGAACGTACAACGATCACACGTCAACGATGGTAATGGCTGGTATACAGAGCCTGCGAGCACATTCATAGACCGTGGCCTGCGGTAGCGAGTTTAGTTCTGCCCTAGGAGGTTTTACGAGGTGATCAAAAACGGTCGATCGATTCTGTGGTATGTGCTTCTGATCCTCTTCCCTTCTTCTCCTTCTTCTTCGACAGATTCTCTTCTCGACTCAAATTTTCGGTATATTACATCGATCCGAGCAGCCGGCGGGTCATGGAAAAAATGATTATTAAACGCTGTGAATGATAATCGTTTCCGAACTGTGACATAGAGATGAAACGGTCAAAAATACACCATCGACGAGAAAAAGTATAGATTCTTCCTAGTCTATATTATCGCGTAAAAACGCGTCAGGCTTCAAAGGAATGCGAGTTTATGAAGAAGGGGGAGGGGGAGGTGGGGGAAAGATCGTCGTCACACGAATGAATGGAAGCGCAGGTAGGCAGAGACGTCGAGGATCGGCCCCCATAGACCATAGAGGTCTTTTGGCTAGACCTGGAATAAAATTACGAAATACACCATGGAACGGAGTTTTTGTGCCTTCTTATTTTTTTTCATGAATGGTATTTTCTCTCCTACGGTCGCTGCAGGGACTGGAATCCGACGTTATGACCTACCCCGACCTACGACGGACGTAACTTAAGGGAACCTTGACCGCGACGGTAACGGACTACGCTGCACTAGTCGAGGGACCAGACAGTTGGGCGCCTGTGGATCCCCCCCTGCCCTGACGGAGAGAAGACGATAAAACGTTGAAGAAACGCTCCTTCTTTTTTCTTCTTCTCCTCTCGATCTTTTACCGCGGATTCCTTTATAGATTTATCATACATTGATTATTATTGATAGTTTCGTGTGTATCGGATGAAATTCCAGGTCTCGCGGTGATTAGCTCCACTCTTTCTCTCTCTCTCTGGTGGAGGGTACCCCAACCGCCACACGTAAACACACGCATTAGCGTCGTCCCGTTCTCATGATATCTCGGCTTTTATAACTCGACCGGCGAGGAAAGCACACACCGCGAGAGGTGTAGGAGCGGGGGTAAAGGGGGAAAGGAAGGGAGAGGGAGAGGGAGAGGGGAACACCGCACAGAAACCTTGCCGAGTCGAGTCGAGTCGAGGCGAGCCAAGCCAAGCCAAGCCAAGGCGAGTCCCGAAGAACACTCTAATTACGGCTAATTTTCTTAATTACCGGCCCAACGTCCTCTCCACTCTTATTCTTATACCGCTATAATTCCAGGTCTCGAAACTTTGTGTCTAGACTTTAAACAAGCTATAACGCCACCAACGGTCCTGCGGGATACCGAAACGCGCGCTCCGAATCGAAACGATATTCAGATACACCGGAAACTCTCTTTCTCATACCCCCCAGACAATATTTTACCGATGTCCGATGAGCTTTCGTCACTGACCGTCAATTTTTAGGGATGTCTGGTGAATTTTCACCGATGATCGTCGATTTTCAACAAATGACTTTCTTTATGTACAATTTGAATACGAAAAATCGAAAGATCGCATTGCGAGAAGAGAACCCGTTGAGTCCTAAGACCTGGTCGAGCGAGCAGATGCGTAAAATCGGTATTTCCCTCTGCACCTGCGATAGTGGAGAAAATGTCGAAACTTTGTTCGGGGGTCAGTCGGTGTAACGAACGACAATGAACCACCCGCCTCGGGACCAACTGGCCCTATTGTGTCCTTTCGGGTGTCCGAGTGACGGAGGAGCCCCGTCGTAATCCCCAGGATTCTGGTCTTTTTCTTCTTAGCCCATACATAATACGTCTAATAGCTCGCCATCCCCTGACACCGAGGGTTATTTACAACTCTTTGTTTACTCGAGAATTTTACATTTTCATATTTACACGTTATTATACAGGTAGCAGCGAGTGCCGCTCTGCATTACCGAGAAACTGCGAGCGAGAGGGAGAATCTTACGAAGTTACGAAACCCGAAGCTTTTAACGTACGACGAATAAATTATCATCACCGAACGTGTATCGCGTGACGCGGATAGGGTAACGTGGCGCAGGGTTGATTAGAATCGATAAGCGTAATTACCGGTAATACCTGACTCGCAATCTCAATTTCGAGTTGAAATTTTTTTTTTTTTTATTATTAATATCGAAGCACCAGCGTGATTCTTATAATGGAAGACGATTTTAAAGGTGAAATGACAGATTGAAACCGTATGTTTTATTATTAACCATTTTTTCATACCCCTTCTGTGAATCCAGGTGGATTTTTTCTCAGTTTCTCAGTTTAGAACCGAGAAAGAGAGAGTACAAAGAATGAATAAATGAATCAGCTCACCGCTCATAATTCCAAGTATAATATCGCTTCTATGATACAATATGTGTGCCGAGTATAGGATTACAGTAATAAAAGTGCATTACGCGAATTGGCATCTCGGAACGAACTCTCAACCCCCCTCCCCCCACGCAACGTGTACGTATTCCATAAACTCGGTATTTTTCTCTTATCAATTATTCAAACTTACGCGGGGTTCTTTACGATGTGGAATATAGTATACAAAGAAAAACCTGCTGAGGGCCTTTACGATTTTTTTCTGCTTCATTCTATTCTCTATATATATTTTTTTTCCATCATGAACGTCGCGGCTCACTTTATACGTTCGCCACATCAGGGGTTTCTGTCCCGATTCAATATTAAAACAAGACATTGGAAACGAATATTTGGTTGTCAAATCGAATCAAAGTTGCGAACGATTTCAATAAATTCAGAAAATGAGGTGGTACCTAATCGTTTCAACATTACCGGACGTTACTCTAAATTACTAATAACCGCCGAATATTGAATGACTATATCGCTAAAAATTATTGGACGTTGCTGAATATATGGTCACTGGTAAAAAATCGTTGATAAGAAAGAAAAAAGATCGGTGGACAGTTGAAAATCGCTTATTATTAAAAAAAAAACAAACAGGGAATCCATGTAAGCTGAACTCGTATAACAGTGTAAAAAGGACGAGTTTCGAGCCCCGGATATTCTCTTCTCCTTCCTTCTATCGGTCTCTCGGTCTTTTATGGGGTCCCCGGTCGCACACCCATCGCGAGGTGTTATTAAAAATTAGGACCAACGATTTTTGCGAGTCATCTCCGCCGCCCTCGATGACTCGACTGACCGTCTCGCGAGACTCGAATGTTCCGATCGGGTAATTAAAAAATTATAGGGGCGGCTTGTGTACCTGCGCAGCGTACTGCACCAGGTATATCTAACCCGGAGCCTCGAACTTTGTATCCCGGGTTTCATTCATACGTGGCGCCAGTAAATGAGGGTCTCCGCAGCCCCGCGTTGGGCGCCGCTATTTTTTCTACGGAAGCTCGATAAGCTGAATCTCGAGATGCGAGAAGGAAGTCAACGGATCAATAATACAAACAATATCGTTGATAAATTATTCCGGACAATGGAAACCGGGATTTCAGTTTGAATTATAGAAGCTAGGAGACAGGAGGCGTCGCGACGCCCCCGACGCCTTGGCTAGTTAGAGAAAAATCCGCGAGATGGTGACGTAAGTTGGTACGATACAATACAGAGCGGAGAGCAGTCGCGGATTCGAGGAAAGCAGACGAAGAAACGAGCCAGCGACTCGGCCGGTACTCGACGGATATATCGCAGCCCAATTTTTGTTTTTAAATTCGGCCAAAGGTCGTGGATTCTAGCGTGACACTTTTTTTCCTCACCTGGGACTGAATCCGGGCTCCCCTGGTTGTCATGGGAATGTGAAATAAGGATTTTAGAGCTCCGAGGGAAGGTGTCGCCGCGCCTCCGCGCCTCTCACAGCCCATACAGGAGTCGGTGGCGTTCTCCTCTCTCTTATATGGAGGACAAAGGGATGGGAGGAGGCTGGGAGGTTCTCGGGGAGACACTCTCAGCGCCTGAGCTTTGAGCATAGCTAACTAGCTGAATCTGAATCTGAATCAATACTGACTTCCGTCGACCCTGCGGACTCTCAGCCACCGTCGACTGCTGCCTCCCTCTTTCTTTTACCACTCTGGGATTAGCTTGAGAAATCTCAAAATTGGACAAGAAAATTGTTATTGCTGTTTTTCTTTGAGCAACTATAATCAACGGTATAAGCTCGAAAGTAATCGATTGACATAAGTCATGATGACATGTGTGCTTTCTTTTGCAGATATCTCACTTCGTGTTGATCCTGGGTGAAAAACGACGAGAACTTGTTTCGAAGCTCTAAAAATTCTCTACAAAAATAGTCCTCACAACTGTTAGTGACCGATCGACCGTTCAGAAAATATACAGACTTGAAAGTCAAAGACTCGTAGTGTCACATAAATGTATTTGTATTGAAGATATCTCATTTTCTGTTGCTTCCAGTTGAATAATGATGTAAACTACTTTTCAAGCTCTTGAAATTCTCTACAAAAATGTTTATAACAATTTTCATTGACCAATTGACCGTTCGAAAGATACAGAGGGCTAGAATAACAATCGTAAAATCAAAAACTTTCCCAAAGATTGTAACAGAACTAAATTCCTTTAGTTTTATTCAATCCGCATATCCTAACCATCGGCATCACCACCCACAACCATGACCAGCAGAGCGGAGGGGTGCCTAATTAGCTCGTGGATATTTCTGTCTCGTATACGTTGCGAGCTGGAGTGACGTCATCACTGGCAACGTTCAAAGTTGGTAGAATCTGGCCACATGCCAGCTGTTGTGAGTGTTGACAAGAAAAAGAAGGAAAAAAAAAAACAAAAACAGTGATTTGATGAAATTTTTTAAACAAAAGAAGAATTCTACTCATTAAAATTGAGGGAAATCGAAAAAGTATGGACAAGTATGGACGGTTGAAAGAGGAAAAGAGGAAAAAAAGAAGCGGATACGAAGAGGACACTGTGCGTGCGCGTGCACGTGTTGCTCGCGTATCCCCGAGTCCCGAGCCCCACGTACGCGTATCTATCTATCTCCCTCTCTTGGCACAAGTATCTCGGGATCAGCTGTCCGTGTAGTTTGTATATCTATATGTCCACCGGTGGACGGACCATCGACCACGGACCTACCTCAATAAACGAGAGACTTTACTCGCCTCCTGGGTTGGCTTGGTTGGTTGGTGAGTGGACGTAGTGGACGTAGTGGACGGAGTGGACGGAGTGGACGGACGATGCTTACGGACTCGCTACAAAACGCGATCGTTCTCCATTCTGTAATTGTCACACATGGAAAATGCATCGAGTTGGTCAGTTTTTTCTTCTTGATAAAATCAATTGGAAGAACTTGGGATCTAGTGAGACTAACAATTGGCTATTTTAAGCGACGGCAGACCAAATTTTACAGTCGATTAAAAACGCCTTCTACAACAACGATGTCCGTCACTTTTTATCTACTTTTCGCGATAATTACCGCAGACGTTAATTTCGACCCTCTTAGCAATGTTTCTTTTCCTTTAAATCGAGCTCAGACGTAATTAGGGTCTTTAAGATCGCGATAATCCCTTAATTACCCCTTTTAAAATTCCAGATAATGAAAAGTATCCAACGAAGGCTAAACATTCTTTTCACCCTTCATTCTCAGATCGCGTATAACGATAATAAACGACTTTTCCTCCATCATCATCTCTCTGATCCCATTAATCGTTATTTCTGTATCAAAGATGAAATTTTTTCCCTTTTCTCTTGCGAATATAAAATATGTATGTATACAGTATACTATGTTAATAAGAAAAAGAATGAAGAGAAGAGAAGAGGAGAGCGAGGCAGGTAGGTAGACAGATAGGCGTATGGGTGGTTAGGTGAGAGCCAAGCGGGCGTGACTGAGTTAAGTCGCGAGTTAACTTGAGGTTAACTCCTTTAATTAGTCAGATTTAATCAGAGCCCCGGTGTATACACGGTATGAGCACGCCTCGCAGGGTCCCACCATCGGCTGAGATAGTGCGAGGCGAGCGAACACACGCGTGTTATACACTCCGTTAACCGTACAAGCGCCTTTGCTGCCTCGATTGAAGGGAGGCCCTTTACTTTGCCTTACTTACTTACTTAACGAAGATTAATTACGCGCTTCGCCTCTCTTCTTCTTCTTCTTCTTCTTCTTCTTCTCTTTCTCTTTCTTTCTCGCTCCCTCGACTATTCGCGTCAAACAACACGACTTGTTACACGTCATGCGTGTAGAATCTCTAATTATTTATATAATTCTTTGGCATTCCTTGAACGAAATATAGCTCAACATTTTTTCTTCTCTTTCATACCATTCCACACCTTGATTTAGTTCTTAAAATTGTATCAAAAATGGAAATCATTTCACATCTTGTTCTCGATAAAGGTATAACTGGCTTCCGGTTGGTCCTAGGTGGAAAATGAAGAGGACCGATTTCAAAGAACTTGAAATTCTCTACAAAAATGGTCATCAGTGGTTTTAGTTAC
Organism: Euura lappo; assembly: GCA_018257835.1. Lineage (NCBI taxonomy): Eukaryota > Metazoa > Arthropoda > Insecta > Hymenoptera > Tenthredinidae > Euura > Euura lappo. The sequence goes on along the minus strand of JAEUYN010000766.1, from coordinate 301,037 downwards.
CAATTGACCGTTTAGGAGTTATCGACCCTAGAGTATAAAAAATTGTTCAATAGATTTTTCACCGATTCATTAGCGAGGAATAAAAAAGAAGTTTCTTTATTGTTGAATATTTTTATTCTCTGAGGTTTTTCCCTTTATGAATAATGAAGGGATGATCACGATCTTGCAGAGGCTAATTACGTCTCAGTTAAAAAAAAAAAAAATGTATAATAAGAAATGAAAAGTCTTGTGGGTTTGTTAATTAACGCCCGAAGGTTTTTTCCTCAGTCTCGTTGTGTAAATAAAATAACGAGAATAATTTTATTTCCTCGACCCTGAGAGTAAAAATAGGGTGAAAGTGGATAAGTATTCTTTCAATCAATTATACAAAGAAGAATAATTATAACACAATAGCCTCAAGGTGGTGCGGAAAGGCGAGAATAAAAAGAAATTCACTTTCTTCTTTCCATTCTTTACTTGGTGATGGGTTAATTACAGAGGAAAGAGAAGTTAATTAAGTAATAAAGAGAGTCACCAGACCAGAGGAGTGAGAATGAAAAGAAAAAGAAAAAGAAAAAGAAGTAAAGCAAGAAATTGTGGAGTTTGAGAATGAAATTAAAATAAACATCCCCTAAATGAGTTTGAAGCCGAAGGGATGAAGAGAGGGACCCTCGATGGTTAACAACCCGCTAATTAATTCCTCTCTGTAAACCAGAGAGAGAGAAAGAAGTAATACCTAAATTCAAACAGTGAGAGCGAGAGAGTGAAAGGCTCGTTATGACTACAGAGAGGGTGATAACAGGCAGAGGTATTAAACACCACCGAGCCACCACTGTCTGAGTCTTTAATTAGCCACCAAGTGCTCGTCGAGGGTCCCAGGGTTGAGGGTTCGCGTACTTTAACTCACTCCCCCCCTCCCCCCCACCTTCCGGGAAAATTCAAAGCAACAGGTGAGATGCAAAGGAAGGGTTTTTAGCAGAGATTAATTAACGAGGACAATTATTTTATAGACACCCTCGAGATACTTGTTAGGTACGAGGAAATTACACAAGAAATTTCCAACCTCCTCTATAAATAAATTGTAGACATTTAAAGTCATTCAAGATAGACGAAAGTCGCTGAAAATCTATCAATGATTGCATTAAATCGCCTCAAATTACTTCGTCATCGGTTAAATTCAACGGTCATCGCTTAAAATTGTTAAGGATGACGAATAAAATTGTTGCTTGCAATGATTTGCAATTTACAATTGCTGAAAATCGCGAGTCATGGCTCAATATCGTTTGTAATCAATGGTCATCACCTGAAATCGCTAGAAATCGCTAACGATTGACAAATGAACAGAAAATCGATTCAGATACAAATTTAGGTGAATTTTCACCAAGTAAAATTTCTGTGTTTTCTTGATGATTCGATCAACGGGATTTTTGTGACTGAGGACACAAAGTGACGATGATCGTTAAATAAGGAGAAGAAGAAGCTACCGGTAAGTATAAAGTGACGAAGGAGGAGACCTGTTGAATATATCTGCGGTTAACTAGGCACGGTGTGAAAGCGAAGGGGTTGATATAGTCGGTCGCGTCGGGCAGTTTAAGCGATGAATATTCAAGGCTTAAAATCTCTTCTGGCGATGGCAAGGGGTTGGTGAAAAGCTAATGAAAAGTACATTATACCGAATAGCAGAAGCTCAACCCGGGAACTCCGCAACTTTCGGAGGGTTAAAACGCGATAATTTGCCGTTTACGGGGGTGAGACGCGATCACCGAGGCAGAGGACCCTCGCTATTTAATTACGCTTAAAACATCCCTTAAATATTATCAGAAGGGGAGAACGGGCCTCGAGCCACGAAACTAAAGGGTTGTGAACGAGAACCAGATTCTCTTCTTAAATACCTTCGGCTATTAATATCGCACGGTCTCTTCGTTATTCATTCATCCTCTTTCAGCCTTCTACCGCAGTTGAAAGAAAAAGACACGTAATTAACTCCGACTTTGATCTCGTGCTTCTGCCAACCGGTCCATTTGGCGCCAAAAACTGTCTGAACCTTTTTTACAGCGAATTGACGCATCTACAAAATTGATCTCCATCATTTTTTCACTAGGATCAACCGGAGGCTAGATATCCCCCAAAAAAGACATACACAGTATGTTCGAAACCATGCAGACACTAAAGCCTGAATTTCTGCCAAACGGTCAGTCAATCGGCAAAAACCGTCTGAACGTCATTTGTAGAGAATTTGATAAGCTACAAAATCGGTTTCGATCATTTTTTCTCTAGGATCAACCGGAAGTGAGATATCGTCAAGAGGAAGACAGTAAATTCATCTTGTTCCATAAGTTTAACAACAAGAGTTGATCGTGTTTTCTCTTTCAGTGAAAATTGTCTGAAATTTGCAGTGTTTAATAACGAAAGAGACGCGATAGAAGAGGGTTGGCTGGACAATGGCTTGCACCGGAATAGCCAGTCTTAAAAACGCTGGGCACGATCCGACCGAATCAACAGACACAATTAATCGCCTTCGATCTATACTCGCCACCGGCCATTGGGCACCTAGAGACCCTCTCTTATACCCGGTCCTGTGCTACAATTACCCAACAAATCTATCAGTTAGCAGGTTTGGGGTTCGCTCCCCGCAGTTTACCCGGCGACAAGTCGATTCGTTCCGACCCATCATCGATAACAATTAATTTGCCACTGAAAACTAAAGAAACAAAACATGAAAAATCCGCTTTCGTCGTCGAACTACGTTTATTCGCTGTCTTATTCGAATCATATCTCACTTCCGGTTGCTCCTAGACCAAGAATGATGGGAATCAATTTTGTAGGTAATAAAATTCTCTACAAAAAAGGTCCCCGGCACATTGTACGACCGAGTGACGGTTCGAGAGATACAGAGTCTCAAAGTGATACTAAATTCGTGATCTAATTAATTAAACATTCCGATGTTCCACGATAGAAATCGTCCAAAGCTCGTCCACGTTCCGCGGGTGTGTTGCTCGATAGCGAGAGATAGACGCGTCGGGGAAAGTAGTTGTCAGACTCGAGGCAGCGGCAGAGGGCCTATCCGTCCGTGGCCGACAAGAACGAGTTCAGGTCCGACCGTGACCTACCTCTTCCGTGACGTCATACCCACAGCACTACCTCGCGGTATAGCCTCCTCTAGACTAGACATTCTTCCCCTTCCGGTTTACGGTATCAAAAATACGAGACAATCGTCGATCGATTAAACTATAGTATCGATAAAACTGAACATGATCGGTGTTTCGATGGTAAAAATATCCAGGTATAATAACGGAGCGAAAACTCTCAGGATTCCATATTCGACTTCCACACAGAGTCTCGGTATAAGGGCAGGGTTGGTTATTAAGATATTCTTACGTTCTTTACGCGCATGCCCAGTGTTCGTTCATCGATTCATAAGAATATCTTTCCGCCCTTCTCTCTCCCCGGCCCATCTGCGTACGTGTAACCGAGACGTCTGAATTACGATTTTATACTTTTATCGCAGCAAATTTCGCCAGATCAATCATCAAGGATCTGGCTAGGTCGGGATTGACACGGCTTCCGACGATACGTGTGTTTTTGGGGAAGTAAGCGGACGAGTAAGAAAGAAGAGTGGGGTCGTTGCAAGCTCGCTCGCCTCGAGCTACCCTGCCGGTGATCTATGCGTTTAATTAACCATATAGACGGCGCTACTGGCTGCCGCTGCTGCCCGTGCTACTGTTAATCCCGTCTACTCTTAGCCAAGAGCTGTTAGCCGTCGCGACGCGACGTCGGTATAATACCAGCGCTCTTAGGTACCCGGGCATACAATATTTCAATGTGCGTGTGCGGAGAAGAGATGGGATAGGAGAGGCTGAATTAACCCCCTCGGAACCCCTAAATAAGAAAAACTTATAATGCGTTCTTGCGTTTATACGCTCAGACATGGATACCCCGCACGGTCATATCGAGCTTATGTCTCTCATATTCTTTATCCTTATCGTTAACTTTCAGAGTGCATTTTCTTATATACGTACAGTTTGATAGGAGTAATTAATTTCGCTAGATGGAAGCGAGATATTCGACGATATTTCAAGCATGCTTGGCTTGTTTTGCCGGTATCCCACCAACGGTCACTTCTGGAGAAAAATTGATAGGGAACAATTATCGAGATCTTGAAATTCTCTACAGAAATGATTCAAACAGTTTTTTGTGAACAATGGACCATTAAGAAGATATACAGGGTTGAAAGTCAGGGAGTCATATAAGTCTTGTCAGAACGCCGATACACAGTTTTTCGTCGATATCTCACTTCCGGTCATTCCTATGAAAAAAACTGTCTCTAACAATTTCAAAGATTATAAAATTCTCTACAAATAAGCCTCCACGAAGCTTTTCTCTAAGATTGACCGTTAAAGAGAAATAGAGTCTTGAAATTTGTTTCTCATTTAAAGAGAACCTCTGTGTCTGGTTATTTTTCTCGCGGTCAGGTTGGCACGTATCGATTATTCGATAGAGTTCGTGCGTTCGTATTGTGTTTCTTTCTTGTTTTACGTTATTGTTATAATAATTAACGCGGACACCGCTCGTTCGCTCTAATGACTCTTGGCGTACGTACAATTCACAGATGTATAGGTAACGTTATAACGAGTTCACATGCGACACAGTGAGCGGCCAGCGAGAGGGTCTATATCTAGTAAACGCGCGTGCTGTAATATAATATATGAAAGACTACCACTGCACTGGCCAGGAAATGCCTCGTAACGCGGATAGCGACTTCCGCCTACGAGAGTGAGAAACAATGCGGCAATTGTATCTATCCGTGTATATAATAATATTATCCAAATTACCGTACGCGCCTACACCAGGGATTCGTGTTTTTTCCCCCTTTTTTTAATAACGTCGATCCTAACTAATTGAGCCTTTTTCTATCAACTTTTGCACCGAAACTTATTATATCTGAATATTTTCCAAGGTAAACATTTTTCCAATGTTTGCACAGTCGCCCTTTCAAGGGGGGAAGAAGTTTAATATTTATTGATTATTTGGATCACTGCGAGACCCAGACCCCGCTTATCAATAACCTACGATAAATGGATGGATAGAGATAGATAGACGGTTTATTCTCGGTATAACAGGTAACAAGATAAAAAGAAACTTACCGCGTAGCAGCGCTGGCATAGAGAAGGTATAGCGAGGTGTACGATCTTCTGAAAGAAAAAGAATAAGAGGAAAATTGAAAAATTGATTACAATTTAATATTGAATCAATCTACGTCGCTTGGAATTGATTTTAATACCTCCAAATAGACAAAACTGACTGAAAAATTGATAAATCCTGATTAAAAGGCGCGGAGGTAGGTGCGTCTAATTTGTCGAATTGTAATGGGTCGTCTCTCATACAGGGTAATGTGATAAAGGAAAAGGAGAGGCTTTTTCTCATACGATATGCATGAGGCCTATCGCAAATTTGTACCTTCGGTATCCTAGTACCTGTGTAGGATATATATAAAAAGGCGAAAACCGAAGGTGAAGGCATCGAGCAGCGCGGAAGGAGGCTCAAGGGGTAAATGTAGTTGTAGCTCTTTCCCCCCCTCTCCCACATCCAGCTATCTACCAGCCAGCCCTACGAGCCCCCCCCACACCTATGATTATATTTTACCTTTCCTTTTTTTTTTCCCCCGCGACGCGGAAACAGCCTGCAGCGGTCGCATAATTTCACTAAATTAGGTACAATTATTTTATCACAGGGGTGGAAGAGGGGGTAGATTTCTGCCTCGCTCGAACGAGTGCGTCGCCTTCGTCCCCCCTTTCGCGTTTATGAAAAAACCTCTGAAGGTTTCGCTGTAATATACACTTTCTTTCTTTCTTTCTTTCTTCTGCTTATTCTATTTTATTTTTTTCTCTATACTACACGGAGACACGAAATAGGGAAATGCGATAACTTTCAGAGTGTCCCTCCTTGGCCTGCCTCAACGTGGCGGGCGAGCAGACCGCGGGATACGTACGCGAAAACTTTGGCGAGAAGATCGATATATCGACTGTATGCGGGGTCTGCGGTATAGTCGGACACGGTTTTCTCCTTTTCCGCGTTTTCTGACCGAACGAATCTATAGAGGATGGGTCTTAGGGGTCGTCGACACCAAACCTCAGACTTTTTTCGGGATGGGATAGAAAGGGACGTATGGGATATAACGTTTCAGAGAGGCTGGATCTTTCCACGGTCACTTGTTGCCCGATGAAACAATTTATTTTTTTACTCAAAAATCGTACGTAACACACGTGGCGAAAAGTCTTCTTCTTCTTTGTGATAATAGGCAGCTGTACAAACACGCAGGGAATACGATATTCATGGATACCTATGTATGAGAGAATCATCGTTTATCGTACGTTTTTTCCCTTTTATCTCACCTTTGCTCTTGAACAAACTAAACTCTCCGAAGCCCCGGGTCTAAATTATCGTCAACAAATATAGAACGATTGATAGGACCCGCGACAATCTAAAGACCCGAGAGATTAGGCACCTTGAACTTGAGCTGTGAGATAGTAACGACGAGAACTTATATTCAAGAATTTACGAAAAACCTGCAAACAAGCCAAACTTTCTCCTATCTATCTTGAAAATTGTCAGATACGTTGGAAATATTTATAAATCGATATTATCTGAGTTTGATTACCACAGTCCATTCATCTGGTCCTTAGTTTCTCGAAAAACGGTCAAAAACGCTGATTTTTATCCAAAGTTGGGGTCTGAAGGTCCCAATTATCAAGATAAGCTTTAATACCCTTTTTTTACGTCAAAGTTACAGCGAACAATGATTCTTGCAGATTATATAATCGCCGCGCGAAACAAGAGTCATCAGACTCTGTTAGTTGGAGATGAAACCCGAGTTCGCGCAGGTACGAGGGTATATCCCCGCATATTATACCAGGTATGTGGGATTTGGTATAGATTTACTGGTGCACGAGATGGTAAGAGAAGGATTCTGACCCTAGTGACATCGGTCCGCATGTATCTCCATAACATTAGTGAAGAGAAAGATTATTATGCGCGTTTTAAATACGTAAAATGATAATCATAATGATAATAATAAGAGAAGGAATGATTTTTTTATAATAAAAAGAAGAAGAAGAAAGAAAGAAAGATGGAAAGATGACCAAGTAACGAATTGGCTTCTTGGAAATATGACGAATTATATATATACGGCAGTCCTAGATCCGCGGGGGGTACCTCAACCAACCCCACACCCACATTCACGTCCACATTCACATTCACATTCGCTCCTTGGCGATGCTGGATAATTAATTATGCCCAAGGTTTGAGATATTAAAAATTCTCCCAACCCCTCCTAAGCAAGATCGTAGGGGTTGGGATATGATAAATAAATAAATAAATAAATAAATTTGAATATCATCAAGAGCACACCGTCATGTCCTATCATTAATTAAAACAAAAACGTTTTTCTTCCTTCACTAATTAATGATACAGTCCACCCTCATTATTACCGTCATTTCTCTTCCTGTCGGTCTGTTCACCTAATTTCATCATTCTCACTTCAACTTCGCGCTGAATCGATTTCGCCTCTGACCTTCGTTCAAGTTTACTTCAAGCTTGCTTGAATTTTGTGTTTACTGCAAATTTCGTCATGTTTACTTGACGTACCTAGTCGGAGCTTGTTAACGAACAGAACCGAATGTCGATATTCTAAAATCCACAAAATGCCTAAAGGCCGTCTGGAGGCTACTATTGTGTAACGTGTGTGGGGGCCACGGGGCCAGAGGGTCGCATTGTCGATGAGTTACCTTCGCACGACTGGTTCTGAATTCGGTTTCTAATTTTTTTTTTCTTCTTCTTCTTCTTCTCTTCTCCCTCCCGCTCCCTGTCTGAAGGAGAGAAGAGGATGAAAAAGAAAAACTTAAAATGCGGTATAAGAAGAAGAAATTAAAGACGCGAGGGGGCATCCTTCTGGAAGTAGAAGGGACCCCTTCGCTTCGCGTTCGTCCTTCCCTCCCCCCTTCTTAAAATATTCGAAACTGTAGCTCTTGGTGTTCCTCGCGGTGCCTCGGACCCCGGACCCCGGACCCTGGACCGCGGAGCGAGGCTCCGGGCTCCGGGCTACGAGTAGTTCAAGAGTTCCAGAACTGCGCCATTGTTGGGACCCGCGTTCCACCAAGGCCCCCACGTGAGATGGGGCGGTAAAGGTGGACAAAGGGACCTTGCGGCGACCAGAAAAGGATACTAAAGTGAAAATAAAAAAAAAAAAAAAAAAAAAAAAAGTTGGAAAGAGACACAAAGATATATATGTATATGTGTACGTGTGTATACAGAGCCAAAAGGAGTTCTCTCTGAGGACAAGCCACCAACAACATCGGTAGTAGCGAACAGTCTAACCTATACATCTATACCTTACGGCCACTTGGACACTCAATGGTGCGAATTTAGAGGCGTTGTGATACACTCTGCTGGCTAGAAACACGAGGGAACCCTTCGAGCGAGAACTCGACAAGGGTTTTTGTTTCTTTTATACTTTTTTTTCCTTCTTAATCGAAGTTTAACTTTCATTATTCAAATCATCAACAATATGAATCCAATCTGTGATAAAGTATTCGCAAACAGAAAAGTAAACTCGAAGTAGACACAAAGTAAACATAAAGCAAACGCAGAACGAAGTGAGCATGAAATTTAGTAAAATTGAGGATAGCCTTGATTTTTCTCCTCCCGAATGGAGAAACTGCGATCATCTTTTTCTTTTAATTGCTATTCGGTGAAGGACAAAAAAAAGAAGAAGCACACAGCTGCACGTTGTACGTGGTTTTTTTTTCCCCTACTGTAAAGTGATCAAAAACATTCCATTTCTATATGAGCTCTGGATCCGTGGTCCGTTGAAACAAAACGTCGAGTGGGCTTAGATTGGGCTAATTAATTAATGCGCACGTCCTGTCTCTCGTCCCGTCTAATTATCTCGCTTGTCAGTCGCGTCGGTATACCGGTCCGGTCCAACGAATGGCCTGACTGACTGACTGACTGACTGACTGACTGACTGACTGGGATACGAGAGATGGAGACTATTCGTATACATACACACCGTGCACTGTGTGTTGTAATTGTAATTACACTAATTGTGACGTCACTCCCGCAGGATATGCTACACCTAGAATAAAAAATGATTACCGACGGTCACCGCTCGCTCATCTATCTATCTATCTACGTTTGAAAATCTAAAACTTGTTCCGCAACATCAGTGGTAGGTAGGTAGGTAGGTAGGTACATACATACTTATGAGTAATTATCGTCTCTCATCGCGCTGCATCTGTACCCCAACACCCACTCGAGAAATTCTACAATGCACATTAGTTTTCCCGAGAGGCACCGACACTCGCTACCTTCTACCACTATCACTATCACTACCACTACCACTACCACTACCAACGGTTAGCAAGTAGAGCCAGATTTGAAACTGTGTCAAAACAGCTATTTACAACTCTGTTTATTCTGGCCTCCGGTGATCGGACACGGTAAAATCTTGTAGCATTATTACGATCATTATGAGTATGTAACACATATATATATATATATATATGGGTATATTTTAATTGTTACTGAGAAACCTAATACTTTTTCATTTTATTTCCGTCTCGATACATCAAACGAGTGAAACTTGATTTTTTTTTTGTCAACTTTAAATTTACTTCACGATTACTTCGAACTTACCTAATATTTACTTGGTTTTTAGGTCATTGCATTGTGTTTTCTTTACATTTACTCCGCTTTCTTTGTGTTTACTTCGAGTTTACTTGATATTCACTTTATTCTTCTACATTTCGGGATCACATGTCTGTTGTACTCTGACCTCGTCGCATGTCTAGAGCAGGTATGATCTACGAGTATTCGTTACAACGTACAGATTTTAATTGTACATCCCAGAAGCCTGAAAGTTCGTTTTTTTTTCTATTTCTTTCTTTGATTTCGTTTTTTTTTTTTCTTTCATTTGGGTCACGCCGCGTGCAGGGGGATAAAAATCTAGTCTATCCTTGCACTGTTTCTATTATTGCTCGAACCCCCCCTCCCCCCGTTCTGCCGTATACCTACCTTTCATTCGTTATTTCTCTCTTCTGGCATTGAACAACGATCTTGTAGTATTGAATGAAGGGTTGCAGGCGAGGATAAACCCCCCCTCCCCCCCCAGAACCTTTCGATGCTATTATACATCCAGGTATATGAGAAGGGGGGTATATCTGTCCGTATTATACACAGTATAAAGAAGGTCCCCGGAGGTAAGGTAAGTAAGAAGGATAAGGATGGAAAGCCAAAAATGACACTTATGGAACCGAAAAGAAAAAGAATAGAAAAAAAGAAACCAGGAGAGGGTGCACCGACAAAAAACGACCTGGTTTATATAGTTCTCCTCGATGCTCGATGCTTTAGTCCCTAAGATGTGTAACAATGACGGGAATTAGAGGTGCAGCAAGGTTCCGCCTAGTGCCGATGGGAATTTATATTCTCTCCCTCCTCTTCTTCTTCTTCTCGAAACTTATAAAGAATGAGGAATCCATTTTCGTTATTTCGAGCATGCGATGCCCCCGACGCCTTCTAAAAAACCGTTGAGAGATATACACACACACACGCGCGTGTGTGTATCCCCTCCCCCCTCCCCCCCTCGTCGAGTTTCCCACAGTTTACACAGCACTGTCCTGTAATATTCGATGCTATCGTAGGCCAGTATGGTTTAGGATTAAGAGAATTCTTTTATTTTCTTTTAAACCGTCCAATTTTCGAATTAGGATTCCTCACTTTGTACCCCGAGGGGGTTAAAAAGATATGTTACGGTGCTGTAATTTTCTTAGTGCAGTTATAATAACGAGAATCGATTTTCCGTTTTTCCTTTTTCTATCTTTAAAATTGTTCAATTTGAGGAGGAGACGATGGTTTTCGAATCAATCAATCGATCGATCTGTGGAACAATGAAGTGTCGGAATAAAAACCCTCGAGCGACAAGTGCGAGTCCGGAGTATAGGTATTATAATAGCTTCTTCTAGACCTGGATCCTCTGACGCACTTTGAATATTTGAAGAAGGATCGGCTCGTGCGACAGGAGACTGTGAATATATGCAAAATATGAGGATAAACCGCATACTCGATGTACACCCTAGGACTGACTATGACTTGTAACCTTTTTCTCTCGTGTCACGATAAATATTCAAATCGTGGAAGAAATTTGAATCTGAATTCGAAATCCCTTGGATAGTCGCGTGCACGAGACACGAGGCACATGTCGCACCGATTTATAAACGATTTATAACCATGAATGCAAGTTTGCAGATTATCCAGCGATTATCTCACTTCCGGTTGCTCAGAGACCGAAATTGATTAGGACCAATATTGAAGCTCTTCAAATTCTCTACAAAAAGTGTTTGAGCAGTTTTTGTCGATTGATTGACCGTCTGACAGAAATGCCAGCTTCAGCGTCCGCAGGTCTCGAGACACCGTGTTCGTCTTCTTTCGCGAGTATCTCACTTCCGGTTGCTCGGAGACAAAAATTGATAGGGACCAATTTCAAAGCTTTTGAAATTATCTACAAAAAATAATTCAAGTACTTTTTGTGACCAATCGACCGTTTGGAAGATATACCACAAGCTCGAAGGTTCAAGTATCTTATCATGGTTTATATTCGTCGATAATCTTAATCTGTCGATATCTCACTTCCTGTTCTTCCTATATAAAAAAAGTACTGAACCGAATTTGCAGCTTATAGAATTCTCTACAAATAAGCTCTCCTAAGTTAATAGCGATTGGTCGACCATTTGCAAGATAAAGAAGCTTCAAACTTGTTCCGATCGAAAAATTCTAAGAATCGTTGTAATAATACGATCGTAATTGAACTCGAGTTAATTATAGCGACGATTTGATGAATTTTAACGATTTTCCATTCACCAATTATCCCCTCTGTAATAGCCCGTATCTAAAAATGGACTTAAAAGAAATGTTAATCCGAGTCTCGAAGGTCGCGTGCGGTGTGAGAGGGTCTGAAAGAGCACGTTTCGAGTCATTTCCGCGAATCTAAGTACTGCCTACCTGAAATAATAAATAGAAAAAACCCCATCTTAAAATAAACATGTATTCAAATCTGTTCCTTTTTTTTATTAGGTACATCCCCGCCGAAGGTAATACGACCCATAGGTTTTATTGTAAAATTAGAATTATAATGAAACGCGTGCCTGGGTGAAAAAATTATTCAAATTTTACCTATTTTCCTTACACAGGTAGCGCACGCATCGCGGATACGTATAATATGCAAATCGAACGAACGTATGTTGCAGTTTTTCAGGATCAACTGCACACGCGCTCAGAATTTTCTTTTCAACGAACGATAGGCGCGCGCGGTCAGGGGACACGCGTTTGAATAAATAACACGGTTCGGTGATACGCGTTCAAGTGCGAGAGAATTATCATTTCAAATAACTCCGACAAACTAAATTGATAGGAATTAGATGACGATAAACTCGGAAATACAAGATCTGAGATCGCGTGTTATGCATCCATCCTCGATACGCTGCACCGTAATGCCAACTGTATACCTGCCTTATGCCTTATGCCTACTCCTCGCAAGCGTGCTCAATAGTTGTAAATCAGATATAGACACTCGGTGAAAGTCTATATCAACTACATTAACGCGTTTACTTCCTTTTTTTTTCTTCATTTATTCTTACCGTATGTGATTTACGCGGTTATTAATCTACTGGCCGATCAGAGTAGGAGGTGATACGTTGAATTCATACGAAATCTCGATGGTTTAACGAGATCGACTTTCGACTTTTCATTGTTAAAAATCATTTTCAGAAAATTCGTCCAGTTTTGTTCAAGAAGTTGTCCCGTTTGTGTCCAAAATATCAGCAAATTGAAGCGTCAATATTTCGTCCTGTGGGTTTGAAATGCGCATTTTAGGAACTTATTTTCCGTCTTTGTACTTGAAATAAGAAAAATTGACAATTTTGAGGAAAATTCAAAGAGAATAGAACGAATAATTGAACTTTGATATTTCGATATTTCGGAAAACAGTTTTGATTCAAAGAAAAAAAAGTGAGTCAACGTACGAAAATTGGGGGAAACAAAAAGAAAAAAAAATTGAGTATCCATCCAGTATATGCAAAAACGAACGAAAACCCGAAGTAGGTATAGAGATCCGGTAATAAACGTGTTGACCGTTGGTCGTTGGTCGTTTGTCGTTGGTTCGCGAAGAGTATAATAACCGGAGCTTCTCATTCGGCGGCGCGTTACGGTATGTAGTATAAGTGAAATAGAAGAGACGTCGAAAAGAAACAAAACAAAAAAATAGAAAAAGAAAAGATTTTTTTTTTTTCTATTCACGAGAATCGCATCTACACTATATTTCATACCATAGATTTTGATGGTAGAAAAAATCGTTACGTGTCAGAATGTCGAATATGTAATATATCTAACGAAAAAGAACCGTGTTATAAACGTTTTGTAAAACGTGGTAAGACTAGACTATAACTGGCAACTGGCATAATAAGAGTGATAATAAAATAGTAGAAAGAGATGAAAAGATCTTAAAAATTCCTTTTTAATTTCTACGTACAAGGAGTAAGTTATGTATCGCAACGATTTATTGGACGATTAAATTATTCAACTTGTCATCTAACGGTTTTCGATCGTTACTTTTCTTTCAATCGAACGATATCTCGTGTTTTTTTTTTCTTCCATTCATTCATTCATTCATTGATAATTCTTCTATTCTCTAATTCTATCAACAGCTCAGAGTTCATTGATCGACGAAAACAAAAGACGAATAATAAAATTTAAAGATCTTCTCTCTCTCTTCTATTTCTGAAGAAATACAAGAATATTAAATATAAATTTCATACTCAAATGTACTTTAAAAACAGACATTAAAATGTACCCAATTTGTGCCACGATTTTTTTTTTTTGCTTTTTTCTGAATCAATTCGCAATTTCATTTTTCATCATTTTTCGTGTCACATAAAAACAAAAAAGTGACAAACAAACAAAATTGGTGTACAAGAAAAAAAAAGAGAAAGAAATCTTCTCTAAAGGATAAAAAATTGACGCAAAATCATCAAAGAAATCAAAGATCCAATTTTTCGTGCGAAGAAATCACCGCGATCCAGGTATACGTCTATGATCCCGAGTCGGTGCCCTGGGTCAGGTCGGGGTCGGGTCGGGTCGCCCCTCGTACACTGGTTCACCTCGCACATACCCATACCTCAAGAGATCGCAAGCACGGGGCGCTGCCGCTACCTCGAGTAACACACCGATACCCTGCTTATTCCCCGTCTGCATACACGCGTAATAATATCAGCAAAATCAACGCCTCGTGCACAGCGGATGTGTTATGATTATCAAAGGGGGACTCATTCGGGGGGTAAAGGATACGTTATATCCTACCAGCGCCTCAATCTCTCCTCAAGATCGTGAGCGCGGTCTCTACTATACTCGCGTAGCCTGATACTCGTGCCTCTCGTCCTATCTCGGAGGCGCTAACATGAAAATCGTATGGTAATACCGCTTATGTACGTTACTAGGTATCAATCCCTAGCCTAGCCTCACTTCTTCTTCTTCTTGCAGGTATACGACACGTATGTACATGGTAATGCTGCGGAAAGAAGGAGGGAAAAAAAAAACCACCCAGCATTCGCGTGCCTGACCCTATATAACCATAACCCCAGCTTGTAATTACATACTTGCGGATCAAACTCGGTATACATGTATATACAATATATGTATATACGCGAATCAGCGAACCCGCCAAGTGCCTTGGAGTAGTTTGACCGCCCTCGACTAATCGATTAGCGCGCGACTTCTATACGTGCATATGGAACAAAACTGAGAATAAGGCGAAAAAAAAAAGAAGAGTCAGTTTCTCTGTCATACTTGATAGACTCGATTCAATAATTAAACATATTCTACTTTTGTTATTTATTTATGCCGTTGTTGTTGTTGTGTTGTGCGTCGAAGCGGTGTACGTGGATACTTTTTTCTTCTCGCCCCGCACGATCTCCGATTCCCTCTCTGTCTAATTATCAGCGAATCATGGAACGCGCGGGGTCGATCATTTTGCGGAGGCGATTCTTTCTCTCTCTCTCTCTCTGTCTCTCTACTACTACTCTCTACTAACGTTGCGCGAGTTCGTTCGTGCGGGTAGAGGCACAGGTACGAGAAACGGGCGCGAGTAGTAATTACCAGTAAACACTCGGTCTCAGAGCGCGTTTTCTACTCTCTTATACCTTTGCGAGGTTATTAATAATCGGCCATTACAACAACAACGAAAAAGCTTTATGTTCTATAGACACGTATACATATATCCGCGTACCGTGTAATATACAATTTTTTTTATTCCCCCCTTTTGTTCAACAATATAGAAACAGATGGAAAATTAATAATGGATGTGAAGTTGAAATTTTTGTAAGATTCAAAAAAGAAGAAGGAATAAGAAATAAGTGTAGAGTAGAGAGAGAGAGAGAGAGAAAGGAAAAAAAAGAAGAAAAGAAAGAAAGAAAGAGAAAGAGTGAGGGTCGTTGGTGGCGGTGGCACTGAGCGTCGCCTATTGATTTTTACTTCTAATGAATTCGAGCTAAAAACCCCGAGTCCTCCCCCCCCCTCTCGACCCCCCGTCGGTAGCGCGAACCACCCTCTACTACCTCATACCACTTCGACGGGGCCGACCACTTTCCCCCCCGAGCCCCCCTTGTGCTTAGCCGCGTTTGCTACAACCCTCTGTTTCCACGAACCACGCCAATCACAGCACTGGCATAATTACACCCCCTCCGACCTAGAGTCTACGAGAAGGTAACTATAGTCGGGAGTGGGTGGTGAGGCAAGCAAACCACAATCACCACCACCAACGATCTATAGAATATACCTAGTATATCGAATATAGGAGAAAAAATGAGAATAAACTAGTTGGTATTTTAATCAATTATTGATACCCCTACGATTTAAAGAAAAGTCGATCAAATTTAACGGAAAGTTAATATCGAGTAAACGAAGAGTGAAAAAAATGTCGAAACACCAAGTAAAGACCTGCAATTGGAAAAGTGGTGAATTTTTCATTACTACTCAATTATTTAAATTAAATATTTCGAAAATTAAATATGGCGAATATTCATATCTCTACTCGATAATTAGACGAGCATATGTATATTTTCTCTTCATTCATTCGTTAATTCGTTCACAACAATAATTGTATATTAAGAAAAAGAAAATATGAATCAAGTTTTTAGACCAATGAAACCGAACAAAGATTTTCTACTTTTACTTTATTACAGTTTCAGAGTAGAAGAATAATGAAACAATTTAATAGGGGAGAGAAAAGAAAAGAAAGGAAACCGTTGCAAGGTTCTCACAAATCGACCGGTGCAAAATCGGTTAGAGTGGTATAAAAATTTTCAGAGTTGAATCATTTTTTTCCTCACCGTGTGTGTACGTGCGTTCTTCGGTCCCGCAGTATCCCCCCTCCCCCCCCCCCGTCGATCATTAATTTGTAACGAACTAGTGCTCCTCGCTCTCGTATTTTACCACACGGATAAGCTCACACACACACACACACACACACACACAGAGACAGACGATCGGAAGAAATTCATTCGCTCTAGCTAACAGAAAACCCCGCGTGGTGGGTATTGGAGGGGGTCTCGCCTATCCCCGAGGGTCTCGAATCAATCGATAGGGAAATATCGGCATAGGGGTGAGTCGGTGAGTTAGAGAAGAAGACGCTGCCTCACTGGAACCCGGGGGTTCGGGGGATGCATAAGGGGTGGCATTAGTCGACGCCGACGACGACCCAGGGTCGAGTATTACGAGTATAAGGGTGGGTTCGCTTTGTTCCCTCCACACGGGCTTCTACACTTTTTTTTCTCTCCACATTACTTCCTATCTATATCTATATCTCTGCTCTTATTTTTCAGAAAACCTAAGATACTGCAATGCCACAGTTCTTACAATATTCGCACAAATCACTGACGCACGATTCGATTCACGTCGATCTCTACGAATTTGTCCGATTGATTTCATCGACGCGGTTTTCTGGAACCTAGAGCCGATATAAATTTCGATTCGTCTTTCCGAGATATAAAAGAGACTCTGATTTGGAATAAAAAAAATTGAGTGGTTTTCGAGTTGTTGCAAAAAACAAAACAAAAAAACGGATATAGAATTTCGTGGTTTTTTGAAAACTTTAGAATCCCTAGACTTTGGTTCTGATCGATCGAACAATTTTCGAGTTATTGGAATATAAAAAATCCCAAAGTCGAAGCGGGAAGTCCTAAACTTGTCCTTTTCGTTTTTTTATGATATACTAATTGATTTTCCGGGTATCAATTCACGGCGTTCGTACAGGTATTCCCGTGTCGTTGCGCCCCTCCTATTTTTTCTATCGTTTTTTGGATAACGAGAACCGAGCGTAGGTGTCGTTGAGGAAGTGTCTCCGAATGAATGGGATGCTGCACACAACGCAATCTCATACCAGTATCGGGGTGCCGAGGGGGGGAAAACGACAACGACAACGACAACGACGACGACGACGACGTTTGGTTCTTTTAACCATAAATACGGATTTAGTCGCAGGGTTTACGAGCCGAAACGGACCAAACGCGTCGCGTCCGCCTCGCGCCTAAATTATTAAAGTCGTAAACGATCAGGATCGTCGTTAAAACTCGAGGAGCATTCCCTCCCCCACTATTTTTCTCTCTAACTATATTTGAGAGAAAAAAAAAACGAACGAAATGAATGCATTCATTTTTTATATAAGGAAATATACTGTACATATATAGAGTATAATACACACACACCTATGTTTCGGACTGTTGTATACGGTCATCAATAATTTATTTTCTCTTCTTTTTTTTATAGTAGAGAATTCGTTGTGCCTTTTGTATATTATTATTATTGTTGTTTTTGTTGTACAGGTTGATTAAAAAAATGTTTTCCTACAATATCATACAAATTTAGGAGGCTCTGAAAATAATTCGATTTCAATATAACCAATCATTTTAATCGGTGAATCAGAAATAGAACCTTTAATTCTGTTTTTTTCAACGATTCAATTTTTTTTTATATATGTATAATAATTTTGGTTCTTCTTTTTAAATTTTTCAAGAATAACTTTGTGTACGATTCCCGTCAATTGTATTTGTCAATTTCAAAGAATTCTGTGTAGATAAAAAGAATTTCAAAACAGAAAAAAAAACATCTAGTAATCAAACGATTCGATAGAAATCAGAAATTAGTCAAAATCTGTTCCATAGGCCAGAGAAAAACGAATCATCGAAGATCCTTATTTTACAGAAATGATGGGAAGAAAAAAATCTGTTTAAAAAAAAAAGTGTATCAATCATATGTACATATCAGATGAAAATTCTTACCGATAAAGTGACGAACGCCGGTCCGCGTGTCCACGCAGTCCTTATTATTCAAATATCTGAAACAAATGAATAATAGAAGTAGAGAAAAAAAAGAATTAATTGAATTCATTGATTAATAACGATCTTATTTTTATCTCTTACATCCTTCTGGGTCTGATTTTTGCAAAAGTTATCGCGAAAAACAAGACGTTACTTTTACGACTGTATGCAGCCACGCCAGTTTTGTCACATATTCGACGTCGCAACGACACCTTGTATTTTTCTTGAGGATTTTTCTTATTTTTATTCTTCTTCTCTGTCCCCACACACTTTCCCTATACGCGTATAAACCTTCATTTTCTTCTCACTTCTGTTTGTCTTGAACCCCGTTTCACACTGTTACAATTATTATTCGTTATTAGGACATAAGGAAAAAAAACTTGGAATCCTAAGTAAGCTGTACTAGAAACACACTGCAATATTCTTCGAGATTGAATACCGCAAGATAGAAGAGTTCGTCGATCTTCTCTCGCATTCGTAAGATTATAATAAATGCAAATCAAACTGTCCAGTCTTGACCTTGCCTCTTCTCTTCTCTTCTCTTCTCGTTTTCCTTGGGGAGAAAACCGTGATCACCTCACATGCAATTATTCAGTCACGCCTCAATATTTAATTCACTGTTTCATCTGTACATCGTTTGAAAAAAAAAAAACAACAACAACAACACCAACGAATATCAATCAAGAAGAAACTATTTTTGACAGGATGTGATTGAAACACACGAAAAAAAAAGTTCCAAATGGGTTTCAAGAACTCGAACAATCTTCTTCTCCGTCTCTCTCTATCGCTGGAGTTTACAGTTCCGAATATCGTACACACTAGGCAGGTTGGGCCCCGCGGGGGTGTAGAGACGGTAGAGACAGTCATTTGTTGATGTTTATTAATTCCTTGGCAAGAAACTCGAAGAGAGCGAGAGAGAGGAAGAACGAGAATAAGGCAAGGCGAGCCAAACAGAGCCAAGCCCGTGTTTGTGAGGCATGAGGCATGAGGCATGAGGCATGAGGCATGAGGCATGAGGTATGAAGGCTTCGAAGCTCGAGGTGCGAGAGACAACGACTTTGGATATATTCGGTCGTTTCAGAGTCGCCCACGCGCTCGATTCTATACGACCGTTGAAGAGAAAGAGAGAACGAAAGAAAGAGAGAGAGAGAGGGAAGATACCGTGTGCAGGTATACATATAACGCCTTTATTCAACGGGTCTTCGATGGGCATAAAATCGAGCACAGATTGATCGATCGAATTATATCAAAAGTAAAGATTGAACAAAACGCGAAGGGGTAAAAAAAATTAATTACTTTATATTGTAATAAGGTAAGTAGAGAAGAATTCATCTCTCTCTTTAGCTGGTACATAACGGTGTGTATTAAAAAAAAATTGCCATTATATCCGGCTATACTACTACCGTTGCTGCTTCTATGGACCTTCAAGAAGAACGTATCTCTTGGACTTCTTTGCTGCAACAGCAGCAGCAGCAGCAGCAGCAGCAAAGTGATGTAAATTTATGAAAACGCCCGCGGTGGACTTCTAAACCGTGTATCGGTATCCTAAATACTTGTGCTCTCGTCTTTAAGCTACTACTAGTAGTAGTAGTAGTGGTAGTAGTTAGTTATATCCGTAACGAATTCTTGAAACTATTTCATTTGATGTATAAACAAACTGTTCATTAATCAGATTCAATCACTGTACGAGCACGAGCACAAGCAGACAAAACGGAAAATAAATGTATGGTATTATAGCGTGTTAAAGTCAGACTTTTATAGACTGTATAAAAACAAATTTAACACCATAAAAACCGTTTTAAAATGCGTTTATATTGAAATCGAGTTCATCGTTTATCAATATAATCAACAACAATCACACTCTAAATGTTCCTGCGAGGTAATGTTTAAGACTTACTCAGACTGTGAAGAATCTGGTGTCAAAAAAGTATTGAATACTATTCCAAATAGAAAAGTGGTGTTAAAAGGTGTTAAATTTGTACTTTTCTGGCCTGGAATATTAAATCGGTACGAAATCACCCGCAGAGCCAGAGAAAAAGCAGTTTTACAGAAGCTCAATTGTCACGTATATAGGAGATTTCAGTTCTTATTTTGGAAAATAATTATTTCTGGATAAAAAATAAAAAACAAAGAAATGAACGTAGACATGTGCGTCTTTTAAAACTTCTTCAAGCAATGACACAACGGACAAGAAAAGACGAGACGCAAGTCTACCGCGAAGTCTGTAGCAATTAATTAATTAACACTTTTGAAAGCTAAATGCGGTATTTTCTCATCATCAATATCGGTGTGTGTATATGTGTCGTTCACCCACATGAAAAACTTTATCATCGTTGTAACGAAAAACACACACACGTCGAGGGAGAATATTGGTCCATTCATCCTATACGTCACACAGCTAACCATGAATATGTATAATTATTTATTACCTACGCGTTGTGTATATAGTATACGTCCTTATACACACAGCTGATCACAAAATGTGCAAAATTAAAAAAACCAAGAGGAAAAAAGGAACAAAAAATTAATTATCGTGGATATTAATTAATTCATTCTCCTTTACTGCTGTTGTTATTGTTGTTATTATTATTTATTATTATTATTCTTTTGTCTCGCTCATTATCTTTCACACCCGTAATATCCACAGACCATAGGAGAGCATGATAGTGCAGAAGGGGGAGAGTGGCGGCTAGGGGCTCGGGGGGGTTGAAAGAGGTTGGCACAATCGTCGACGTCAACGACGTACGCGTCGCGACGTAAGGAGGGGGCGTCGGCGGTCGCTACGGAACAACTACGGACACCGTCGACGAGGTTGTTTGCCGTTCGCTCCGACCGGGGTTTTGCCGCGAGTTCGCCCCCACCGCGCATCCCTATTTTGCATAGAGCCTGCGCGACGCCTCTCCGTCTCATTCTCCTCTTTCACCGTACCTGCTGTCGTTTTTTTCTTCAATTTTTTTTTTTGCAACCCTGGTGCGGTTTAGATAACACAATTCGACGATTCGTTATCGTTGTAACACCGATCGCATCGAAACCTGGTGTTTGAATCGAGAAAAAGAATAGATTTGACACCGATTTAACAACCGGTGTTTAATTAAGAGCGTGTTAATTGAGAGGGAACACCGGAGGCTCCTCCCTCGACGCGGGAGGGTCGGGTCGGTAGCGCATGTATAATTAGTAACGGGGTTTCACCAAAAGCTAGCGAACGTTGTACAAGGGTGGAGTCCGACGCGACGCGCATGACCCGCAGCATCCCTACGGACCTCGATCTACGTTCGTAGGTACCCTCTATGTAATGTATTCATAACGCTGGCACCGCCCGTCATCCTCTCCACCCCCCACCCCCCACCTCGTACCCTCGAGCTGCCCGGGTCAATCGGACCTATACGCGTACATCCGGGGAGAAATTCTCATTCCAGGTGTTAATCCATCTTTTTTCACCGCACGTGCATGACTTGGTAGCTGATAATATTTTGAAAATTAATACAAATTTTCGAAATGTGTGTTTGACGCCTCAATAAAAGCCCAGTGATCAATCGACTACTGGAACAATATGAGGAAATATTGATTTTGGATCCTTATAACACGGAACCTTTGGAGAATAAAAAATTGAATTTAACACTTTTTTAACCACCACAATCACATTAGAGCCATAATCAATTCAACATCCGAAAATGGTGATAAAATCTCTGAGCCGATCGGAAAATTGATCTAAAAAAATGTGTAAAAATTGAGCGGTGGGTGTGAAATTGGAATTTGATCCTCGAAGGCAATTAGCGTCGGTCCCTTATGGCCGAGGCGATAATAAAATATATATCGTGTGTCTGGTTAGTATTTGGAATCGCCGTTGCTCCCATAACTGCTGCGTAATAAATTAAGGAAGGAACGAAACGAGGTGGGGTATTAGGTAGTACCACGTAGTGAAACGTAGTCGGGACACGGTTCTGGGGTTTCGTATATATATGTACCTCAGGGCCTCCGCTATATACACGTGTTAATGACCAAAGTCGTCGTCGTCGTCGTCGTCGTCGTCGTCGTCCCCCCGCCCCTCGGCTCGGACTCGACCTAATTGCAGCTGATGACACTCCGTCTTTCGTTGAGGGGGATGTTTCGTGAAATGTAGGCTAAAAACGACGATTCAATTTCTTCTCAATAAATGAGCGAAAGCTAAACCCGTTGTAGGAAATAGTTTTATCCCGGTTTGAATTATTATATAGTAAAGGAGTAAAGTAAAGAAAAGACGTAAGGTAAGGTAAGGGAAAAAAATAGAAAAAGATAATGAAATTTTGCCCGGATTATTACTTCTTATCCTAGACGTTGGATAAGAGGGGTTGGTCAGACGTTGGAGAGCACCTCACCGACGGGGTGTGAGTTAATTAGACCAAGTATACGTACGGCGCCGCGGAGGCCGGTGGCGAGAGGGGGATAAGAGGAACGGCCACCAAGTCTCGTCGTAATATCTGCTACGTGCCACAGGTCAACCCGCTTATTAAAAACATCGAGCTGCACCATACATACGCTGTGGCCTCGCCTCGGTATGGTAGGTATAGCGCACACGACCGTGTAGTATTTAATACGAATCTTAACACCGGCACGAAGGAAACGAAATAACACTTTGTGTTCATTTTTACGATGGTAATTAATTAATTAATTAATTAATTATATTAATTGATCAAGCCTCGTCATATACGTAGCAGGTGTTTCTCTTGTACCTGGTACGAAAACCACGGCGTATTTCTTATGTGGGATTGTCTAAGACCGAGGGGAGATACTAGTTACAAGACAGTTTTCTGATATCGGTTTACAATTCGGTCGGAATCCAATTATCGTCATCGTCGTTTTGAATACGGGATTGAGAAACGCGATTCAACTTAATTGCTTCTAATCTATCGCGGTTGGTTTTCGGGTTCTCCATATTATAGGCCCTGATTTTCATCACGATGAATCTTAAACAGACTTTAAACTAGTCTAATCTATAGACGAGATCTGACCAGATAGTAATCTCAAACCGTGTTAAATCGATACGGAAAATCTTACGACTAGGGACGAATTAACTTCGAGAAGTCTTAATTCGGGGTCAATTAACCACCGAATGGTCTTGACACAAAACCGGTTGAAAATCAATTGACTCGGCAAAGTTGATGGCGGTATTAAATGCGCGGAATATCTGCGATTGTTAGAAAATTAATGAATCGGTGTTCAAGTGTCAATAGGTGTCAAATTGAACAAAATTCAGCAACAAGCCCAAGCTAATTTGGCAGAAGATTGATGAATCGGTGTTATAGTGTCAATTAGTGTTAAATTATCGCAAAGTCAGTGTTAAATTCAAAGATTCACTACTCAGAGTCAAATTGTGTAAAATCCTTCGATAAATCAGTGTTAAATTGACCGGGGAATAATTACTCGGGTTTCAAAACGTCAATTGTTATCAAATTGACACACAAAGTGTGTTAGATCCAATAAAAACTGAAGTTAAACTGTCAATCGGTGTCAAATTTACAAGAAATTGAATAAATATCGGTATTAGAGTCGTACAAGACTAATTTTCGGTGTTAAATTGATCAATAATGACCTGAAAATCGTGTTAAAAGCGAGGTTAAAAGGGTAATCAATGTTAAAAGTGTCAATCGGAGTCGAATTGACGCGAAATTGAATAGATATCGGTGTTAGAATCATGGAAGATCTATATTTTTCGGTGTCAAATTGACAAAAAATGATCTGAAAATCGATGTTTTAAGGGTTAATTGGTGTTAAATCGTGACGAAATGTTGTTAATCGAGGTAGAAAGAAATCAAATATCCTGCTCTTTCCCCAATTCATCGAATAATTCCAACTTTTATTTCTTTAACATGGTTCGCGATTAGTTTAGAAGCGGGGGGAAGGGGGATTGGGTGAAAATGCGTGGGTGTCGGTATCCGGTTGGCCAGTGAAGAGGTTGGGGTTAGTTAAGGTTAGGTATTTCCGAGTCGTAATCGCGGCTCCATCAGAGGGCACCCTCGCTGTATTACATTAATGATATTGATTCAGAAGAAAAGGAAATATACAATTCTCGGTATAATAGTTTACGCATGGAGCCTCGCTCATACATACGTTGCGTTACGTCTCGTGTTAAGTGTTCGACGCACAAAACACAGAGATAGACAGCTTCTTTTTTTATATTCTCTATATTCCCGGCTATAATATCTCCCCAGCACTCGAGGATAACTAGAGGATTTCTTATTAATATATAATAATCGAACCTTTCCACCACCCGAGTTATTCCGCACCCTTATTATTGTTGGGGTTGGTTCTACTCATTTTTCCTTACTTCATTTGCACACTAATGTAGTTCGTCCCACCCTCGATTCCTCCTTTCTTATTATGATAGCAAGAAAAAAAAAAAAAAAAATTCCTACCGGTTTATCACTCCTCCGTATTTCAAGGAAGCTTTCTGTTCGATTAGGATATAAACTCTCCGTGCACGCGGTTATGTACCGTAATGACGGTAATGTGTGATTCTTTACCAATAGTCGTACCAATAGAGTAGTAATAAAAGAAAATTGTTACTCAGAGTTCGTTTCAGGATCGATACAGTGTCAATTATTCACCGAAGCAATATTTCCTCCCGCCTGAGCGTATCGTTTAGTCGAATAGATTAATTAGTACCATGGTACAAAAAATAATCGATGATATCATTTGGTTATAGACGCGATTGATCGAATCAACTAACGGACAAAGAAAAAACGAAAAAATAAAAGAGTTTTCGAATGATAGAAAAGGCATCCGCACTCCTCGAGTTAACATTGGGTTTAATTATAAATTGTAATTAGCGAGTGACTCTCTGGAGAGCGGCGTTACAACACTTGCGGGCGCTAGAGAGGCGCGGGCCGATTAATTAACGGCCCTAAGGCTATTAATTATTAATTGCTCATACCCGGTCCGACTCGGTGAGGCCTCAGCCTTGTATAAGGTAGAGTCGCAGGTAGGTGGAGAGGTATATCCGGCTGTCTCCTCGCGACACTACAGTAGAATAACCACACACTCTGTGTCAGTATATATATACTATATATAATATATATTCAGACTCTCACACTAGCCTCGCTAATTATACCTCCTCCTTATTATTTTTGTATTCTTGTTTTTTATAATTACGGTGAAATTAAGGAATTTATACACACTAGGCACAAGAAACTCACACCGCATGCGATCGTAAGAGGAATCAAACCGAACCGAACCGGTGCTGAACAAGATCGAAATTGAGTTGAAAAGAAAAAAAAAAACACTAGAAGACCACGTGGTGGTGAAATTCACTCGCCATGCACCGTGTGTCAAACTCTTGCGTGTCAGTTTACCACGTGCGTGGTGGGGGGTCCGGAAAGAGCTCACGTGGTCACCGATGGAGTTCCGAATCTGATATTTTTCTTCTTTTCGTCCCGAGACTCTTAAACTCGCGGAGACTCGGCGTTTTCGGCTTCTTCGAAGATCCTCGAACGCCACGTTGCGTGTCTTTTTGTTTAAAAAATTATCGTCGTTTATATGCGATGTGAAGTAAAAAGCACGCGTCGAGGGATCCGCGCGGGAACCGTGCGCCTCGTCCAGCGTCCGACACGATACTACGATACTACTATCCCTCTCGCTCGCTCCCCCCGTTTTGGTAGACTGCCCGAGACGAGACTCCTACTCCTCAGGATATAGAATACGCCGATCGGACCGGGCTCGAAGCGGTCTCATATTCGCGACTGACCCTTTCCACCTTATTTTTATCTTTTTTGTTTAAACTATCTTTTCTTTTTTTTTTTCATATCAAACTCAAGATTTGTGAAATACACGTGAACTTTGGAATAAACTTTGGAAATTGACTCGAAAGAGGAAAAAATCTTCGAGATGGACAATAATTTACTCGGGATGTTTTCGTTTTTTCTTTGGTGAATCGCACGATTCATTTCTGATAGTCTGTAGAAATTAATATTCATATTTAGGTGAGGTATAATGTGCCCGTATAATAATAAGGCGACGACACGCAGACTTGAAATGAGGAGAGAAGAATAAACGTGGAAAGGAAAAAAAAAATGGAAAAAGAAACAACGAAAATAGCATCGAGAGTGCGTGTATGAAGAGGATTTTTAATACCCTGAATCCCTGGGTAGGTCCACACACACGTAGGCACACTGCCTATACGAATTATAAAGCAAGCATCGTACTTGGTTCTTTTTTTGTCTTCATTCAACTCTTTTTATTTCATTTTATTTTTCATTGTCATGCAAATGTGTCTAATCGGGCGAGAGCCAGTCGACCATATGTCCGTCGGTCGGTACGCTATATCCTCCACACGCGCACAGACTCGGTCTGTACACATAAATACACACTCTTTCCATTTCATTCTTTTTCAATGTATCGTAAGACGGAAACCAAAATTAGCCAAAAACGAACGTTTTCGTATCTTTTTCTGTGGGTCCAGAATTTCCTCGTCACGCTTCTCCCTCTCTCGCTCTCTTATTCTTTCCGTCTCATCTCCACTAGCAGCTAGAAAATTAATTAGAGAAGAGCGTACAGTAGCGCGGGATGGGATATGGGAGGCAATCAACGAACTGATGAATTAATGGCCACGGAGCGCAACTACCCCTCCGAGATCGACGGAATGGGAAAAGAAAGAAAGGGCAGGGTAGCTCATCCGAAGTCCGGTCATTGCTTCAAAATCGCTAAAAACTTTCAGATATCGATTAAACGTCACTTTCTAATTGCTTACAATAATTGCAAAATAATTTCGTCACCGCTTCAAGTCACCTTTTTTCAATTGATTCAAATTTCAAGCAATCGTCATCCCTTAGAATGACTTTCAATGAATTGTCATCACATTAAATGGCTTTTTATGAATGGTAATCGCAATTTTCTGTTTCATTACATCGAATTCGAAGCAATAAACATTCATTTCGATATTTTTTTTCCAAATTTCCAGCGATGACCATTAATCGAGTGAATGGCAATAGAATATATTTTCGTCTTTCAAGAAATGGCTTCTCGAATATACCCTAATTTCTTGTCCCACAATGTCGAGGAGAAATTGGCAAAAGAGGGTCTAGATCGAGCGAAAAAGGGAATCGCCTGGACCAGCTGCTCTTCAAGCCTGATGCGCGTTATGCCTTTATGTCTTGAACCCATGGAGTATGGCCAAGAGGCATGAGAGATATAAGGAGAGAGGATATTATAATGCGTTTACAGCAGCATAGCAGCGCTGCTTCCTACCCGCGGGGCGCTTCTGATCTCCTCTCCTCTCCTCTTCTCTTCTCTTCTCTTCTCTTCCCTCTTATGTGATCTGCATAAAAATTGTCCGCAGGGTCGCGATCGCTCGGCGTTGCAGTTGTTACCTTCGGGGGTGGAGCGTGGAGCGTGGAGCGTGGAGCGAGAGAAAGAGATTACGAAGCCCCTCGTACCTTTAATTCGAGATCAGATTACGAGTCTATGGTGCAACGAGACTGTTTTTCATAACAAGAAAGAAAGAAAGAAGAAAAAATCACTCGATGATATCGTTCTACTTTTGGTTCAGATATTCCACGAGGAAAAAGCCGAAAGTGAATATACCGTGGAATCTATACCGTATAACATAAGAAGCTGCGGCACAACGGCGGTTATAATCCTCCCGGTTATGGTTATAAGAACCGGATAATATATTTCTCTCGCTTCTCGCATTGTCTTGCCTTGGGTTCGCCCTGCAGACTGCGCGACAGTCCCTTCGCCATTATATCAAGATTAACTCAGGCTCCGGGTTGCTCCTGCAATGGAGACTCGATACGTGTGTAGGCGCTACGGCAACGGACGCGTTAGAACGAACGAACGACCGGGATATTTATTCACTTGGTCAAATTGTTACACAAACTCTCGTTCAAATCGATTTCGAATAGCCCCTCATTGTTTCAGATCAAAATCACAGCCATTATAGGCATTAATAGCAACTTGAAATTGATCAAAATTACTGAAAATGGTTGAAATGGCATATCGTTGAATATCGCTATCTAAAACTTGGCTGGTTCTGATTTTCCGCAACGGTTATTATACACGACCGTGAAGAGGGGGATAAAGTGAGAGAGAGTGGAGTTGAGAGGGTCTGTGTTATAAAGGGAAGACAAGTACAGTGCAAACGGGGCCAATTAAGTCGGTTATTTTGAATGGGTCTTTTACCCCTAACGGAATGGTATCGGTTTGGGATCTGGATCAGCTGCTGTTCCTTCGATGATGCTGGCTTCTCTATTCTCTTCGTCTCTCTTATTTCCACCACCGGCATCGGCATCGGGATCGGCACCCTGACCATGAAACTGGCGTAACTAGGAAGTTGGTTCCAACGATGCATAAATTAATCCATTGCCTCCTGTCCCGTGTTTAACGACGCATAAATATAGTAACGAACTTTGTTCGTTTGGTTGGAGAGATTTCGGCCAGGTGATGACCCAGAGGGGGAAACGAACGAAGGAGGGAGAAGGTGGCGAACCCTTGGACTCTGGGGGGTTGCTCTTCGGTTTCTCCGTGTGAAACCGAGGCGATTCCTTTGTCTCGACTCTGCGAGCCTCTGGACAATTTTTTCGTTCCTGTTATGGGTCAGAGATATACGAAGCGAGAGAGGGGAGAAAATAAGAATAAGAATGAGAATGAGAAATAAAGGAATTTAATGAAAAGACCCGGGGACTGGTAGCGTGACAGGGAAAATTTCGTACCTGACAGAGAAGCGACTTATCTCGGTTTAGATCTGTTGTCTTATTTACCCCAAAGCTTTTCTTTTCTTTTTCTAACCTTTGCTAGGACAAAGGCTAGAAGTAGAGTCTCGTAATCGACCGTGAAAACTGAGGCTTCTGCTTCTTCTTCTTCTTCTTCTTCCGCCTTGTGCGAACCACTTCAATTCTTTGTCTCTTTTATATACATGTATTGAGC
Source organism: Euura lappo (assembly GCA_018257835.1). Lineage (NCBI taxonomy): Eukaryota > Metazoa > Arthropoda > Insecta > Hymenoptera > Tenthredinidae > Euura > Euura lappo. The sequence continues at coordinate 271,743 of JAEUYN010000766.1, read as the reverse complement.
GGACAACGCATGAGAAACGGTGGCATGAAAATTTCGAAAACAATGATGACCCCGGTTCCGTTTGACTTCTCTTTCAGTCTTCGCTCGTCTCGTATAATCCGGGTGACCGTATTTAATTGCTTTGTGAAAAGCCGCTCTTTGTGACATTTTTACCACTATGACGTATAAAATTCAGCTTATTCTAGAGGGACGTAAAGGAAAAAAAAAAAAAAAAGAGAAGAAGAAAAATTCATTTTTCTATGTAGCTTAATGACAATTCTTCGAAATAACGATCAATGGATTGTATTTAGGTTATTTTGCTCGATCCTACCATCGGTCAAGTCACCCTGTGTCACTCTTACGAATAAAAGACGTCGACCTTCTCGTTTTCTTTTTCTTTTTTCTTTCTTGTATTCCGTGGAGGGACACCTCTGGTTAATTCTCTCCGCACCACGGGAAAAGGGATGGACACAAGTTTTAGGGGGGGTTAGTTTTATTCTATTCTCTGTACCTCCTGATTCCGTTCTATACGTGTGTGTGCGTGTGCGTGTGTGTGTGTGTGTGTTGTACTAGCCGGTGAAATATACTGTTTCTCACGGTGTCCGTCATCGGCCGTTCGTTCAGGTATAAAGATTTTGAGCAAAGTGGACACAATCTTTTCTCTTTTTTTTTTTTTCTTGCTCCCAAAAAGATTTTTGCAGTATTTTTCTTCAAAAGTAGGTATCCGATCTTACAAAAGATGTAAAAGATACAAAGGAATCCATCGTTCATTCATTCATACTTTGCGTTTCTTTCTTTTTTCTTCTTTTTTCATTCAGTAGAAGAAAAAAAAAGAAAAATTGACGATTCTCAAAAAGAGAAAAACAAAATTCCAAACCCACGCGGTTTGCTTAATCGATTAACGATTCATTTTCATCTCTATCTCTCTTTCTCTCCCCGAGGCTCAAGGAATTTGTTTGACAAAGAGTCCGTGAGAGACACACCTGAATATCATCGGATAAAGGAACGAACGAACGCATCGACTACTTCTTCTTCTTCTTCGTCTTCTTATTTTAGTTTACTTCATGAGAAGGATAAAGGGGGGGCTGCTCCTCTCTCTCCCCGGGATGGCCAGTAATAACGAGTGGTCGGTAAGTACATTGTCATGCTAATCTCGAGCGAGGAGAGACCTTCGCCGGGGTAAAACCTCGTCCTGGTCTAGCCACGGACTTCGGCGACAAAGGGAAGACCCGGGGACCCACGGATTCAGGGACCGGTCCTTCTGGACGGAACCCCCCCATTCGCTTCATAACGCGTTCTCGTACCTTGTACTCTTTTTTTCTTTCTTCTCAAATTTAATTCTTCTTCTATTTCTACATCCTTGTTATTATTCTCCTTAACATCGCACTCTCAGTTTTAAGATTCGGCCGTTACTTATACTCACTTGGCGAAATAGGAAACTATACTATCGTAGAATGCATTCGAAACGCTTGAAATTACTTCGAAATCAGTTTTCAATAGCTTCGAAATTAATGGTCACCACTTAAAATCGCTGGGCCACAGTCTTGTCCCAATTTTAAAGATACGACCATTCATTGAAATTGATTTGAATGGGAATGATCATTGATAAGGATCGCTTAAAACGACTCCAAATCACTCGCAACAGTTTGAGCATCACTGGAAATGACTCTAAACAAATTCACCTTGCTTCGTTTCTAGACTTGAAGCAATGACCATTCATCGAAATGGCTTTTAACGAATGGTCATTGCTCAAAATAGTTCTCAAACACGTGACCATTGTTTCAAATTGTTGGAAAATGGCTAAAACTGTTCCACAATGACATTTTTCAGTCAAAATTTGAATCAAAATGTAGATTTACTTGGAACAGCTATGGATGAATGGTAATTTCTTCTTAAGATCTTCAGGAGAATAACACCTGGACATGGTACAAAGTGAATTGAAATTGTGACCAGTTTGAAAATAGTTGCGATATAGTCCAGTCCACGTGGTGTTGCCTGAGTCAAGAGAGATTCCCTGTTTTATAATGGTACCGTAGATTGTCCCCCCTCCTCGTTCTAATTTCGTTGTGATTAGCCACGGCAAAGAAATCGAATTACAAACAACCTCAAATAGTGTCTCTCACGTAGCGTTAGGATGGTATCGAAAGAATCCCACTGTGAATAGAATAGAATTCTAGAAACTGTCTCTTTCACAGCATATCGGTCTCGGTCTGTTCCTCATTTAACAACCAATCTAAGATTGAACCAAACCTCCCCACCCCCGTTCCCCTCGTTCACGGACTTTAACTCATGAACTAATCAAAAATTCATTATGTAAAAGGAGAAAAAATAAATAGATAAATCTTTACTCTGCAGAAAAATGTGGAAAAATTCAAGAGAATCGAGTGGAAATACCTCAGGTATACGACACCGAGGGCACCTACGCACCGCACGTAGCCGACCCGATTTCGACCAGGTGTGCCTTAGGTATTCGGTCCGGTTCAGGGTGGTATTCTCTCTCTTCCTCTCTTTTCTTTCTTCTTTCTTCTTTTTCCTTCGGCATAGTTTATTGTTGTGTTTAGTTTACCTTAGAGATACCAAAGAGACCGGAGAGCGAGAGGGAGAAGACAATCTCATTCTGACCCGGGAGAAGGTTGCTAAACTATTTGTTTACTAATGACGGATTGTCCCGATCCTACGGACATATTGTATGGTTCTTTCCCTCGGGCGAACCTCAAACTCAACCTGAACCTGATGCCGATCCGATCCCGATGCCGATGCCGATGCCGATGGTGAAAACCCCTGTCCTATGCCCACCCATATCCTCATCTACCTACAGGTACACCGATGCAGTCGAGATGTGGGTGTCGCACAATGGAAGAAGCTCCTTCGTGTCATCCGTTATGTCCTGCGTCGTTTTCTTCTTAACATCTTTTCGAATAATAAAATATTATTGGTATATCTCTCGTTCGTTTATTCGCAAAGGTAATTTGATTATGAATGAACAAAAAAGACTATGGAAGAGTCGTTGACCTTTCGGTATGCCGTGGCTGTGTGTGTGTGTGTGTGCGCGAAGAGATACGTGGGAGTGAGATATCGAGATCGGTTGTGGAAAGCAAGGGATCGCGAGTCTCTCCGCGAGGTAATCTGAACGGTAGAATCAGTTATTTGCGAGCTAACAAAAGCCGAGGCGTCCATATTTCTCTGATAGAATTCCCGCGTCTTTGTGTGTGTGTGTGTGTGTTTGGATATTTTTAACTCTACTTCGCGAACGGCAGAATAATACGGACCAGGAACCCCGATTAGTGCAGTTACAGAGAATCAGAAGCAAACCGATGATTTTCTCTTCGTTCTTCGAAGGTGCGACATTGAAAAAAAAAATCGCAAAAAAAGTGGGGGAAATTAAATATCCGCACCTGAACGAAACGACAGATGGTGCAGCGGTTTATAATATCGAAACGACTATAACGTGACTGCGATAATAATAATAGAAATACAGAACGAAGAGAGATGGAGAAAGAGAAATAAAAAGGAGAGAATTATAAGAAAGTGATTAATGACCGGAGCCTTAATCACTGCGCTTTTTACCGACCCATACTGCACATTCATGCAGCCTCGAATGACACGAAAAACTACGGAACCGCGCGTCTCAGGTACGTATGCACATAATAATCTCGCCCTCCGCGTTTCTACTTCACAAATACAAAAAACAAAACCAAAAAAGAATTCTCTTTTTTTTTTTATTTCAGGACACCTGCTTCGAAAGGGTGATTGATTTTCGATAAATGTGAAGAGAAGCCCGATTTCGGAACGGTAGAAGATAAAGAAATGTTGGCTCTGGCTTTCTCAGGGAAAATATTCACATGATAAATTACGTAAAACTGCTTGAAAATGACTTGAAAATCACTCTGTAGACACAAAAACGGTGCTGAATGATTAAAATTTCAACGAAAATTGTATACATTGTGTCCAAATTATCGATGAAAAGACACACAAGAAAAAAAATTGAAAATTGAAAATGGATCGACGAAAAACGTCGGTGTGCATATGAATGAATTGATTCATTCGAGGGGATGAACGCCCTGCCATTATTGACTGCTCTTTGCGCTTCCGCGTTAACCGTAATTATTGTTTCATTGTCTACGTTTGGGACAATGCAGTTCTACTGCTGCACTCTCTGGTTGTCAAATTGGTATTCAAAAATCGAATACTATGCTAATAATAATAATAATAATAATAATAATGGCGATAAAAAAAAAAAGAAAAACAAATGAATCACGTACAATACAGAGACGCGGAGCGAAAATGGGGGATCGAATGTAATTTCTTCTATTTATTCCACAGCTCGCCCCGAATCACGAATAAGAAATCGAGGGGGGAACACCACAACCTACGAATTTCGGGTCCGGGATTAGAGGAGTTATTAGTTATTACGTGGCGGCGTCGGCGTGGCATCGGGACGTCGGGTCCTCTTCGGGGGCCCGAAGGAAGCGACCCCGAAAAGCTTGAGAAGCGAGCCGGAGTCTCGAGACGGCGAGAAACCTTTCTGAGGTTTTTGTAGCCAGATTGGCGGCCATTATGCCTCAAAATTGGGGCTTAATTGTGCCAGCGGTAATGAGTCCGGGTTGCTCTAATGCATCGGCCACCATCCACCGTCCACCACCGACGTGTTACAGTATTTTAGTATTTCGTTACTCCTAACATCAGGTAACGGGTGTCTCGCGCGTCCCGCGACATCAAAGACACCCACGAATCCGATCAAAACCCCCGATACATTCTAGCTGAAAAAATCACTCCTCAATTTTAATGACACAGAACTAAAATTCAGAGCAATTACTATCATTTCACTATTATTTACTATCTAGGCTCTGAATCGATTCAAACAAAATGACATCAAGAATAAGTATTGACGATTTTCTAGTAACTTTTAATAAAAATTTTCTATTAATATTCAGCCATTTTCCATTAATTTTGTGCGATTCTATTGGTTGACTTTATTTTCTGAATCGAACACCCTGTATAAGATCGGAGGTGGGAAGCTGCGCGGACTCGAGCACGGGTGACTACTATGTGGCGACGAGAGGAGTATTATTTAATTGCTGTTGGAGAGTTGTTTTTTCGTCGCCATAGGTATAATTTGTGTACCTGGAAGAGAATGAGACGAGAGAAGAGAAGAGACGGGGGGACCCTTCCTGGTCTCCTTTTATCGCCGGTTCTTCTCTCCTCCTATCCTCTATCCCCCAAAGAATTAAGAACAAGTCTCGTCTTTCTCTCCAATTTGTTATACCGTATAGTTTTACCAGTCGTAGGTATACCTAATTGCGCGTAATTACCTGTGGGCCTCCAATTAGACAGGATTGGCTCTAGCTCACCGCAAAGAAACGCGCTAAGCTCTCATACTATGTATATACATATATATATATATATATATATATTGTAGAGACCCAAAATCTTCGGGATCAAAATTGGTACATTGTCTGCGGAGTGCTGAAAAAAATTAATACCATCCACTGCCTTCCTTCTGGTTCCCCACATTTTTAACTAATTCAATTGCTGAATCAATTTTTAGCTACGCTCGAGTAATTTTTAGCTATTTCAAGTTTTTATGAACGACGACTAATTGATTTTGACATAACGAGTGATTTCAAGTAAATTGAACCGAGACTGTCTGCAAATTCGTATAATTTTTGCCACTTTATCGATATAAATGGTCCCGAATCATCATCTGTATTTGAGATTCGACCGATTTCCGTCGATTTCCGATCGATTCCAATTAGCATGGGATTGGCACAGTGTAAATATTGAAATGCGTCGAGGTAATCGAAATTGAATTAATCAAGTATTTAGCCGCGTATATATGTTTGGCATAGGCGAGGCGAGGCGAACAGAGATAATCGATCGTTGAAAGGTCGCGTTCAGAGACTGTTTCACCGTTTCTTTATATCCTTTATTCTTGATATTCTATATATTCTATATATTCTATGTGTTCGCAGGTCGTCGTGGTAGTGGGTTGATATACAGAGAGGATGTGACGTAACGTGGTTGAAACGTGTAGGTATACATATAATATAAAACGAGGACTGAACCGGACAATAATATATGTAGCAATTCAACTGGCAATTGATTATTGTCAATAGCCAATGGCCGGGTAATTATTCAGCATGGGAACTGGGCCTAATTATTATCACTGGTACGGAAAGAAAAAGGAAGAAATAAAAAAACAGATGCCCGTTCAAGGTGTGTTCAAAGCCTCTATCTCACCGTGTCCGCGGTCCACTTGAAATTTATCATTTTATACGCAGCTTCTTAGCCAAAGGTACGGCACATATCCTTCGGTATCGCGACGTGGGACGTTTCGTGGGTGTTCGTACAATGGTTCGTTTTCTCTTTCGTGGACTGTCTCTCTTAAATCCTGACCAGTAAGCGACCGTTTCGTTTACGTTTTTATCCTCCGTCCGAGGTTCGCGATTGCATCGAAAAATGGGGAATGAATAAACTTTGTGAAAATTAGAAACAAAACTGGGCCAGAGGCATAACGAGAGTTTCATTATAATTTTTGCCGTCTCCGCCTTTCTTCTCTCCTCTTCTCTCTCGTCCCCGTGGGATCCTGTCGTAGGTAACCGCAACTCGAACGGGCATTTCGATGCATACTAAACGACCGCTTAAGGTCCGCTCCGAGTCCGAGGCTGACACCGACCTCATGCGAGAAAGGCTCGAGACCCTCTCGCACCTCTGACATCGAGTTTATTTTATGTATTTACCTCGCCCGCGCCGCCCGCGCCGCCCGCGTTCACCTCGCCTTCGATGTTTCAAACATTTTACATTTCAGAAGAAATTAGGATAAGGAGTATGAAAAATCACAGACTTCTCGGACACTCTATGATATTCATCTGTTTCGTTTAAATCATCGCTGAGCCTATATAGCGAGTATAAATATATCCGCGTTCGAAGAAGACGAAAAAAAAAAAATAGAAAAAAAAAATACAAACCGAACTAGAATAGCGTCCTCGCTCCAAGTCCACGTTGATTAATGCTTTTGAAATATTGTCGTTTTTCTAGACATCGATTGACAACTCTTTGTCGCTGTTACAACGGTCTAGAGAATTCAGAATAAGTTATACGATGTTATGTAGGAAATTGAACGGAATTCGGAATAATGAACTCAAGTTGCTAGAAAATTCTGATTAATAAATCATGATTGGTCATAGTTTAAAAATCGCTTACAATTAGCGAAAAAAAAGAAGGAAAAATATCTAGTGAAGATTGCGCCAGGGTTACCCCTATAGCCTGTGTCGGGATGCTCGTAGTTCTATAATTAGTATTGCGGTAAAAAGAGAATTTTTTATTTTTATTTAAACTTGAGCGTCCTTGCGAGAGTGGTGCCGAGAGGTAAAGCATAATTCTCGCTGTATGTACGTGTGGGTGGGGAGAGGGGGAAGATCTGATCCGGTGCACCTATGCTGTACTAAAATTGAAAAAAAATTCATACGCTATATCTGCTAAGCTATCGTCATTATTATTATTACAGACGTCTGTTTTGTATCGCAGCTCTTCCCCCAACGACCCCGTCGTCGTCTCTGTCCAAGGATATTGTGCGAGAATAATAATAATTGTCACCGCACGTAGACACACGGACAAACTATAGGCTTTATAGATAGAATTTTATTTTTCTCTGTCCCGATACCGCGCAGCATCGCCCTTGCCTAAAGTCAATTCTACTAACGTATGTAATACTAATTCATTCTCAGACGTCTTCCAACATCTTAAAAGCAAAAAAAGAAAAAAAAAAAGAAGCTATGAAGTGAAAAGTGAAAAATGTAAAATTTTTCCTCGTTTTTTTTCTTATAAATAAATACCACGCAGATGTGAAATAAATCTCCGTGCTTTATGCAACGGTGCTAAAATTCGATTGATTTTTTTTTTCTCATCTACGCTTGTAGATTATAGACCAGGGTTAGGCTGGGTTAGGTTGGGTTAGGTTAGGCCACAGCTGAACTTCGTTTCGCGGCCAAGAAGAAATTAATTCTAAACTGTGTGTGAGAGAGAGAGAGAGGCACACCTACGCGAATAAAAATGTTCAGACTCTGTAGATGATCGTGTCCGGAATAATTAAAATCAAGAATATATAATTATACTTTGATTACTAATCCGATTACGTCACCGGCGCGGTTAATTCCAGCCATCGCTAATTGCTATCGCTGTAGCATCTGATTCATAGAAAATACGAAGAAGGAGCTCTTCGGTACTAGTTTTTCCTCCAACTAAACCAACCCCGAAGCTTAAGGGGCTGGGGGAGGGGAGGGGAGGATTCACAGTTAATTAGAGACGTAGAAAAGAGGAGAGGGATTTTCCTCGGTGCAGTTACCGCGAGAGATTCTCTCTCTATCTAATTTTCTTTCCCCCTCCACCGATTCTTTCTCAGCTATAAGGCTAGGCTAGGCTAGCCACCCACTGGCCTCCCGGTCGGTCGTCTCGAGGTTCTCGCTTATTTGTTTTTCCCTGTGTTTGTTTAATCAGGCACAGAGCTCAGTCTTCATTACCACCACTAATTTATCTCGACCCTGTCGCGCGTAGTCGAGCGAGCCCAGCGTCTTATACCTACACACGCCACGCTGGGCCGTCCTACCGCGAAAAACCGGAGAAACGAGGTTCTGGGTTCGTTCTCTCTATTTTATCATAAAAACCGCAAATCCGGAAGGTGAGGTGGAAATAAGATCAATTACTGCTTATCGGAGAGACAATTTCGGACACGCGGTCATGCGGGTGAGGAACAAAAAAAACAAAAGCAATTGGAACTGTAGGTACATAGAAACAACGACGAATAACTGATTCGGAGCGATTTTAAGCGACTAGTAATCAATTTCTAACGATTACTAATCATTTGTTTAGGAATATCAAGTCATTCGCAAGAATTTCTTATAATCTGCAGGGTTTCTTTCTTCTCTCATCGGAAAGACGGTAATTTTTAGCGATTTTTAGTAATCATCGCAGCAGTTTTTAGTAATGTTCAGCAATTTTCTAGTTATTCACAGTCAATTTCGGTATGAATCACGAGCAACTGAGAGCAATTGAAATTTTCCAATTAATACTTTCGGTGACTTGTAGTGATTTCATGGAAATTTTAAGCAGATCACAGCGATTCTGAGTGACATGAAGGTGACTGGTCAATCGATTTCAAAAGATTTTCGGCGTCCGAAATCTGATGTATCTTTACTATATAGAATCCTCCAGACCGAGGATAGAAAAAGAAAAGAAGAAGAAATCTCCGTAGGATATCCAATATCGTACATGAGATGTGAGGATCACGGCTGTCAATAAGGGCGTTTCTTTAATTCGACGATTTAATTTATCCTAGACAACGGCAACGACGACGACGACGACACCCTGACGAAGGAGAAAGGCACAGGGGAAGAAAGGGGGAAACGGATCTTGTCCAATATAGTATAATACGCGTAGAGGCTTTAGCCGCGCTTCTTTCCTCTCTAAAACTGATCCTGAGGGAAGAAAGAAAGAGAGAAAAAGTGACAGAGAGCGAAAGGAAATAAGAGGAAGAAATAAAAATAAAGAAAAATAAAATAAAAAAGAAAGAAAAGAAAGAGGAAGAGGAAAAAAGAAAAGCGTACAGGAGCAGCGTGGTCAGTGCTCCTTTACCCACGGCCACGGTGTGGGTTCTACGAGAGTTCCACATAGTCTAGGTGGCGTTCGGTTGAGTCTGTTCTTAATTAACGCCCGCCTCCTTTTCTGCTGCTGCATCTCCCCCCCCCCCCGCCCATATCCTTCTAGACCCACAACTCTGGACCCGGTAGTAATGAGGAGGATACTTTTCGCGTATGCGTTCGTACGTGAAAGGACACAACGACGTTTTTTTTTCTACTTTTTTTTTGTTTTCCGCACGTAGGTATACCAACGCGATTGTATGTGGCTGTTAGTTACCCGACCCCCACCCTCGCGGTACCTAGATGAGAATACCCACCCTGGCTAATTCCTTTCCTCAAACCCTTATCCTCATTTCTTTCCGCAATTACCACGAGACCCCCGGGACAAAATGGACATACAAAATTTCTTATCGCCATTACAATTATAGATACAATTGTTTTGAGCTATTGTTTTTTTTTTTGTTTTTTTTTGTTTTGTCTTCAAGTTACGCGACTTTTCTTCGAATTGTTAAATTATCGACGAAAAAAAATCGAATTCTGGGAATAGTAAGATCAGTTTCACAATGATTTTCATTTTTGACTAGTTACTTGTTCGTAGAATATTTTTCAGGGAAATAATGAGACGCGCAAGTATACATATAACTAGATAAGGAAGTGAATCATTCGTAGCAAATATGATTTTGTTCGGGTGCAAATTGATTTAAAGTACTCGAAAGTCATGAAAATGACCAAAAACTGTTTCCTTCTTGCCCTGCTTTCTTGAACCAATCAGTGGTCAATTGCTTCGGATGATCAGGTCATCGCTAATGATCGTTAAAAATTGTTGGAAATCTGTATAATCCCATGACCACATCTCAAAATGACTTAAAAAGAAAAACCTATTCATTCGACCATCGCTCAAAATCGTTCAAATTTGTTTGAAATGACTAAAAACTGTTCATTTCCTGAAACAATTTGGTAAAGTCACTAGAAACTAGTACCTAGTTGAAAATCGCTTAAAATTCCCTCGTTAATTACTTGAATAATCGTTGAGAGCATTCATTGTTTCTTCCTCCCGATGTCCGCAGTCCCACACACATAATCCCAGGGGTAAAAAGGGGGGGCAGGAGGAGGAGGTAACTTATACATGTACACCGGTGGTGATTGCCGGTTAAAAGATCAGCGAACCGGGACGTTCAGGTCTGTCCGTTTGTCGTTTCTTAGCTCCATACCCTCCCCCGCTCTTGCCTACACACACGGGGATTTAATTTTTCAACTCTAAACTGGTACTGGTATCGGTGTCGGTGGCGGTACTGGCACTGGTCTCTTCTTCGTCCGACGTACGTACGTAAGCGCAGCCCGGTCGTTAACTTTGAGAATTAATCACAATACCTCGCTTCTTTTCTTACCTTTTGTTTTCTTTTTCTTTACTTTACTTCTAAGGTTCCCTCTTTATTTCCATCTCTCTATTAACTGGGGGTTAATTGCTGTTATCCGCGCACCCACCGACCAACCAACCGACCAACCAACCTTCGGGCTTCGGGCTCGAGGCTAAGGCTAGACGCGGGGTTCTCCGCTCGTTGCGGATGTCTGCAGGGGAAGAGCCACCGCTACATCCGGCCAAACTGTTACCGGCTCCTTGTCTCCTGTTCCTACTCTTCGTTATTTTATTATTCAATATTGTACGATGATGGAAATAATCATTTTCGATACATATACGACATATACGACTCGTGTCATAGTTCGCACAGTTCGGTTGTCGCGTTAGCCTCGGTCATTTGTGCCACAATTTTAGCCCCCCTCCCCCCTCACCCCCTCTGCGAGCCCCGCCGTCAGACATATGATTACCAAACGCACAACGACAATTCATTCTAGTTGGTATATACGCTACGTGACAGCGTGTAATTTAGGTTTGTACGAGGAACGATGCTTCGCTGGTTGCCCTGCGCAGCAGCTCCCCTCTAACTCGGAAATTACAATATTATAACCAATTTCTTGTTTCTTATATCATTATAGTACACTATATCCTAGCTACCTTTTATTATTAGAGAATAACTTCTTTCCGCGGTATAGGAGGATAATTATTACATTTACGTTTCTCTTCGTTATTTTTTTATATACACAGAACAGTAGGAACTCACCGATATAATCCAAGCGGTGTCCAAGCGACTTCAAGCGCGAATAACGCGGGTGATCCAATTTATGAATAAACGATTTGAAGGTTATTTCTAGCAATTTTTATTAATTACCAAGTTAGGATAAGTGATTTATAGCGATTTCTAGTCATTATCAGCGATGATTGAGTCAATTATAGCAATCATAAGTAATTGAAAAGCTAGGAAAAGTGATTATCAGCAGTTTCGAGCAACGATAGATCAAGTTGAAGAGATTTTTCCGCGATTTTCCACCATATCAAGCACTTTCTAGCGGTGATCGAATCATTTCAAACAATGACCAATTGATTTCAAGTAATTTTTTTAGCTACTGGTAGCTAATAGCGATTGTTGAAGGTTACCCGGTGATTTTGAGCAATTTTTAATTACCATCAGCAATTCTAAGTCATGACCGAATGATTTCGAGTAATTTAAATATCGACTTGAAACAATTTTTCGATTTAGAGCGAGCCTGCTTACTCGCTGCTCCTTTCTGCCCCCTTGCCAACGACTGTCGAGTAAGAAACTGAATTTCTCTATTTCTGTTTCAACAACTCGCATGGATTATTTTTCCTCGCTGATAAGCGACAAGCTCCGGGTCGATTAATCCGCGTGGTATTAAAAGTATCGCAAGGAATGAGCTCAGACTCCGAAATTAAACGCTACTCGGCTCGCGGCCGCGACGACCAGAAAGAAAATATGTAAAAATAATTTTATAATTATTATCGTTATTAATAGTCCTCGACGCCCGAGGTAGGTGCGCGTACCCCCGCACTGTCGCACTCGAATACCCATCTAGCCGAGCTTTCGATACTCGTGGAAATTCCGTCGATGCCAATTTATGCGAATATAGTCCACCCGAATTTCGGAGACCGAAAATATGGAATCAAAACAGAAAAAGGTGAAGCATGTGGGACTAGAATTTTGTCTATCCTTCATTTTCCTGCCTTTTTTTTTTCATTTCATCGAGGTTTACGAGTCCTGGTATCGATTGGGTTCGTATAATAATTACCTCTCCTACATTAGGGTCTCCCCCAATTTCCCTTCCCTTCCCTTCCCTCCCCCGATGCCACCCACCCACGGTCTATTAGACTAGACGATTCCTGGTCGTCAGGGAGCGTAACGCGAGCGTGGCAGCCACAGCTGCCCCCCTCCCTGCCTCTCCGCCGCCACCCCAATTCTTAATTAATTATTTAACCAAGCCGTGAAATAAATATTCATTATGCAACGTCAGCCCGATCATTTTCGTTTTTTTTTTTGTTTTTTTTTTGTGCTTTCGGTTCTGTTTATTATTATTATTATTATTATTATCATTACCGTCGTTATTTTCTTACCTCGGGGATCGATTCGAAGGAAACTATAGCATGGTACGAACATTATGTAAGAGATAATACATATGTGTATGTATCTTCTACTAAGAGAATAATATAGTTGAGATTGAAATTTAATTAAAATCTCGAAATTGAGTAGAATTTAACAATCCTCAAGCTGGTCTAAACTGATTTCAAAAGAGAAGACGACGAATTTTCTTCATTCTTTTTCTGGTCAATTAAGGGGTTGAAAAAAAAATTGAATTCGAGTGTATATAAAAATGCTAATCATCAAATTCGATCGCCCGGTTAAAATGGTGTAAAATTTTGAAGGAATTTTGTTTGATATTTCGAGTGCGTTAAAATATACAGTGGAATATATCGTGAGTGGGTGGATGCCGGTAGGATACGGTGTAGAGAGTATTTCTGTATCTAATTATAATCGTTGACGAGGGGGAGGGGGGAAAAGGCGAAGGAGGTACGAGAGGTGTATATAGAGTATGGCACAGGGTGTTGGTAGTGGTTCGGTCGGTTATACCCGTAGATCGTCTAAAATTAGACAATATAGTCTTGCACCAGGCGAGAGAAGAGGCAGACGCTATTTTATATTTTCCTCCACCCCCGCCCCCGCCCCCACCCGACAGAGAGGAGAGTCTAACTTTTTGCTCTCAATTTGTAACCGAACACTCATTCCCGTACGCCACTGCTGCTGCTGCACCACGAAAATAAAATTAAATGAAAAAATGAAATGAAAAAAACTCTCAATAATAACTAGTTGAAAAAAGAAAAGAAAAGAAATAAAATAATATCATACTGTGACAGCTTGTGATTAGGCGTTCGCCTCGAATAATAATCACGATAATGACAGGTTTACACCCCCCTAGCCTCCCCCACAGTCACCCCTAAAGGTGTTTGACTGGGGAGAGAACAGTTACAGAATTGGGGTGGGGGAAGGGTTTGTTGGGTTAATTGTTGTGTGGCGTGTGGCGTGTCGAACACGAGCGTCTACTGAACATTTTTTTCGTTTCAGATCGTTTTTAGTAACACACGCGAATGCTGGTGTCACCGCAGTGTTGTTTTTTCTCTTCTTTTTCGAAGGTTGTAACAAAAAAGTGTATATATGAAAAGAAAATTGAAAGAAAATTTCTACGTGTACGCGTTCTGTCGCGCCTATCCGTCAGACGTTTCGTTTCGTCGCCTCGTCCAACGTGGTATTTTTCTCTAGTATTTTTTATTTTTCATTTTTTTTTTGTCTCCACTGAATTTTTCCCCCTTCAAGGTTAATTGATACGGTCTTTGACGCTTATCACCTACGCCAAGGCATCAATGACACTTCGTCGCCGCCTGTTTCAGAAAAGAAAGACACACAAAAGTCTGTTTAGCGGACGAACCATCAACCCTGTTGGAAAAACTGCGGGAATCTTTTTTGTAGATAATTTAAAAGCCTGGAAAATCGATTTGAATAATTTTCTCACCTAGAGGAACGGGAAGTGAGATAATCCGAAAAGAAGCCAACAAGCATTCGTGCACTCTACTTGACACTGGAAGGGTCAAGTCCCTGTATCTCTCAAACGATCGATCAGCCACTAAAACTGTGACGACAGTTTTTGTAGAGAATTGAAAGAGCTTTAAAATTGTTCCTCATCATCGTTCACCCAGGACCAACCGGAAGTGAGATATCAGATTGTTTAAAAAATGTTGAAAAGGGTTTTGAAAGAGAAAGAAACCAGTTCCCTAAACCCAAACAAAACTCTATTAATAATTTCACCGCGCGTTTCTGTTCCGTGCGTGAAGCTTGAAATCCTAATAAGTTTTACGCATCCATAAATAGCGAAGAGGGAGGGGGGTCAAGGGTTCTGCCCCGATGTCCGAGCAATCGGTATCGAGATTTGTGCGAATAAACCTCGAGCTTTTCGTTAGCCACAGTCTCGAGTCTCGGAGCTTCACCTTCTGGTCCATAAGGACATCGTTAAAGATTATATTTAGGCATCATAAACGAAGATATTCGTAGGTTAGTTTGCCAACTCGGTTGAAACTCATTAATAGTCCTCTGGGAGAGCGCGGAGGATAGTCAGCGTATTACGTAAAATGATCCCGAGACCGCAGATCAATTATTTCGATCAAATTAGAAGAAGAAGAAACAAGAGTCGCGGCACAGGTGGTAGGAGACCGAGGCAGGAGATTGGCGGTCGGTGGACCCATTTTGAGATCGTACGCAAGGGGTTGCTGCGAATCGAGAGTATGCAAAGCGCCCAGGCGTCGAGGCAAGGTAGGACAGGATAGGTAGATTAAAACGAGGAACACGAACCCCGTTGTGTATAAAACGGTCCTGCGCAGAGTAGAATATTTTAGCATCCCTCTCACCTCGTGGTTGAGCTGGTAACCTCCTCCTCTCCCTTCGCGTGTGTTTCGGTATCGAAAATTGTACACCAACAAAAAAAAAAAATAAAAAAATATATAACAATATTTCGTTATCTCACAATATCATTTACGTTTTCTTCTCCTCACGACACAACTGCGAAGAAAAATAGCGAACAGAAACACTTTGATTCATTTACAATCTTCGATGAGACGAAATGAAAAACGAAAACTAAAACTGTTAATTAGAAAAGCACTGCGGGGTGTCTTGGTTAATTGCGATAACTGTGAATCGGAGTCTCAATCCGTCCGGCAGTTTCGTTACGCGTATACTTGTTTAAATATTTGACAACGTCGAACGGGTCTGCGACAGGTTGAATTCCTCCGGATTATTTCCCTCGCACTGATATTTTGTTCCTAATAAAACGCGGAAAAGATAAAATGGCTGCTCGCCACTCCGCCGCGCCTCGACTACTGACTTGCCTTGCCTCCCTCGTTTCACCGCCACACACTCACACGCTCACACACTCTCACCTACGATCGTTCAACGCACGCGACCACGCGCCCACATACACTATCAAATCCCTAAAACCCACACACGTCATCCTCGCGCACGTGTTCGCGCGCAGAACAGCTGACTGCTCTTCTCTCTCTCTCTTTCTCTTTCTTTCTCCATCTCCATCCTCCTCTGTCTTTCTGTCTGCCCACCAAACATCAGGATTCGAATTTCGAACTAGGCGCCAAGTCTGGTATCACCCCGTATCCCAGAGATACGATAACCCTCGCGATTATCGAAAGGGATTGAAAATTAAATCGTTTCTCGATACAGTTTCGAGCAAAAGTCCCGAAAGCCCCGGACGACCAAAAAAGTTAGATGGAGTAAAAAAATACCCGAATGTTCGAAAAGTTGTCTGGTGTATTGGTGTTTTTTTTTTTTTTTTTTTTCACTCTTTCCTATATGAAAAGCAAGAGTGTGAAGAGTTTCTCGAGTCTTTAGTTTAGGCTCTTTCCGCGTCGCGACGCCCTGGTCAGCCGGGGGTCGGTGGGGTGGGTGAACATGGCCGCCCGCGCCGGCACGCGCACTAAGCCCCCTTCCCCCCTTAATCAATATTTTCTACATAGTTTTAGAGTTAAGGTGGTTCGCTTCTTTTTCTCTTACTTTCTTTCTTTCTTCTTAGATTCTGAATTTTAGAAACGGGTAATCAAAATCAAAGTCTACACGTATTTCTATATATTAGTTTCAAAAGAAAAGAATATTGCGAGAAGAAAATAATAATAGTGTGGAGAAAAAAAAAATTGGTGTAAAATCTGGCGGTCAGTTTTAATTAAAGAAACTTGAAGGCGTCAGCTGCGCTAGTTGCCCCGGTCGCTCGGTTTCTCTTATTTTAGAACCCGACGCTGGTGCTGCTGCTGCTGCTGCTGCAACGTGTGGAGCTCCGATGTGTAAAAAGCTTACGTTACCTAGTTCCAAAAAATTCTGTAGAGAAAATTATTGTGAAAATTAAACATTCTTTCTATTATCGCGTGTTTCTTTCTTTACATTATTATTTTTCTTCTTTCTTTCCTCGCTCTTTCGCAAGCTCTGGTCTACTAGAGCAAGAGGAGGGCGTCGAAGCGTCGCGGGGACTTTATTGTGCCGGAACTCTCTCGGTCCGACCGGCTACCCGCTCTCGCTACTTCTTTTGTTTTCTTTTTCACGGACCATTAGAGGGGCTAATTGCTCCTCATACGCGATCGCCTTTTGTCTTTTATCACCAATAGCGCGAGAGAGGGATTCTCGTCCCGGGGTTTGTAATTTTTTACTTCCATCTATCGATCAGCTGTGATCTCAAGGTCTTCGATCTTTTAATCGCGATTGATCGATAATCACCGAGCGCGCGGTTCAAGGAGGTAAGGAAAGGGTCGTCGGTTTTTTTTGTTTTTTTTTTGCGCTTAAACACCGCGGCGGGAGGTTCGCCGGCCGAAAGCTCGGGGGGAAGACGCGGCTAAAACGCCTCAACGCCCGCTTCATCGCCTTTCGCTTCTACTACTAGTAGTATCTGAGGCTCGGCTCGTTCGCGCGTGCCTCGGATACTCGGAGACTCGAGACACTACCGATACCTTTGCTTAGTTTCCTCTTTTTTTTTTTTTTTTTATTGCAGTTGTCTCTTAGTTTGTTTCTTTCTTGTTTTTTCTCCCACCCCGTATTTTTTTGCTGTTGTATTCTTCTGTCCACCGCGCTGGTGCACATACCTACTACTACGGCCAATGCCAGATGTTCAACTTCTAGGTTATAAGAGACCAAGATTTTGGGACTCTTTTTTTCTTTCACAATTATGTATAATCAAATTTGAACTATTTTAATTTATCTTTCATTGACGGAAAAACTGGACAAGCAATTTTAATGAATGAAATATACGAGTTCGAAATCTTGAATAGTTTTTTTTTTTTTCAAATCAATTTTCAAATTTTTCTTACGGTGACTGGAAGTCATGAAACGTGATGATCTTGGATACTCGTTTCCGAGGCGCTGAAAAGTAAGAAATAGAATACTTTTAATAATAGTGGAACATAAAATTTCAGTCAAATATTGGTCACAATTTTGTATGAAATTTGAAAATCATTTAATTCAATATTCACGCAATGAGTAGAGGAAATGTTGAAATTAACACGAAGTACAGGATACTTGAAGAAGGAGGAATATTTTTCTGTTTAATGTCTCAATTTGAAGACAAAGTTGATTGAAAAATGCACATTTTTCCCACTGCTTTAGAAAATCAAAATTTATGGACGTAAAAGAAATAGAAATCAAGTAACACATTTCGTGATCGTAGCAAAGAAGAATGAGTAATCGAATTTTGTGAAGCAGCTACGATCACATCCTGTTCAGGGTATTGAATTCTTGATGGAGTCAATGAAGCATGTGACGATAATAATGAGGGCAATAATTAATTGAGAGTGACATGCACGAGTGTTGTATGCTATAGGTGGTATGGATGTGTTTAGCGAGACTACGACGACGAGGAGGAGAGAGGCTGTCATAATTCGGCATTGTGTCTGTCTGTCCCGTGGTGAATAGGTCATCCAACAAGAAAGAGAAGGACATCTTTCGACTTCTGTACAGTACCTATATCGTATAGTACGATAGTTGGTTAGATGAAAAGAATTCGCGGAGATATAAGGCAGCGAGGGAAACAATAAATGGTCACAGAAAACGGGGATAGCGAGAGAATCGCGTACAATGCCAAAGTGGTCGGTACCCCACGAAACGGGGGGGTAAAAAGGGAATTATTAGCTTTACGGAGAATTAAAACCCCTCCCCCGTATCTCTTTATTATTTCATTTTATTCGCCTTCTTTCTTTCATTGTGTGTTAGGCCCCATTCTCTATCATCGTATTATCTCCAAGCCGTACGCGCCTCTTTATTCTACACACAAATGGACGACCTTCTAACGAGCCACCCCTCCCTCCACCTCTTCGCGAAGAATAAGAAATCAAAAATCCTTGCGGTAGCTTTGATATTCTCGATCTTCTTTGTTGAGAATAAATATAGAACGAGTCTAATAATAACCCGTAGCTTTGTAGTAGATCAAGTTCTGTAGATTTTTACTACAAATCAAGCTTTAAAGACTGTTTACCAGACTTTTCGTCAAGTTTAGTAGATTTTCTTTTCTTCAAGTTCAGATTTTCAGTACATCGAGTTTATCCTAGATTTGCAGTAGAATTTTTTTTTCAAGTTTCGTAGATTTTTTCTTCCCGTTTCTTTTCTTCAAATAATATAAGAAGAACCGCGCGATGGTTCGCAAATGATTCTGTATTGCTCGACCGGATCCAGTTCGGACGGTCGGAGCGAGCGAAAGAGATATAAGGATAGATAGACAGATAGATAGATAGATAGATAGCGAGGGAGGGGAGGGAATAAGAGGGGAATGGGATGGCATGTCCCCCGCAATTATACCCGACAATAAAACAATTTTGATAATTATCTTTAACTAGTGTATGGGAACACACGACATTAGAAGAGAGAAGAGACGGTGCGTTCATCCACTCTACGTGTGTTGAAGAGTAGGTACGGTTCCATTCTGGAATATAGAGGAAAAAGAAGAAAAAAAAATGAAATTACCGTTGCACAAGTACAATTCGTAGCACCAATTGTATTAAAACAGATTCGACGTTATTAGCCGTGCAGCGAGCTGACCGCTCACCGCTCACCGCTCACCGTTCACCGCTCCGCGCTCCTCGCTCGCGTCTTTGTAGTTTTCAGTATTACAGTGCATCGAAGGTATACGGAGCGCAGCGGGTTTGTTGCAGGTTTACAACGAGCCGAGGGACAATAATGACAATAATTACCATTTATATGCAAGTGGCGTCATTACCTGCACACGACCAGACACGCATTCAATTTCGTATCTAATTTGAATAATTTAAACAAATCTCGTTTTCCTGTCTCTCCCCCGACCATAGGTATATGCCGCATGCTCGCCCAACCTTCGAATCCTCCCACCTCCCACCTCGATCCACATATTCCCATATTCCCACCCGAAAAGACTCCCAAGAACTTCGAGGTGTCTGTACCAATTATCGCCCATCGTACCGAAAATCCAGTTTCATTTTTCGTCAAGTTTGGTGAATTCGTTGGTCTCGTTTTATCAGATTTCATTCTAATTATTCACTAAGCGTATAACGTAGACGATTATTGTCGTCGTCCCGGCTAACCGTCGCGCTGGTAACGATCGCTGAGTGCCCCCTATCAATAATAATTGTAATATTTGCCCCGTAAGCTAGCGCGGTCTATTACCAATTAATTCGGTCGTGCGAAATATGTTCAGCAACCGTACGCCCCGTTCTTGTCGTCTGACAACGACCGCGAGAGAGGCCACACCGCGGGACTCTGAACCGGCGAGGGAGAGAGAGAGAGAGAGGGAAAGAGAGTGCGATACAAGCGGGTTAGGCTGGGGCTAGGGTTATACAGCGGGTTATATATCGCGTCAGTCAAGTCGTCCAGCATTAAAAGTAATTACGCCGTGATTGACCGAAGCCCGGGCGCGAGAGGGAACGGGTAAATCATCGGAGTGACGCACGTAGCTCGTTGTGCCGGACTCCCAATTATACAATCAGTGAGACAAGAAGAAGAAGAGACGCTCGACCGACACCAGGGGGGCAGGGAGGGGGAGGGAATCACGACTCTATACGTTACGCGCCGTTAACTCGAGAGAAAAATAGACGGAATTTTCGAATCGATCGGAAACAAAGAGAAAAAACAAAATTATCCTCATTACCATGCAGCTGTCGAAACAAAGAGAAAGAGAAAAGATTCTTTCGATTCTCATTATTCCTGATGTTCCCGGTGACGGGAGGGGGAGAGTCGCCTGTCGTTTTATCTGATAGATTTGCTGTTTCGCGAGTATAAACGCGCGATACGTTTAGGTATGTGCTTTGCTGAGCCCGTGTTGATAAAAAGAATAAAAGGATAGAAACCGCGGCGCGGATCGCTCATACCGATAACGTCGAACGGTATAATATGCTCATATACAGTCATCGCAGGTTGACCTTTTTATAGTTTTAGATAAAACACAACAACGCAGCTTAGGTACGTTTATTGTACGATGTAGGTACATCCACACAGGTGGCTTCGAGGAGTAACTGTACAATGAGATCTAATTGACCAACTGGAATTTCAAACGACTCAATTCCGGGATGGTTTGTCATCACATTCGTCATCAGAAGTCCCAAAAAAACTAAGGGAAGCACTTTTGTCGGTATAGAGTACACCTTGGCAATTTTGTTCTTTGAATAGCTCGAAAAACTTCTGAACTCATCGAATCCAAAATTGTAACAGTTGTAACAGTTAAAATCCGTTCATGATAGATTGAAATGATTTTTGAAAAAAGATTGTTTTTTAAACGAGTCAAAATCTACCGAATCGATCGAATCAAAAATTATACCAGTTTTGAGTTTGTGAAAACAGAGTCGATTGAGATTTGGATCGTCGGAATCCGTTGATTGGTTCTCTGAATATCGCAGATTGAAAATTGAAAAACTGCAAACTCGGTAAAAAAAAAAAAAACTACGTCGATCGGGAGACCAGAATCGTTGACAATGAGATTTAGGGGACTTTTTGTATTTCCTGAAGGTTGAATGTACGAGAAACTGACCGAGCAATAGTCACACATGTCGAATTATTCTTCTGTGCGAGTGCGTTACCGTTCGGTCGCAGTTCTGTTACTTTCCGTGAGACAATATCGGTTCTAGGTCGAGTGAATAGTTAGTTGCGGTGATCGTCGCGGGTTTGTCTTTGGTTGAACGACCCAGCCCGGATCCGTACCGCCTCGCCTCCATACCGATCGTCTTCTTTCTCTGTCCTTGGGAGTGCAGAGTGTGATAAAAGTGACGTTCATAGTCGTTGCTGACCATTCTCTACATTCTTCGTCGTCGTCTTCGCATCAACGGAGACGAAGACGCCACCTGCGTGTCAGCTTTCCCAAATTTTTAATCGCTCCTCTTCGTTCTCTGATCATCGCGATTTCGGTTCTTCTCGTTCTGTTCGTCTCGATTCAGTCCAGGCTCGTTAAAACCGTTCTGTTTCTTTTCTCGGATGGTTACGCTCGAGCGAATCCGCGTCAAAGTCTGTAGACAGACCAGATCGGGATAATCATTATCAAAACACGGGATTCCGGCTGGGAAGGACACTCGACGCCTGCAAAAAAATGTATCTGTTCAAAGTTAAAACACCAGAAGAAGAAGAAGAAAACGCGGTAGTTCGTCGAAACAACGGTAAATTGTAAGAATACCACCGAAAAATCTCAACGGTTATTATGAAACAATAGAATCGTGCAAGTGTACCGTAAATCTTTCCGCTGATTAATTGACAAATGTCGTTCATGTTGCAGAATATATGAACTCTGAATGACACCAGGAAGCAGAGGGCGTTCCATGATTTCCTCAAAATCGACGGAGCTGAGGCACATGATTCAATATTTTTCAAGTTTCTCACATTTTGGTAGATTTTTCCTCAAGTTCCGTACATTATTCGTCAAGTTTGGTAGATTTTCGTGAAATAGAAAATACCGTCAATCTCTCACCGTGCCGTCCAGTCTTCCGAATAATTGCCGAGTATCGTTGATAAATGTACTATGTATTGCAAAGGACGTAAAGTCGGTTTCCACGAGTAGCTCTGAAACCTACGTAGCTGAGGCGCACGATTTAAGAAAAGGATGTGGTTGCACGCACCGCGATCGACTTAATTCGCGCTCTCCACAGAGTACTTTTCGACCAAGAGAGTATATATACCATAGTATAATAGTGTGTAGATAAAAAAGGAGAAAGAGAGGCAGATTTATATCCTGTAGTTTCTTTATTTCAGTCTACACCGCGATCTTAATTTTGATTTCAGATAGCGCTAGGTGGATGATTTTCGGTGTTTTTCTTTTTGTTTCTTCTCCTTTTTAGCGTGAGTATCCACGCAAGCGGAGGGAAGAGGAGCGTTTCGAGTTTGAGGAGGTTTCGGAGTAAACTTAATTCGGTAATAAAGAGGGCCAGGCACGTATGTTTATTTTATTTAGTTTCCCA
This sequence comes from Euura lappo, assembly GCA_018257835.1. NCBI lineage: Eukaryota > Metazoa > Arthropoda > Insecta > Hymenoptera > Tenthredinidae > Euura > Euura lappo. The sequence continues at coordinate 248,781 of JAEUYN010000766.1, read as the reverse complement.
AACTGCCACGGCTTAAACGCATCCATAATTACTTAGAGTTACGTGAACTGTTTAACTTATGTTCAAAACCTAGTAGGTGTAGCCTCGCTGTTATAAAGACTCGGTTCTTCTTCAGACGATATCAAGTACGAACTACACGGGTTCTCTCATATTCTATTCTATTCTATTCTATCCTCTCCTCTCCTCTTTCTCGCTCTCTCCTTCTCCACCTCAAAGAGGTGAAAGACTACACGACGTACGTACGTGGAGTCATTCCTACGTCGTGTACCCACGCCCGTCAACTCTGTTCAAACCGAGGGGCTACATTTATTCACTGGGAAATCAGAGGACACCTCGTTTGAAATACAATTTTTCTACCGATTTATTGGAAAATCGGTGTGAACATTGAATTCTTTGAGAAGATTCAATCTGACTATCCTAAAATAAGGGAACGAACTATAAAGAAGGGTTTTCACTACAAAGAAGAAGAATTCCGAAGCTCTGATTGAGATTTTCAAGAATTGATACGGTATATCTTCATTTTTCTCTGAGAAACTGAAAAGCTATCTTAAAAACGTTGAAAGCAAATTTTTTAATCAAGCTTGTATTTTTTCGAAAAATAGAGACAGAGATGTATCGATTTTTCAAAATTTAAATCTCAGCTCGATTCCACAACGATTTGTAACGATTCGTTGAACGATGATCGTTCCGATCGACGCTTAGGTGCGAGTGGCAAGAAATATTCTGATAATTGATGTTGGAGCGATAATTTATAGGAGAAGAACCGCTTCCAGAGGTTTTAAAGGGGGTTCGTTGTTCAGAGGTCATAAAACTGAAATAAAGTTACAGTATAGGGCTATAGGGTATGCGGAAAGGGGGGAAGGGAGGCTACGGAGGTACCGAGGCGAAGGTGTAGGTAGCCATAACGTTTACCTCGTTGAATCTGTGCCGTTGAATCCCTTTGTTGAGAGGCTGTGAAGAAATAAGGAGACTTCGGACAATGCAACCGTGCGGTTTTAAACCGTCTCACTACATCCGCGCCTGTTTCGCCTCCTCATTTTATATCTCTCCGAGTCGGGGAGTAGTTTCTTACACTTTGCTTTTTTTTACACAAATTTTTCAACGGCACCTCCGTTAGAGTAACGCCGCAGCACGGCGTCTACAATAATTCCGGCTGTAAGTGGATAATGCCTCGAACTCGCGATGCCTAGCTCCTTGGTCTACGCACTCAGAGGCTGTGCACCCGGACCCGAGTTAAATAAGGCGGTCCGGTCCGGCTCGCGGAATCCGCGGAATATATATTTTTTATACGATTTTATCGCCGACGCGCGGTTACCCACCGTCATATTCCTCCGCTCCCAATTATCCTACGCTCGTTGCCGCTGCTACACTCTCCGCGTTATGGCGAGGTGAGAGACTGCCAACGTTCGGTGTTCACAAAACCCTATACCTACCTACCACGAGGATGTAGATAAACGTTTTACGTGACTTTAGGGATTCCTTCTTCCCTCTCATTCAACCATGGGAAAATATATTTTATAACAATCATTTTTGTCAGAGATTGTGGATCGTTTATAAGATGCACGTATGCGTCTCTCTCCCTCTCTCGAATGTGTGTGAAACATACGCACGGTATATATGTGTAGTATTTTTTATTACTGTTAAGAAATGATATTATATTCAAGTCAGCTACGACGCGGGCGAACATCGGGCATCGTCGAGAAAACACGTGTTGAATGACAACGATTCAATTCAAAAGAGGCTCTGGGTAATTGCCAGCTTAGCAATCATTATAACATGAGCGGGAGGCGATGGATCGCTACACGTTGGGGAAATACCCACACCCCCGGGTAACTGAACTCGATCGTTATTCTGTCATATTACCATGGATATTTTTCAATTATCGAATGAGCAACGAATCACGCGACGCGACGAGAGGATTGAGGTGTATCAATTAAAAGTGTGGCAGACTCGGTCAAGGCTCTAGAGAGAAAATAAAAGGGAAGGGAAGAGGACGGGAGAGGAGAGCGAGAACCAATCGAATAATGGGTGTAGAGCAGCGCCTTTGACTCATTGTCAACCAACAATAAGACAATTACAACGCTTGGTTATCCATTGTCTCGAGTACTCCACTCGTACAACGTCGGGTATTGAGTATAGCCAACCACCACCTCCTCGACTCGACCAAGTCTCGACTCGACTCGACTCGACTCGACGCTCAACACTGGAGGCGCCTACAATACGCATTGTTATAACCTCGAAGGAGCGAGACGCGATACGACAAGGTCGAGGGAAGGAAAAAGTCGATACAAATCTTATTAAAAACAATACGCACGCACTCAACCTCACGCTCTTCAATTTCAGGGAGAAAACGGGGGTTTTCCTACCTCGAAGAGATCTACGATAGAGATTTCACCTGATTTCATGATATTGCAGAAGATATCCAAGATTTAAAAAAAAAAAAATTCAAACTTTTTCCAAACCCTTGAAGGCTGTACGTATAAATTGCGGCCCAAATTCGAGGAGTGATTAAATTATCCCCCCGTGTGAATCGAGAGCTGGAAGGTCGGTGTTTGTAATGAGTTATTACCGAAGATTCGATAGGTAAAACCGTATACATAAATTTGTAGAACAAGCCCTTGGGAGGCTATTTCCCGAATAGGCTGCTGCACGGAGGATAGATGTCCTAATGACTGGACCCCAAGTGTCTAGAATCTTGTCCTCTAACCCGCACCTCGGGCCCCGAAGCCCTATCACCTCCTTATTTCCGAAGCTAGAAGTTGAGGCCGGATGATTTACCTCCTCGAGCCTAACAACGATACCTTCGTTCCTTGTCTCTTTTCTCCTCGCTCTCCTCCTTCGAGTCTCAGCTCGCGGATTTATTAGTACCCTAGTGTGCGAGGATGGGTACCGCGGCGCAGGGTAACGCCAGGGATGACCAGGAGACCCGGGATGCCCGGGGCCACGCGAGCCACCCGGCACCTCATTAACCGATAATTTACTACGCGAGTAATTAACTCCAAGGCACACTATCACGCACACCTTCCTCTTCGCTTCTCTTCTCATCTCTTCTCTTCTCGCCAGGTTTCTACTCTTCCACCATATTTATTGCCCCCCGTGCCGCATCCTCGCCTTCTTCTTCTTCTTCTTCTTTTCCTTTTCCTCGCTCACCCTTTTGTTTCACCTTTTTTCAACATTCAGTCGTGTAGCGTATTTTTATTCGAAAACTTCAGAGTCTGCGGATTATGGATTCAATGCGGTTTTTCGAGTACCTGTTCAAATAGATCAAATTGGTCTCAATCGACGCTGTTTCTTTTTTGCAATATCAAAGTCGAGAAATTTTGAATTTGTCGGACAGATCAGTTTTTGAGTGATCGAAGACACAAGATATCGATTTCAAATTTCAACACCATAGGAATTTGAAACAATAACCGATTGACAATATATCCTTATTTTATGATAATTGTGTCTTCGGTTTATCTGGGAAGAATAAAAGTCGGTAGATCGAGTGTCTCGATGATCGTTATCTCGCATCTCCGAGGCTTCGTGTGCAATCAATTATTCATATCCCGATACCCACTGTTTCCATAATCGAACGGTAGAGAAGCAGACGCGAGACTTGGATAATGTGGAATCGATCGCAAGTTCATTGTCACCGAATCTTCCATCCTCCCCCTCCTCCTCCTTCTTTTCTTTCTCCTTCTTCTTCGAATATTCCGTCAATCGATAATTTAGAGAAATTCTTTCGAGATCGAAGGGAAGAGAAGGGAAGGGAAGGTTGTACTAAAATAATAATACCCCTCGTACAGCTGATTAGAATGAGAATAGGGCGTGGGTGTGAAAAAGTAGCCGGAGACCTCGAATAAGTATGCCACAGATGGAAGATAGAAACTGAGCAAACTAAATAATAAACCCCACCCCGGTGGATGGACGGACCGTTATGCATGCCGTAGAGACCACCCGGAGTAAAGAGTCCCGGAGTAGATCGAGTCCGTCGAGGATTCGACTCATTCTATTCGCCACGGGACCAGAGCGCCCGAGTCCCGGGTAGTGAGGTGAGCATTTGAAATGGTAATTGCGTCTTGAGCAGCAGCAGGAGCGGACCAACGAACCGATTTCTCGATAACCGATTCAGCTGGACACCCTGTTTAATTCCTCACTGATAAGTGTTTCCCATTGACCTTTGCATTTGGGTTGACCACCACGCAACGACACTTTTATCGACGTTACATCTCAAAACCTCCGGCGTCCGGTCGAACGAATCGATATAAATAAGCAATGGATCTCGTTTCTTTTTCCTTCTTTTCATTTCGTGGGAATAATAATTGGAGATTGTTTGTCCCGAGTTATACAATACGATATTCCCACGTTATCTATGTATTGCCAAAACCGCGATTCGTACAAATCAATTTCAAAGGCAAAGCTTCGAAAATGACAAACTTTGCCGTCATATGCCGAACGGAAGGATTAGATCACGATTATTTGCGCTCTGGGCGTACGGTGAGTTCGTTTAATTGGTCGATATTTATTCCCAAGAGGCAAGTAGTCGTAATTTTGTATTCCGAAATCCTTAGGAACTTTACCGTTCCGTACGCTGCCCGCATACTCATCGAGTCATGAAAGTACTCGTGTACGATGACGAAAGTGGTCGTCGGTCGGTGATCGCGTATCCTAGCCCGGCGGGAGGTCCAATTTACCGGGTATATCCACCCAGTCCAGCCCGGGCCTTATTGGGGCGTTCGCGAATCCGTCGCATGAGTTACCGAAGACACCACACGTCGTGAATCTGTGGATGTGGATGTGGATGTGAATGTGAACGTGAACGTGGATGCGAAGGTACGCGACTCTTATGAAGGGATCTGATTGAGTTCTGAGTAGTACTCGGGTCCGGCGAAGGCAGCGCGTTTCTCGTTTCTGGCTGCGGGTTCTCTCTGGCAGAGCTGCTAATTAAACACCCGCCAGGCGAAACCTGACGGAGGCATGAGTACGAGACCGCATCTACTCTCTGCCCTCGCCTTCCTCCTCTACTGATTGATATTTAAGCCCGAGCTTAACCCTGGGCCCACCCTTTTTTATTTCACCTTTTTAACATACATACATGCACACGCGGCCACGGCCGAAGGGGAACACACCGGTTCGGGACACAGAAGTCGTTAGCGGGTTTTATAGTATCGCGCCGTTGATTCGCGCACACCTGGACACATAATATCGTCGTGCTCGAAGCCAGGGAGACTCGGCCGTGGGTACTACGGTGCCTTACTCTCGCCCAGGCGACGAGTTAAGATTGCGGTAAAGACGCGGAGACGACGGTCACGGACGAATCCCTCCTGGCAGGCTGGCACGTCGCGTGGGACACGACCATTCCGATTGTCAGACTCTCCGCTCTATCCATGTATCCATATATCCATATATCCATCAAATGTGCAGCTCCGGAGTCCACAGTTACCGTATGGAGATTCGAACGACTACTCATTCTCATTCACACCGCGTACCTACGGGTGCATACCTACCGTTCACCTTATTTTACCTTATTCTATTTTTATTACCCTCTTCTAGTTTCTTTTCACACCACGAGTCAGAGACTTGTAAGAGTGTAAATTGATTCGGTAGTTCGGTTGAACGGTTGATTTTTTTTTTTTTCTTCAATTTCGAAGAATATTCGATTCGACTCACGTGACGGAATGATTTTCAACTTTCAACTAATATGATTTTGAAATTAGTCAAGACAGTAATAGTTTTCCAGTTTTTGCAAAAAGAAAAAAAAAACAGAATTCAATCTCAAACGAAACAGTTTTTTGAAACCTAGAGCGAATATCATATAATTTGGAAATTCATCGCAAGTTTTTCCCGTTTTGGGGAAATTCTGGACGAGATTGACAATGTTCGAAATTTCGATCTCATGTACAGCAAATTTCGCAAATATCTGGTAAAACCTTCGGGAATTCCTTCACAAAGAATTCGTTACAAGCTAAGAATGTAAATTCCGAGAATTTGTCGCAGATATCAGCTTCTAGATCATTCAATGCGACGAAAGAAAGAAAATTCTTCAAACCGACTACTGTACCGTTAAAGTCTAGGAAGAATGAAACTAAATCGTTTCGAAAAAGGTGCAGGAGGTGCTTCCCGATCGTCCGCGTCGGGTATGTACGCGATGTGTAGGTAGGTAGGTAGGTAGGCCTTCGGTAGACAAGCCGGAGTCACCATCGCATCGGCGTTAAGAGAGTCGAACCCGCAAAGTCTCCGAAGGAAACGAAACCAAACGAAACCCGCCTCCCATCTCTCTTACCTCCGGTAAGTCTTTAAGCGTGTAAATTCGAGTGTCGTTCCGTTGGCGCGAGGCGCGCGGCGCGCGGCGGTCGGAAAGGGTCAACCTCGACCAGCATCTGGGTTCGAGTCCGAAGCACACGAGGAATTCATTCCGCCACCCTCTGCTCCCCCCTCGCCCCCCCGTTTCGCCTCTAAGAGAGAAGAGAGCGAGCCTATACCGCAACCATAACTATAGCATTTGCATCACAAAGAGCACATCTGCACCTTCGGGCTGTTTTCGCGATACCGGCTGCTGCCGCAGCTATAGGCTCGTACACAGGCCGTAGGTAAGGCGCCCGAATTCTGTAAAATCTGACGTCAAAAAATGGGCTAATTGATGCTCGAGCATCGCAATTAAATGCCATCTGAGAATCGGGGCTCTCTCCCTTGTGTGCTGTAGTTTTTTTCTTCTCTTCTCCGTACTATTTAGACGGTAGGGGGTTCACGTTCGTTTGTCGGTGGGGCACCCAAAGCCGCCCAAATAGGTAATGGCGAGTGCACAATAAAAGACGGTGTGTAAAAAATATCCTCCCGGTTTTATAAACCCCATTCAATATCTCGATTACCTCTCGCTCTCTCTCACTCTGTGCGTGTGTGTTGAAAGAGTTGAATGGGGGAGGATGTGCTCGACTACGCATGTGTGTACTCTGCATCACCTTTGTTCTCTTTTAAGTTCTTTGTTCTTTGTTCGGTGAGCCGAAATTAGCTTGCCTTTACAGCTATCACTTTGTTTTCATCTCCCGGCTTTATGGTATAGGTACATGTACGACGGATGGATAAAAGCGAGGACAGAACAAGAGGAAAACAAAAAACCAACAACAACAACAACAACAAACTACTTATTACGCTAATTATCGGACCAAATTATGGAAAGCTCGATTCCCTTCCTAATCTCGATGTTCTTCCGGTTCCTCTTCTTCTTGTTGCAAAAGTTATGGGAATGACTAATGGACCCCGGGACGGACAGCAGTTGTACGATATCGAAGAAACTGTTCTAATTAGAGGATGCCAGGGACGAAGTTTGTTAATAAACGAAAAACAGGGGTGAAACGCTGCGGGGAAATCCCGAAGGGTTCTCTATCAAACTTTGTAAACGCATCGGTATTTCGGGAACTAAAGCGGGATCGAGATAATCTTGATGAAAATTAACAACCTCTCGCTCATCGTGTACGAGAGAATAATAAATTGTGCTTCTGTACAAAATTCTGGTCCCAATAAACGGCCAGAGAGCCGTTTGTAGAGAGCTGACTATCGAGAGAATATAAATATTTTAGAGTTTATAATTCTTTTTACGACGATGAAGGTGGAGGTGGAGGTGAAGGTGAAGGTGGAGGGACGAAACCGCGCCGGCGTGGAGTGATCAATAATAATAGGAAATGATTGCGACCGCAAAAGCACGTGATCCAATGACTCCGGGGCTGGTTCTGTTCTGTTCGTTGGTGCTAGCCAATGACCTTACAGCCGTTGCAAGAGACGCGGCCACACGAATATTTATCGGTGGATATATAATCCTCCCTCTGCATTAACAATATACGGATAGACCGTGGTGGTTTGATATTATCTTCGTGAAGAATCACGGAGCGAGAGCTAAACCGCACTAAAATTACTACAACTGTAACACTGCCGGAGAATCGTTTGGACTTATACTCGAACTAATTGCAGACGCCCAGATATCCGAATCGATTACGTTTTCTTATTACCTTATAGGTACCTATATACTCTGTGACTATATTTCACACGGTTCTACTTTTTCACACAAAAAAAAAGGAGGTTTGAAATGATTTTAAAAACGGTAAAAGTTATTGATTCGTTAATCATTTCGGAGACTTTTTTATATCTTGCGATTTGTTCTAAAAACTGAAAATATTTCTGAAATTGAGACTCGAATGATGAGATTCGTAAATGGATGACATGAAAATGGAGAGAGTGAAGGGGTTTGAGAGAAAAAATGTCGAAAGTGAAAAATAGCGAGTCGAGGGTCTCGGGACGTGCGCGGATCGTGTATAGCACCGAGTCCTTAGGGCCTTGGAGGCGATCTCTAGCGTTCCGAGGGGGAAGAGACGCGTGTTGCCCGGGGGTGCCAAGCGCAGGATAATAATTTTATAATTGGGGGAATTACTCCGGCTCGCCGGTTCCACGTACAGTCTTATAAAACCGAGCGTGGGAGGGCTCCGGAGCCGCTATCGCGTCACGTTTCGTTATTCAAGGATAAAGATTTTCTAACCGGGAGGTACATACACCCGGGACTCTCGGAGCCGTGGGTGAGATATGGCCGCATAATCATCGAATCATTATCTCGAATACCTCAACTATAAACCCAGACGAAACTCGACGTTGAGGAGTCGAGGGTTTATCTCCCGCTCGTGCACCACCGGCCCTCGCAAATATCGCGTTATCGACGTTTCCGTAGAAAAAGCACAAAACAAACAAAGATCGAGAGAAAATGAAGAATTTTTGGGGATAACTTTTGAAAGAAACGGGGGATTTCTCAGAATCGCCGGTCGAGACCCGTCAAAAATGAGGGAATATTCGAACTGTAATTATCCTCGGAGCGGAGAAGCGAGCCCTTCGGGCCTTGATTGGCCGGCATTTATAGTTAAAATTACCTCCATTTCGTTTAATACGCTTATACACGGTGTATACTGCTGGGGGGTGATTTTCGAACAGACCTTATACTTCTCGCAGTACGTTATACCTATGAAACAGAACCGTGATCGTTATCCCAAATAATTACTCCCGCAACCTTCGAACCCGTGCCTCGCATCGCCTCCTATCTTCGCAGACCGAGTTCTCATATTCGAACAAAGAGACTCAAACTATAATGCGTTCATCAAGGTGGGACGAAAAAACGCGTCGTCAAATTTTTACTTCTGCAGGCAACGAACTAAATTATTTAGGACTCTCCTGAAATATTGCAATTTTTGTTTTTCCACATTTTCCCACCAATTCCCTCGCATATACGGGATTTGGAATTGAATCCGGTGACAAAAGCCACTTAGAAAAATTGATCTTTTCAGAGATGGGGGGGCGGATCGTGGCGATATTCTCGTGGCGTGGTGAAAATTTATAACCCATAGCAGAGGTTTTGGTCGTTAAGAAAGTGAAGAAGAGAAGAGACCCGCGCGACACAAACGAAAAGAAGAAAAAAACGGTGAAAGGAAAAGCAAAAAAAAACATAAATAAATAAATATCGCTAAAGAAAAGTGGGACTACGGGCCGTATTCTCTGTCCCACTCGGCAATTCTTCCGCCTCTAATGTCCCATCGTCCATAATCCTCCCGTTTGCCTGTTTCTGACTTTAACTGGGGACTCGCGGAGGTTCTCTACGAACCGACTCAACTGCAGCACCACCCGCTCTTTTTTTTTGGCGATACGTGCGTGAACTATATTTTCCTCTTGAGATATATACACGAGATCGAGCACTGCATCATGACCCTCGTATGGTAGTTTTCCTTCTTCAGTTAACTCAATTATTATACAAAAACATCTTCGGAATCTTCGGAACTCTAAAATTTCAGAAGCATAGAAAATTGTCAAAAAAATTGACTCGAGGGATTTGATGGGAGGAGAGAGAGAGAGAGAGAGAGAGAGAGAGAGTAGTTTGAAAATAAAAAATTAGCAGACCCGAAGACACGTTCCGGTGGACCATTAGTCTCAGTGAGACGGACGCGTAGCGGGCGGGCGTCGAGTCCGTCCCCTGGGTGGGTGTTTCGTTTGTGTAGTCGAAGAGGTTCTCTTTGTGGGGGGGAAGGGGGTGGAGGGGGGGTCGCGCCTCACTCGAGTTTTAAAAGGACAAGAATGTTTGACAGTCATTTTTCAATGATCACGCCGAGTTAGTTATCGACGTTCGAGATCTCCCCCCCCTCCGAGAGTCGATTCTTGTTTTTCTGTTTCCAACTCACTCTATCGTTCGGTTCGCCCGGGATAGTTCGCTCTTACCAATGAAGAGGAGAGTTTATCTCTGATCTGGTCAGGTATAGCGCGTCTCTTCTCTCGCTGACGAACCGTATATACCGCGGGGCAATGAGATAAAAAAAAAAAAGAAGAAAAAAAAAAGGAAATAGGAATAAGAAGAAAGAGAAGAAATCTCTAATGCTAGCATTGTGCCCCTAGTTAGCGCGCCCAGTCGAGACCCGAGGCCGCCCACCGACCGATACCGAAACCCTCTACATATATTGCAGTGATTTATTTTATTTTTTCAAAACTTTGATTGATCGGAAATTAGGGACTAAATACCCCCCGAGGGCACGACACGTCCCAATAAAGATCGTTATCTTTCGTGGATTCCGAACCGAGGGACTCGAGCATCCACGGTTCGACCGGGGTGCCCAGAAACGTTGATCTTGGATCTCTTTCATTCCGAACATCTCATCTGCAGGGTCGTAGAATTTGAAACGGCCGCAAAAAGTCACCGATAATTATTCAATTATGATGAAACTGTTCATATTGTTTGGACTTTTCGTGGAATCGATAAAACCAATACAGGAATTAGAATCCTGCCAGTGTTGAGCCACTAAAAAGCCTCGAAAATCAAGTCGATTGCAATCGCAAAAAAAAAAAGATTCCAGTGCGAAAAGTGAACCATTCGAGATCTACGCATGCGCAGACTTGACTTTTCCGCACCGTTGGACGAAAAGAACGTATCCAAGAGCGTAAAATTTCTCCGATTTGCACAAAATTTGAACAAAACGGCGGTAAAAAAATCGACGAATTCAAAATAGGAAATCAGGCAGTTTTACAGTAGTCGGAGACGACTTTCATAGATAGACAATCAAGAATTGTGGTACGAATAGACGAAAGAATCGAAGAAACCTTCAAAGATATAGTGAACCATTTTTGATAAATCAAGTATAAATCGTAATTCGTATTACATAATTAATTTCCGCCTGCATCGATTGATTGAACAAAAGAAAGTTGAATCGTTTGACTTTTTCAAATTTGGTATCAAATTCTGGATCAGAAACCCAGTTAAAAAAAAAAAAAAAAACAATTTTCAGGGTCTTGGGGTCCAAAAAACTTGCGAGTCTTATGCCAGTGCCGAAACGCATGGGTCCCCGACTATAATCTGTATCTGTATACACCGCGAGAGTTACACTTGTCAAGATGGCGCATGGAATTAATTAAATTAAGCCTGCCTTCCATATCTCCATTTCTCTCTCGAGTCTGTCGCTCGCTCGCTTGCTCGCTCGCTCGCTCGTTCGTTGAAGCGAGAACGAGAAAGATAGAGGGAGATAGAAAGCAAGACGTGCAAGTCATTCTCGTCATTGCTCTCCGTAGGTCTCTCGGTGGGCCCCCCCTCGGGCCCCTCGTCCCTCTTCGCTCTTCGGTCTTCGGCTGCGGGCCCCGGCCCCGGCCCCGGCCACCAACCTGCCCAAGTATAATATGGATGAAGTGTGTTTTGACGTCTGCCCTCACCCAGGTACCCGTCCGTATTTCTCGGAGCCGTCGAACGCCGGCTATCGCCCCCGCCGCGGCCGCGGCCGTGGTTCAACCAACGACGCGACCACGACCACGACCGCGACCGCGACGCGACGGGTGAATTTCTATCGTCGAACCGTTTAGGAGTCCAGCGTCGAGGATGGAGGCTGGTTGCTGGCAGGTATATCGTAGTTTCTGGTACCATCGCCTCGTTGACACCCTGCCCTCTACCTCTGCGTAGTTAAATCGCGTCAAATCGCTTACGCGTGTCGAGAGGATCGAATGCAAATCTTTCGGCGTCGGCCATCAAAATCTAATTAACGTCGCTGGTCCTCGGGCATCGGGTGAATATAAGAAAGAAAAAAATCGAGAATAACGTCGAGAGTTTTTAACGGCCGTGGGTCTCTCGCTGAGGTGTCGGTAGAGAGGCGACCCCTGTTGTAAAACCTCGCCAACGTCTCTCCGCAGCTTCGTTTCGTATCTCGCGGCTATCTCGGTCTGTTAACCCTTTTTCTCTTTCTCCCTCTCCCCCTCCCCCTCCCCCTCTCTTCGCAGTCTCTCTTGACTCTCTTGGGCTATTCGTTGGTAACGATCACGAGTTCTCTCTTCGGTGTTCCATCGAGAGTCACGGTGCACGCGTTCCTATAGTTGGCATATATACCAACGCGAATCGAGAGGAGAGTAACTAACTGAGAAAATACATACACCGCATACCTATGTATGTATGTACGTACGTATGTATAGCACAGCATATGCGAAGAAGCGGAGCGTCGTTATGAGCCGAGTTTATGTTGTTCTCATCCTCCTAACCGAAGTCGCAGAATACACACACATGACGGTAGAATTTAGAGTCTGAGTTTAAAACGACGCGAAGCTAGCTCGACACGAGTTCATTCTGCCTATCGATTGCCTTCGATTCAAGAATGAAAACTGAAATATCGATTACTTTTTCTCACCGATATTCTGGATTCTAGTAGATCAAGTTTCTTCTTCTATTTTTGAAAATATTGTTCAAATAGGATATTTGTTTTGATTACAAATTAGAAACATGTACTTTTTGTTTGTTACGAAAAACACCCTGTACCGGTGATCCCCTTGAGAAGGTTCATTTATAAAAAGTTTCTCGACCACGCCATGAATGTGATTGCCGTAACTATAATGGTTAGAGACACTGCTGGTTCTGGTTTGGGATTGGGATTTTAGGGGGTGATTATCGTCCTCGGATTATCTCACCCCTTTCGGTGTTACCGTACCATCTGTTGCTCCCGATTTTCATCCCCCTCACGGTCCTTACATCACGGTTTAGCGAATAATATCTTCCGCCCGGCTAATCCTTTCTTTCTCTTTCTCGCTTTCTCCCCTCCATCGACCGTAGTGCGATTGTCGCAATTATAAAAAACAGAAAACGGTCACGAGGTCATAAATACCCAGACCGAATTCTCAGATTCTGAATGCAATATAAATTAAAAAACGTCGAGTTTCAAATTCTGAACTGAAAACATCGTATCTAAAATTCTGATTGAAAAACTATGTATTATTTAAATATTTTAACTAAAAAGGTCGCATTTTGTCGTAAGTTTCTTCGTTATCATTATTGATCGCAGAGATCTGCATGCTACACTATTCGATCCCTCTAATCGGAGAAAGACGGAGAAGGAGGCTAGCTGACTCGTGTCTTATCGACTCTCTTCTACGGCTAGCACGAGCCGGTTATCGACGCTGCTAATGGATTAGGCGAAAGCTGCTCGCTCGCCTGCCCCCCTGGGTTGGTACCCACCTTGGAAAAAACTATTAAGACAATTCGACGGTTTATTTTTGGTTTCTCGGTCTTAAATCGGAGTAGTTTCCGATGTCGAGTACGATATATGTATGCGCGCATCCGTTATACGTGTAGTCGGTAACTCCCGGGTAAACGGGTAAACTGGTAAACGGGTAAACGGGTAAACGGGATGAGTGCGCTTCGCTGTCCGCCGACATTTTTTTACTCCGTTTAAAACCGGCGTGACCAATTCTTTAAACGTTTGGCTCCGATACTCGTCCGGAATTCCGGAGGTAGTTTGTATGCAGATATCGGAGGGGGTCCCCATTCGTTATTATCTCCGTTCCTCATAGCGATCGTACTCGCCAACCCCCCCGTCGATAAATCGTATCGAGTTTATCCTTCGAAAGGGTTTCATCGAACAACAATGCTCGAGAGGTCGAAGGTTTAAAATTAAGGGAAACCCTTCGTAAATAATGCGAATTCGCGAAAGGTACCTTCGGTTCGGTAACATCCTACATCCGAAGAGAGTTACGTCGATCGTGCGGACGCGGACACCCAGTATACCCCGGCTCCTCGGCATCCGAGGACCGAGGCTCCCCCGTATACAGTCCTAAAACAACAATGGAGGCATTAAGATGATCTACGACCGCGTCGCTTGACCCCCTGATTCAAAAAAGGTGTTCGACTCCGGTCCAGACAAGGATGTGTGGGTGTCGTTGGGGGGGCCGAATGGGCTCGAGCCACAGAGCGTTGCGTACCTCGACTCGACTCATACACTCGTACCTGCGTGCATTCCACCACCCCACCCCACCTCCGACGATCACCTGACACAGACCTTAACCTGTGTTGGAGAGCCTGATTAAATATATATTAGAAGAGAGAGAGAGAGAGCGAGGGAGAGTATTTTCGTTTCCTCTTCTTTTTTTCTTCTTGCTTCTTCAAAGAGAGGAGAGAGAGAGAAACGGGAACTCCCCCCCCCCTCCTCACGGCGGGGTCGTGGTATTTTTTCAACGAGGGGAGACGGATCGGACTTCTTCCCCCCTTCGAAAAAAAAACCCAAAGGGTGCGGTCGACCGTTGAAGTCGCGACTAAACTCTTAAACTTTAATAGTAATACCAACTCTAGAAACTATTTGGATTATATATGTATACTTCGAAGTCGGTAGGTGGTCGTGAGAGTAGGAAAAAAAAAGCACCGTCTCGAATTTTGAATTAGAATGTATACGCAACATAAAATTATATACCTACTAGAATATCAATTTTTTATAACACAATATTAAATATAGGACGTTCTGTTTGATCAGAATGTGAAACAACTCTACAAACGATCAAGTTTTTCATTCAGAATTTGAGAAGGCAGATTTTTCTTCAGGATTGTGCGATGCGTCGTTTTTCATTGATAATTTGAGATAAGACGTTTGGCCTAATTGTATTTTATATAGAATATCAAATACGACGTATTTTTCTCCACATTTTATTTGAGATACGATGTTCTTAGTTCAGAATTAGAGGATACGACGTTAATGATAACATCGGATTTCATCATTTTTTGTCGTTATTCACATTTGGATAATGAGAATCGAATAGCTTATCCTACAATAGAATTGGATTGGCCTAATTCCAGGCGAGTGTATAAGTTCTGACTTCACATTCTCATTCACTTACTACCTCCTGTACGTCGATTAATTTCGTTAAAATTGTATCGGATGAGGAAAAAAAAAGTGAAGGTAAAAAATGTTATAGATTCTAGCCGAGGTGATCCGAGTCAGAAGCTCCCAGAAGCAGCGTATGAGACATGAAAACAAGAAGAGAGGCCCGAAGGTGGGCCTCTCGTGTCCGTCTCCAAATTTATCTGAGGCTCATTAATAAGAGGCGACAGCCGCCGATAAGATCCGTTCGAGTAAAGAAAACGGTGAAAGAGTGGGAGAGAGACGAGGAGATAAAAGAGCCGTAAGAAAAATGAAAAAAATAAAAGGAACGCAAAGTTTCAGGTAGCCCCTCTCTCCGAAATTCACGTTTGTCCGTCACGTCAACCCTCTCGGAACCAACCGGACCACCATCGGTCATTAACAGGCTACCGGGTGTCTCGGAAAATGTTCCTGTCTAATGAGCCGATGATAATAACCCCGGAACTGCGCCTCAGACAACCTTCTTTTTCCTTAATTATTTTTCGGTCTCGCTGACAATGAGAATAATGACGAGCAACGCGTCTTTGCGTCGTTTCAGATTTTTAATAATCCGCGCGATGCTCGCGGTACCGCGGGTCCCGGGTTGAGAGATGGCTCCGTGTCCGAGTCCGGCGAGATCACTTTGCAGCATCAACGCGGCGTAGCTTCGGTATTGTTAATAGTGGACACTTGATAGCCGAGGAGATAACGCTAATGCACGCATTTATTTGAAATATTAAACCCAGTCGAGGGCGGAGACTGCGAGACAATTATAAATGACGATAATTAGCAAAGATTTCTTTTATTCTCAAACCGGTCGCGTCGCTACTTTACGTACACACTCGTGCCGAGCCATCTTTGAAATTTAGCTGCAGTGACAATGAGCCAAGAGCCTTTTCATTGGTTATAATGAGGAAATCATGGATCGTAATCAATGTCGGTAACGATAATAAATTAGACGTTCTGGAACCGATACAAGTATTGGCTCTTAAATTCACTACTCGAACCGAGTCCCGAGTTGAGTTAAGTAGGATAATTAATTAAGCCTCGACTCGCTGTTATGTTGAAATAAAAAAATATTAGAAGATCTCGAGGGCCTAGCAAATACCACGATGATATTTAGCCACGTGAGATATTGAATAACGAAAATGATTAATCATTAGGGGTTTTCGGAGCTGTGGCAGCCGCCTCTCGGGTATCCTCGCCTGGTGCAGGGTCAGTCTTGACACGTCACGTAGGGAAGAAGAAGAAGAAGAAGAAGAAGAAGAAGAAGAAGAAGTAGAATATCGAAGGGTGGGTTTTTCGAAGGCCAAGGCATAAGTAGGCGCGCATTATTATACACGGGGACACATCTCATCGTTTCACGTCAGAGATCGCCGAGACCCTGTCTCCGAGAAAAGAGCCATGTCTCTAGAACCGACGCAGTCGGATAGAGAATAAGAATCCTCCGAGATCTCGAACCACCGATAGTGAAATAAATCATCCCCGATGTCAATATTGAATTTTGTTTGAAAATGAGAGGATGAAAAAGTAAAAAAAAAAAACGAAACAAGACCCGTGTAATAATTAGAATTGATAGAAAAAAAAAAATAGAGAGACGTCAAATACGTGGAGATTAATGCTCCACTTTCGGTGCAGCATGGGATGGCTCGAGGCGATGCTTGAGGTATGTCAAGTATCCGTGTACGTGTATTAAATAAATCTTAATCAGTAGCGTTGAATTTTTTAATCAACACACGACACACAGCCGAGTAGTATGTACACTATCTATTTATCTATCCATCGAGTATATATATCTACGCGGGGCTCGTCTAGTGGTAGAGAAAATTCCAAAGAATCCACCTCCGCCCCCCCGGCAGCAAACAGCGTCGTCCCGGTGATTGATAATCATATCCGAATGAAATCATTCGTCATCTAACCTCCTACCCATGACCAGGATTATAAACTCCGAGTCAGTATATTATACATACACCCGAGGCAAATTATCGGGTACCCGTGGGTATGCTGCCATACCTTAGACACCTGCGGCTGCGGCTGCGGTATAATGTGTGTAGAAAAATTGAGCAAACACTTCGGTCAGGAGGATAATAATGATCGAATACTCATTTTCACCTCAGAATTTCCAGATAACATAGTTTTTCATTCGTCGTTTGAGATGTGACGTTTTTCATTCACAGTTTGAATCGGGGCATTTTTAATTCAATGTGCCAATTTCGACGTTCTCCGAATAAGCCGTTTCTCATTCGTTAATTCAGTTTTCAATTTTCACAATCTCAATTTGATATGCGACGTTTTTCATTCGGAGTTAAAATAGGGCGTTTTTTACTCAAAGTTTCAATTTCGACGTTCAAAAACATCCTGATTTTCGAATGAGCCGTTTATCGTTCATAACTTCAATTACCATAGTTTTCCCTCATGAGTTGAGGTAGGACGTTTTTCATTCGGTACTAGAAATCACACGTATAAAAGTATGAAAATCAATCGAGCTGAGACCGAGTCGACAGTGTGAAAAAGAAGAAGATCGGCAGTGATTCGGTCGTTGCGCAGTGGTTGTATGGTCGGCAAAGTTATATGTGTAGCGATGGCGAGGAGGAACTCGAGGCAGGAGAGTGAGGGGCAGCAAGCAATCTAGTCTAATTAACACATTAAGATTAATCAAAGCCAGTTAGGGTATCTTCTTCAGAGCCCACTTGCCCAGAGATTTAAGACCTTACCTCGATTTAAATTAATTGTAATTATTTTATACTGCACAACCTTCAATGAGAATTATTACCAATAAAACTCGCTCGTTATTCGTACCGAGCTATTTGTCCCACGATGTTATAATCATTTTTCGACCTTCTCCCAACCAAATCGATATTAACTTTTCTAATGTAAACGAAAATGGAGTAAAAGAAGGAAAAAAAAAAAACCCTCTCAGGTTCAAATATTGACCTCACTCACAGATAGATTTGTCCGGCTAATCGACCTTACGTGACTTTTTCATGCTACCCCTTTGGAACGAAACCCTATTTCCACCTTATACGTGTATAAGCCAAACCCTCTATACACACTTTCTTTTCACTAAACCGACAGATTTTTATAGGAAAGAACGCCGATGCTGATGCTAATGTAGAAATTTTATGAAATAAGATGTTTTTGCTTATTTCTTATCCCGCTCATCAGGACGATTGTTTCTATGTCACGGATACATGAACAGATTTTGCGAGGGGACGGTGAAACTGATGTGGGAATTTTACGAGATACGATGTTTTTGCTTAACTCTTTTATAGATTTCTGTATTTTCAGATACCTTGTCAACATCAGCCTCCCGGTTACACGTGGTTGGTAATGAACAGAGGGCAAAGAACTTGAAATCTAGAAGTGGAAGTGGAGGAGACCCAAGACCAAGAAGAAGAAGAAGGAGAAGAAGAAGAAGAGGAAGATTGCCAGTTCCGATGTGACCCTAGATAGTAAAGATCGCGCGCGCGCTCGCAGGGGCAAGAAGAAGGCTAGGGATATAGAATACATTCAAGATCATCGTCGCGACGTTGCTGCTTTTACCCATATTCAAAACCAGTTTAATATTTATTCCTTTGTTGGTTCTTGGAAATCTTTGACACTGAATCACAAGTTTCTATACGATCATCTTCCTTCTCTCTTCCTCTTCGTTTCCAAATAAATGAAGAAAAACTCCTCGTAAAAAAATCCACCGAGGATAGGGGGATAGGATATACTGAATGAAAAATAAATAGTGTCATACCGTAGCGGTCAGCCGAGGATCGGGCATCGACCACACCGCGCCATCTCTTGTATTCCTATTGAACTATAGCCCGTAGCGTAGGAGCAAACGTAGTCGATTCGAAAAGCGTTCGAAGAGAAGAAAGAGAAACAAAAACAATGAGAAGAAAAGAAAAATAGAATGAACAGTTTGTAGAGAGAATAATACGTGGGTTGTTGTCCGTAATAGAAAGCCCGTGTGTATAATTCTGTAATTGTATTTGTGTATCAAGGTTTTGATTGTTTCGTTGCGTACTCTCGAGGCACACATCCAAGCCACAGGTGTAATTACCCGATTTCACGCCCTCCTACCTCCCTCTTCCTCGTTCTATTTCTTACGATAGAGAATCCGGGTTACGAAATTAAATACGAGATCCGTGCCTAATACAACATTTTTATTTAATTATCATCATTATTATTATTATTATTATGATTATCTAAACACTGTTAACAGGACTTGTATGAAATATCGCTCAAATCTTCATGGGAGACGTTTTCAATATCCGCACGAGACTCGACTTTGTAATCTATCAATTCTAAGGTCGCGTGGTATTTGGCATCAGACACTTGAGATTCTCGTTACAGGGGATTAAAACCCCCCCCCCTTCCCTCTTCTTCACACAGTCTTTGAGAAGTTTATACATTCACGTATAATCGATATATACCCGGTCTATTCACTACCATTCGCTATTCACACCGTCGAAATTACTTTCGCACGATCATTTCCAACGTTTCGAATAATAACAATGATAATAAAAATTGAAAGAATCACAATTCCAGGAATTATATTCCACAAATAAAGGGGTAGTAAAGGGCAAATAGCTCTCATATCTTTGTTAAAAATTACTTTGATGACAATATATTTGCACACCATTCTTGGAACAGATATGAAAAAGATTCAAACTTGCAAGAAAATCTAAAAAACAATATGAGATACGACGTTTTCTATTCCTCAATTGAAATACGATGTTTTTCTTTAATAAATCTGATCGCTTCAAATTAAGAATTAAGATACGATGTTTCTAATTTCGAACTTGAAACAGGACGTTTTCACTCAAGTGACAATCTTGGAAGGTTCTTGGAACGAACGTGAAAGAAAAATTGGCAGGAAAATCGGGGATCAACAAAGTTTTTTTGTTCTTGTTCAAATGATTAATTTTTCAGACGTAGCACAACAGCCCGATGATATAAGGTCTTCTTATTCCCTAACCACGATAGTTAGACGAATATCGATTATGTAGCTTTATATACACTGCAGGGTGCGCGACGACGCTATAAATAATAAGCATTTTACTCTTTAATATATGCATTGAAATCCATTAGGTATTCAAAATACTAGTATTGTATTACGCATCGTGTAATGCACGGCTTCCTCTCATTTACCTATACGTACACGAACACATGTGAAAATTTTCGATTTAAACTCGTAAGGAGGAGACTCTTTTGATAATGTCGAAGCCTCAACTAGGTTATTAAATCCATCAACCTTCATCCTCCGCATAAACAAAATTGCCATCATTATCTTCGTTTAACCATTCAAATATATATGAGAATAGAATTGGTCGGATTCGGTCTGAAAATCTTGTTCCCTTGCATCATATAATGCGCCCAATCCGTCATGTGTTATAAATTCTTGGATCTTGGAGTAAAGAAACGGTCAGGCGAATTCATTCGATGTGATAAAATAGAAAGAAAGAAAAAAAAAAAAATTGTAAGAAAAGTTAATGCCGGTAGCTTCTGTTTGACGGTGACGATGACGAAGATAATGATGATAAGATCGTGATGAAGCCTGAGGAATTTAACAAGAATACGGATGGTGGTGGTGCAGTCGCCCGTACCTGAGTGACTCTGACTGATCCTTTGCTACCTTGGAAACCTCTGGTGTGTACGCGTCGCGAGAAATGAGGCGTCTCGGCTCATTAGCGACGCTTTTTTTTTCTTTTCTTTTTGTGTCTTCGTCTTTTTTATTTATTATCAAACACCGTGTTCCCGTGGTGGAAGGAAGAGAGAATCCCTTTTTGCCCTATAGCTTCATATTGTGTTGCCTTCTTATATACATTATCACCGACACAACTACGGTATGAAAAATGTTTCTTAATTGGATTCGCTCGCGGTCGTTGCTGCAGGGTTCGTTCGTTCGATCAAAATTGTATCGTCGTCGTTTGACCGTGTTGTAGAACAAAGAAAATTTTATACAACGAAATTAAACAGACAAGCGTAGGAGGAGGAGGAGCTGAGCCCTTTCCAATATATCCGTTCGATCGACCTCTGGGCGAGGGAGAGAAAGGATAAACCCCTTAACGCCGAAGACCCTCCCCAGCTACAAAGGGAAAGGTTCACACCCGATTAGGCACAGCGTCCAGTTCGCAAACGGAGGTCACGGGCTAAGAGTGGAATGTCTAATAAAGACCGGGGGGGACCAGCTATTGCCTTTAAACCTGCGCGCACCGCAGAGAGTTTCGGAATTTGCAAAATCGATCAGAATTTTTACAAGACGATTATACTATTATTACCATCAAGCGGAAGAATCGAGTCTGTTTCATAGTCGGTCGCGGTTTGGTTACCGCAAATATTATAATATAGCCTTCGTGACCATCGACCAGTCACTGATCTCTACATTGTTATTATTATTATTATTATTATTACTGTCAATTTTTTGTTTCGAGCTACATGACATTCTAATCCAACTGCCACTACGGTTTCAGTCTAGAAAAATTGAATGGTCACTTTGTGGAGTTCCATTAAGAATTTATCACGAGGAATTTCTGATTCAGAATCTGAGATAGTCACCTTTTTTTCGAGAAGAATTCAGGATAATATCGCTTTTCGAATTACGATATTTCTAATACAGAATTCGATATAGATATAGTCGTTCATTCATTCATAATATGAGATGAAATGTTTTTCATTCATAATTTGAGATATGTCGTTCTTTATTCAAAGTCCGAGACCCCACAATTAAAAAATCACACATTTTGTCTGGAAAAATCGAGATAAGGCGTTTTTCAATTGTACCTTCAACACTAACAGGGTCACTTTAAAAAAATGGACCGTTGACTTTTCTGGAGTCACGTCAACTATTCTTGAAATCAGATGGGTTACTTTTGAGGCCACGTCAGTCCCATGGATTGTGTTATGGACCGAAACGGTTTGAATTAAATTTGTTTTTTCTCCGTCCACCGATTGCTAATACTTATTTGACTCATGTCTATTGGTAAATTCTCGTGCGCGTCGCGACCACAAGAATACGATAGAAAAATAGAAGAAAATTCTCGGACGAGGACAGGGGCCGGGCAAAAGAACTAGGTATAGTCGAGTATCTGACGACGGAGGGGAATGTGGGGGGATCACGCAGGAGTCCAGGATGCAAGCAATTATATTGTTTAATGATCGGACAGACGGACCAGCAGCAACGGACTACACGGACTTTACCACGGCCTTACGCGGAACGGACGGATGGACACGACCGCCTTGTGTTTCCTACTGAAGAATAAGAAGAAGAGGAAAAAAGACAGAAAAAAAAAGTAACAACGGAATACGACGAGCGATATAATACACGAAATTGAAATAGAGAAGAGGGAATTAATCGACTCGATTTCACCGACGGAAAACTCATTTGCACTTAAAATAAAAGAGAAAGAGGCGAAAAACTCTTGGCTATAAAACTAACAGAGTGCGAGAAGAGGAGGTGGGAAAATTAATGACAGAAATAATATATATACATAAAAGAAAAAAAAAGAAAAAAAAGCTGGACCAAGAAGTAGGCGCGAGGGAATAAGGAGAGTGAGAGAGAAAGAAAGATTCGAGCTGGTATAGCAGTTAACAAATGAACGCGAGGTGCTTTATCGGGCGGAAGTGATTTCGATTTGATGAGTTCTTATTTAAATCTTAACGTCGCGTCTCACCCCCTCGACTCGTCGACACCCCAGGCCTACTCGCTTTTCTTTAATTGGATTTTTAATTGGAACGATTTTCGCTACATTAATTCCGCCAGATTCACGGCTCTCTTCTCCCCTCGCCGGCGAAACTCTTACATCGCAGTAACGCGCCTCCTGAACGATCGGAAGATTATAGAGTATCAGAAGTATCGGTCGATTATCGCTCTGATTAAGCGAGGGGCGAGACAAACTTTAGCTAAAAAATATCAACGATCGTTACAATTCGTTGATTCCAAAGTCTAATAATATAAATGCTGTTACACAAGTTCGCTTCAATAATCGTAACCGTTTTTTGATTGTGAATTAAAATAATCGAAAGATCATAAACAACTTATTTGTCGTACACATGATAATTTCAACAATTTTCAATATTTTTTAATAACATGTGTATAATTTATCATCTTTTGTAGCGATTTTTTTTATACCTGAAGAAACATAAACGACTTATCTCAAGATCGAAATTCTTCTTCGACTCCTACATTTTTCAATATTATTGGATGAATCAAGTGTGCTTGCTCGGTATCGTATCATATTCAATCTAGACGCGTGGAAATAATCTTAACCCTACCGGGACTGATCACCTGTTGATGGCTTATTGGTCGTTAATAATCTCGTGCCGATGAGATAACAGGAAAAAGTGACACGTGTAACGGATGATATTTTCCATAATCGAATTCGGCTATATGTAGGAATGCGTGTACCTATATTCGAATATCCGTTTTATAGCCGGTATAATAGCTCGCAAAATCAATATACGAAATCTGTGAATGTAAATTCTCGGGTAGATATGTTCCCGTACAACGTGACATCCCTCGTTTCCGTTGCCGGATTTAACGCGGGCAGTTTAACTGGTCTGACTCGTTGACGGTTGGTCCGTTCTCCGTTCTCCGTGCGAGAGCTGCCCTCCATAGAGGGTGTTGAATTAGACCCAGAGAGAGAGAGAGAGAGACAGAGACAGAAGAGGGGTCGGAGCTTTAATTATCGAGTTAAACGTACCGAGGCTTGATTCTGATGAAAGTTCCGCATTGAAACACTCGTGTTCGGGTGGTGGTACGTTCGGGATTTGGTTTAGGGGGGTAAGAGTGCCGAGGCTGTGACTGAGGCACTACGTGACTACCACTCGCTCGGCTAGTTAACTAACTAACGGTATACGGAAGCGACGAGACGCGAGGAATAATCATCGCCGAATTGAAGAGAAGAGAGCGAAACTCCTGCAGACAGAGCCGCAGAACCGAGAGGCAGGCAGGCGGGCGGGCAGGCGAGGCTGGACCGAAAATGTATCAAACCCCCTGCAACGGTAGCAGCGGTGAAATAGCACGTACGCAAATGCGCCCT
The DNA here is from genome assembly GCA_018257835.1 of Euura lappo. NCBI lineage: Eukaryota > Metazoa > Arthropoda > Insecta > Hymenoptera > Tenthredinidae > Euura > Euura lappo. The sequence goes on along the minus strand of JAEUYN010000766.1, from coordinate 224,618 downwards.
GAAACTCAACGCCGGCGAGATCGAGGGGTGATACGGCACGCGGAGAAGCTAATAGACCGCCGATCTCATTGTTCGCACTCGGATTCATATTCAAATTGGCTCAATGCCCGCGTACCCGCGCCTCGTTCGCTCGCTGCCTATACCTACCCAACGTGGTGGATCCCAGGATTGCAGTCATTCTTGGGTGTTGCGGCCTCTCTCTGATCATTATCATCCACTAAACCATTGTTATTATCGATCGTTCCGCACTTTTTTCATTCTTCTTTCCGATATAATTGACCCTATTTCAGAATAATCAGATCACAAGAGAATTTGCCGAATGGTCAAGTTTTATTCTGTCCAGGTGTCGCGAGCGACAAAAAAAAAAAAAAAACCTTGACAGTGCGGAAAGTGGACCATACGCGATCTGCGCATGCGCAGACTTCTATTTTCCGCACGGTTTGACAAAATACTTGGCCAACACAGTCATCCGATTTGCATGAAAATTGATTTCGGATTGGATATCAGATTAGAAAAAATATGGACCTAGAAGAGACGAAGAAACATGAAATTCGGAATTTTTTGTTCAGGGAAACTATTCAAATGATCCGATCGGTTTTTTCCTTTGCTTGAAAATATTTACTCTGCGTAAAAAAAAATGTTGCAAATTTCTTAAATTTACCTCTTTCTTTTTTATTTCCAAGTGTACTGATCAAAAATAGCCCAAAGTATGAAATTTCGCGATTCTAATGATCATCCACTTGGCACACAAGATCCCCTTTTCTTCTCCTCACCATTTTCCAACCTCTACGCAGTTCGGTCGTTCGTGTTTGACAGAGGGTTTATTTTTAAGCGTTTTCCTGTTACATCAGTCTAACCCGAGTCCTATGCTCGATCGTGTCTAACTCTAAGCCCCCCCCCGCACGATTTTTGTCTAGTCTTATATACATTTTTTTCTTGTTTTCGTTTTTCGTCTATCCGCTATCCATCTACTCCAGCACCGTTACAGCAGAGTGGCATGAGATAGTCGAGTAGTGGGTTTTATTACATTTTATTTCCGTGTAATTGCTGGGACCAGTCACCACTATCGCCACCACCGAGAACGGGCGCTTTACCCCATCCCTCAAAAAAGAAGAAGGAAAAAAAAAACAAAAAACCCTCCCCAATGTCGAGCCTGAGGAACATCCACTCGCATCGAATGTCTCTGAACCACGCGAACACCGCCTAAAACTCCTCCGGCCCACCTCCTCGACTGAATCATGGGTTATAGGTGGTGTAGGGTACCTAGATAACACGAGTGACGTCGTATTGGTGGATATTTTTCTATTTTCTATTCCCTTCTTTTTATTAAAAAAAAATAAAACGATAGAATGATTTAGCATCCAGCAAAGACAAAGGCGCTCATGATTTATAGAAACGAACACAGAAATATGTTGCGATATTATTCTTCGCCCATTATCTCACTCCCCGAATTCCCCAGAAAAATGTTCATCGGTGTTTCAACCCAATTTGAGAAAGAAAAAAAACTGTCTGGACCGATTTACGAGGTTTCCAAATTCACTAAAAAAAAAACAGTGATCCCAAACTTTCGGGTAGGATAAGTTGTTGAAAAGCTACAGAGGTTCGAAGTTCCTCCCTGCAGTCCCTGAATATCAGATTTCACGTTCATTGGTTATCCGAGTGTTATAATTACAGGCTATGTAACCAAATGTTTCGCTATTTCCCAGCAGGTTTCAAATTTGTTCTCCTTTTCTTTTCGTTTCTTTCTTTATTTTCTGCTTCACATTCCCCGCTGCGATGTTTGGGGTTGTGTGACTGGTACCCGCGAGCCCCGCGCTCTCTCACCCCCCCAGAGACGAGGAAACCCGACGAATAGTATCCAAGTCAGGATAGAACGTGTGACTCCGTCCACACACATATTATACATGCACATACACACGACGCTGGTATTGGTATTGAGGCTAGTTAGTATGCATGGCGCGGGAGTAGCCCCGGAATGAAACGTCAACCCGAGACTCGTCATCCAAACCTAACCACCCCCCCCGCCACTCGTCCCTCAAAAAAAGAAAAAAAATACAAGAAAAATGTTCGAAACGAACCGAACACGAACATGAGGAAAGGGATCACACGTTTGTTTTTCATACTCCATGTGCACAGTTTGAGATCGCGCCTGTCAGAGTAACGATATTAGCCTGACAAAGACTCAGAATCTGAGAAAGGGCGTTTTTAAAAACACCAAATTCAAGATAGCATTTTTAATTGATCATTAGAATCACGGTGTTCTTCATCCAGAATTTGAAACAGAACGAGGAACAGCACATCTTCCGCTTACAATCTGAGATAAGTCGTTGTTCACTCAGAATTTCGAATAAGGCGATTTTGATAAATAATTTGGGATACGACGTTTTCCATTTCGAATTACCATATTCTTCTCCGAAATTGTGAGATGGGGCGTTTTTAACTCTGAATAAAGATAGTTTTTGATAATTTCGGTAACGGTATGATGATCGTAACGCGAACGTCAAGTTCCCCAGATTCCCTCGTTAGTCTGATTAGCCATAATCTAGGGTGGGAATTGAGCGAGGGATAAGTAAGGAATTGAGACAGAATGTGAATTAGGAATAATAAATTGGGTACAATAACCGGAGTAACTAACCCTTTGGCATATCTGAACGGACCGAGGCGAAAATAGGGGAGGAATATGAAATGTGGGAGAGAGAATATAGAAATGAGGAATGAAAGGGGTGATCCGTATCTGAAGAATCTGAAATTTCCACGTCAATTAAAAACCCGGGGGTAGTTAAGTAACTAACCTAAAAACCCCCTGTCGTCAGGCCGCGTTACGTTATTATTCAGAAATATGCCCCGAGGCGAGCAACGAACCAAACGAGATAAAGGGTTCGCAAATGACGAGGAAATAGACCAGAGGGGAAAATGGGGTCACAGTCTCGGCTCGTTATGACCTTTGTTTAACAATGCTAATTCCACGAAGCGTTATACACTCACAATCAGCAGCGTCGGGATCAAGCGCCGATCGCCAAAAGCGAGATACTCGATATGCTGATCATCGTACAGCCAGAAAACGGGCCCCGAGGCCGGTTTCGTCGAGCCAAGGATATCACCGAGGGCGACCCAATTTAACCTCATTCATAATCACCGACCCTTTTCCTCTCATCAGAAATCATATCTCGTTATACTCGATTGTCCAACTATTCTTGACCATTTTTTTTCACATATATATAGTTAGAGAAATTGAAAATCTTCCTAACATGAAAATTAACAATGCAAAAGTTTTTTTTACTGTAAAAATCTGAAAAGGTTCTAAATTGGAAATTCTTTTGAAAATTTTTCTCTTCTGGACACCCAGAATAGTTATTATGTGAAATTTTCACCTCGTTCATATCGACGAGGGCGATGATTGCCTCGATACGTTGAATCGTGGAAGCCTTAGGAAAATTCTCATATACCGCGCGATATGAAAAAAGTTTTGCCTAAAAGGATTTAGGATCATCGGATTTCTTTCATCGATGCCAGGTTTGATATACTCGATTCGGGATCCAAAATTCTGTAAGAATTTCAAAATTTTCAAGAAAATTTTGATGAAATATTTTCACAATCGTCAGAGACACGATTTTTTCATTCATAAAACTTAACTAAAATTGACACTGTGTAAAATTCCTTCGACCGAATCTACTTATTTTCATCCGAACTGAGGAGATAACAATTTGTATTCTTATTTTTCAAAACATCGCGGTGTTATTCTTGTGATGCGACAATAACGTAATATCGTCGCTTGTTTTCGACTCCATCCAAATATTCCATATATGAGATACTACGAGAGAATATAGAATATATAAGTCTCGAATATATAAGATAGACGGAGTCAAACCTGGCAAACCTGGCAGAGGATATAGGATATCGAAAACAATCTCGTGGCATTTCTCATTGTCAAAGAGAGAGAAAGATGATAATAACAATGGTAATGCGGGCCGGACGAAGGACCAATGGCTAGTGGATGGTGGTGGTGGGACTGCCGTATAGTTTATTAGCGCTCGTGAGACAATGGGCGAGGGGTCTCGACCCGCAAGATAAAAACGAAAAATAAATAAATGAATGAAAAAAACGTCAAAACTCACACACACGGACGACAAAGAATTGGAGAAAAAAAAAATAATAATAATAATGTCCCGTAGGTATAGAAAGAAGATCTTGCAAGAAGAGACGATCGGACGAGGAGAAAGAAGAATTGACGTATATAAAGTCTGTGCATAAAGAGCGAGAAAACAAGAACGCGAACAAGATCGAACAAAGAGAGAAGGAGACTCCTCTCCTCGGTCCATATTTAAGTATGCGTCCGTTCGTCCGTCCGTCGCATCGGTCAACTTTTCTACAGTTTGAAATTTATGCCCCGGCGACAAATATTTCAAAATCATTCCTCGTCGTTTCGCTCGCCTCCATTTCCTCCGCTCTCTATCCCTCGCTCCCCTCGACGACATCAATACTTATAAAACGAGGTAAGCGGAATAATAAAGAAGAAGACGAGGAACGCGATATATATCTATACATATACGTATACAAAAAAAAAAAAAAGAAAAAAAAGAACGACATACGTAAGACTGACATGAGAGACAAAGAAGTCAGGACAATTTTTACTTTTCTTATAATAATACTTGCTAATTGTTTGTTAATGGGATAAAAGTTAGCTACGCTGGAATTTGTAATCAGAAACTCCAAATCACGTTCTTTCGTCAACTTTGAAGAAAAAAATCCTACTAGTTTTGAATTTTCTTGAGATATGGTCGACTAATTTTTCTTTTCTTTAAAAAATTTCGTTTACGAATCGAAACTCGTTCACCCATCTTTTTAAATTATCAGAAAGTCATTATAATCTCAATAATCGGTAATCTATCGTCTTTTTTTTCTGTGTTTGTTGGTCGATTAATTATGCAGAGACGGAGACACAGACCCCGGGTATCTCTTCGATATTCAAAAATTCAGATCGTCTATTAGAGGAAGAAGGTGAAGTCTGCGCCGCTTAGGGACGTAGGACATAGACCGATGTGTGTAAGTTGATATACGACGACCCCGCGAGCCTCGTTGTATGCCTAGAGCTTAGTGGCTAGTGGGTTGTAGTCGGTAGCCGAGAAGAGCCAGCGCCGGCGTTGTGTTACACATAGATCAAACAGGTATATACGTATACATGAATAAATACATGTGGTTTGTTTACCTGTATATCGTTTTTGTGTATAAAATTTAACCACCGAGTGTGGATTTGTGTGTGGATTCGTAGAAACGGACAAACTACCTCACGACCGATTCCGCGACCACGCATATATGCGGCGATCCCGACGCGCGATAACACTTCCCTTCCCTTTCGGTATATACTATATATATACATATATATATAGAAAAGACAAAAGAGCAATCAAGATTTTTTTAAATACTACATTTTTTTCCTTTTTTTATTTTGCTCCACTTTTTTCTTAATTTTGTCTCTGTTTTTCAATTTTCTGTTTGACACCAATTTTCACGTCAATCATATTCGCTCAATTTGAAATACACAAAACTTTGTCACAAGATTAACACAATACCTACGTGTCACAGAGTAAATTTTTCTGCCAACGTAGGAAAAATAATAACCGATCTCTTGTGTTTTTATACTAAACTTGGAGAAAAAAAAATTTGTATATTTCTATCAATTGTTGAATAAAACTTGTCAATTCTAAACGCACATCGGATGTTTATTATTTCCATTCTCTACGGTATTTAAAGCTGGATTAAAATCGCAAGGAAAAAAAGTGCAAAAACGGACAAAAGAAACGTAAGTCTGTAACACGAGAATAAAAAACCGCGTTTATAGGTCGGGAGCATAAGAAGCGTTGAGTAGAGGTTATACGCCGCAGATTCTAATCTCTCGGTAACCCTGCACTCTGCACTTTCTGTAGTGCGACTGCATCTCTCGGATGCAGGTACTTATAACAACTACAAACATACACAATCCGTACCTACGTATCATGATCATCGTACCTAAATAGCGTGTCGTAGGGAATGTAATAGCAAAAGAAAGAAAAAAACACACAATTCATTTCATGTATTCAAATTTTTTACATTTTTCGAACGATAACTTGGAAGAAAAACGAGGAATTTCTTTCGAGATGAAAATTCTAGGTACATGAATGATAAATGAGATCGATATTGGTAAATATTGGGGGGGAATCAAATAATAAAATACGGTTCTTAAAAATCGTCTCATAGAGTATATTTGACGTTACACGTATATGCCAAGACTTTAGAGAGTCATCTTCGTCTGCGGTCGTAAACAGACTAGGTACCGAGTTTTATGTATTATACAAAATTTATCATCTGACGTCATATACATGCATACGATATTCATTCCGAGTGTCTGGCATATAATACGAATGAGACGAGTGAATCAATTTTTTATGAAAAACGAGCTGATGTTTGCTTAAAAAAGAATTCGTTATTCAATTATAGAATTTTCTTGAATTCGTGAAGAAATTTTTTTTTTTTTTTTTCGTTTAATTTTCATTTTTCGAATCGTCACAATGACTTTTATTTTTTTCAGTTTGAAAACGGAGAAACGGGGAAGTTGGGAGAAAAGCTGCGGGCCATGTGCATCGCGGTAAAAAAAAAAAAAGAAAAAAGGTGTTTTTTCATTCTTTTTCTTGCGTCTGCAGGTTTCGACGCTGTCCAAATGTCGCCACTCACTAATTCTTTGCAACTTTACCGCGGTATTCGTCGTTTGAATAAATACCTACCTCGTACACACATACGTATTATACATATAAATATCGTTAAACGAAAATGAATAAATTGTTGAAGCTTGAAAAATAAAACAGGGGGTGACTGCACACGACACCTTCGATCTCTTACTTCCTTACTTCTCCCCCTTGTGTGTGTGTGTGTGTGTGTGTGTGGTATGGTATATATTATAATTAGCTATGCGGTACAAGGGACCGGAAGTAACGATTACCGCGGAATTAGTGACCACTTAGCTAACGTGTGACTAAATTAAACGAACCGTTTCGAATACGTATTCTAATACTGTATTATACCTTTTTCACCTTCTTTTTTCTCAGGGTGGGACGCAACTGCGACTCGTAACTGAACTGAACGATTTCAAATTTCATGAGAAACATTCCCATTGGACAATTAATTCCTTTTCTTTTTTTTTCTTGATTACAAAAATAACGACACAGATGTAACTAAACGTTTTCTTTTGTACGGTTTTGTCGTATAAATTAGGATATTTTTCGATATTAAATCCGAGTGCATCGCGATAAAATTTTGTACTCTACATATTCAATCTTAGCACTGAGAATAAATGAATAAAATAATTAAACTGATTCAATTATGAGACAAATTAAGGTATAATTATACCAATAATTCTCAGATGCGAATCAAATTTGATTTTCGACCATTATCCTTAATTCAATCAATTAAAGGCCCAAAAAAAAAAAAAAACAACAAATCGATGTGATGAAGATTTATAGACACCTAATTGCGATCTAATGATCGTCTCAAGCTACTAAGCATAGTATAAAAATTGCAAACAAACAGAACAAAAAAAAAAGTAGAATCCCAATTAAAAATTGTGAATTAAAAAAAAAAAAAAAAATGGAGAAAAAACAATAAGAAAAATATCGCGATATTCGTTGAAAAGGTAAGGAGGGAAAAAGGGATTCCGAGCGATTAAAGGAACAAGAATCGTGGTCGCATTAGCATATCCCCGGTTCATCCTTTACCCGCGGGGGCAGGCATGCCACGAGGTAGGGGATTTTTGGAGAGTCGCGTAAGCTGGCCGACGGCTAAGGAAAGAGGAAAGAGGAATGAGGAATACGGTTCGGAAGAAGGAGGAGGCAGCAGCAAGTGAGGGTGAAACGGAAACAAAGACTGATGGTATCTGAGAGCGTCACGCAGTCCGGGCGCGCGCGCGTCGTTCGGTTAGGGTTAGGGTTAGGGTTAGGTTAGGTGAGGTTAGGTTCTCGCGAGGCTCACCCGGGTCCGTAGAGTCCGAGAGTCGAGCAAGCAGGCAAGCGGGCAAGCGGTGCTATCTCGACCCCCGGATCTCTATAATTCCGAAACAAGGGTTCCCGAAGTGTTATCAATTATCAACTCTGTCAACTCATTAAGCGCTACAAACTCGCTACTTCCGCTTCGCACATGCCTCACGGCTCATGCCTCACGCCGCGGCAACAGATCCAGATGCTATCCCCCTCCCCGTTTCACTTTCACGAGTAGCTAGCTACACATACCTACATACATATACGCGTATGCGGTATACCTACCTATAACAAGTGCACAGAGAGAGAGGGAGAGAGAGAGAGTCGAGGAGGCCTCTTTTTTTTCCTCGTCTGAGGAATTCAGAAGGAATTTACCTCCTCCTGTACTCTTATACTTCGTGCCCTGAGGGAATTCTGAAGGAATTATGAACCACCTGAACCGGGTGATTAGAAATTTGTAGAGAATATTTTCAACAGAGTCAATTTTCTTTCTTTTTCACACAATTCTTTTTTTCGTTATGTACATTTTTTATACACAAGATTGATATCGAATAGACTATATTTTCGAAAAAGAAAAAAAAAACAGAAATTTACTGATGAAATTTTGATACAATTATTGTTGAAAAATATCCATAGAAGTTGGACGGTTGATTCAAATTAGCAAGAAAAGATAAAAAGAATTTAAGAGAAATAGAAATTTCAGCGAATCTTGAAAAGGAAAAAAAAAATTGTGTTCCTTGCAATAAGTACGAGAAGTTGGATGAATATAATCTACATATAGTCGAGCAGTATAACGCGATGGGAATGAAAATGAGGGATAAAAAGGTGTGGGACTTCCCACAGCGTTCAATTTTTGACTTTTCTAGTCGTTAATCTCTGATCCCTCCGACGCGACTGACTGACTGTTGTAACCCGAGTCCGTTTCTGCAGTAACAATATCTCTCGTCGTCTCGTTCAATTTCGTTCCTAGGTGTTCACCTTCCTCGAGAAAATAGAAGCCGGGCGCGCAACGGGGAATTTAACCACGCTCGGACCGTCGGCCATTGTTCTAATTCAAATCAGTCCGGAGAGAAACCTCTGTTTCATTTACAAACGACGATGGTCAACGCTCACGTGTCGGACTCAAAATCGACCCATAGAATATCAGAATCAATTCTTTCTTCAAATACATATATTTTTCTTCATACAGATTCAAAATATTGTTTCATTTTTCGAGACCCATTCATGAGAGTGTTTCTTATTCGTAGAAGAAGCAAGCAGTCCAGTAAGATTTTAACCGCGACGTCGAATCTCTGGTTGAGATCTGAGAAGAGGGTGAAAAAGAAAACCGAGACAGAGAAGAAAGAGGGATGGAGAATTAACAGGATAAAAATAATGATGATAATAATGAAAGAGATGTGTTTTAGTGAAGGGCACGTCTTGGACCGGAACAATTCGTCATCTCTGTTATAAGGATAATTTCTGAAACCTGAATTTGAGACGAAAATTTATATTTCTTGTAACGGTGCCGCTCGCCGCTCGCCGCCGCTACTCGCTACGGAGCAAATTAAGATTTAAATAATTGATAAACGAGGAGGTAGTATGAGAAGCCGAGTGTACCCTCTGCTTGTGTCGGAGGTACGTCGTAAAAGAAACCACTTCTGGGGTTTTTATCAAATTCTCTCTACATCTTATTCCACTACAACGGACACACATGCGACTTAAAAAAAAAACGGTTATAAAACAGTTTTCATTCAGAGAATATATCTACGATCTTACTACATTCTTACACACACTTTTTGAATAAGAATGAAACCACCTCCTCCTTTTCTACTATTTTTTCTCTATGTTTCTTTATTCATTCACTCGGTATAACTGCGCAGGCACCAGATCTAGATAATTCGGTTTGCCACGAATTCGAGTAACAAATCACTAAGTAAAACTAGGAGTGGTACGTTTTATAACTTCCCGTTTCTCCTTTTTTTTTGTCTATCAGAGAAGAGAAAAGGTTTGGTTTCCACCAGATCTCAACGCTTTTAACATTTTTTTTTTTATTTTCCATTGTTCGTGTTGTTTCAGTGATTCCAATAACTAAATTTCAATCTGTGATACTTCTAAAACGATCTTTGTTTTTTTTTCAAATTTACAAACTCAACATTCTCGGGGGATAAAATTTGAGAATATTAATCCAGTCCAGTGTTGACCTCGATATTGAGGATAAAAAATTTATCGTTCAATTTCCGAAAAAAAAAACTTAATAAATATTCATAATTTTTTCTCTCACAATCAGCCTCGTTGCAATAATAACGAGACTATTTCAAAGCCTTATTGATCAACGCTCGTGCATAAATACGAGAGTTCAAAGAAAGAGTAAGAGAAATTGTATATAAAACAGAAACGAAAAAAAAAAAAAAAAAAAACGAATAGGCTGGTAAACCGTAGCTCGTTCCCTAACTGCAGGTCTCGTGACTCTATCCGGAAACGTTGGTTGAATTTAAATGTACAAATTTAGTGATGAAACGTAAAAGAAACGAAACTAAACGTATAGTGCGGTGGTGGTGGTGGTGTGCAGCTCTCTGTGCGGTTTAGAGGAGAAACCGTCTTCTTGGTCGACGAGCGACTCCTGCTGCACGTCAGCTACGCCGACGAGCCCACCATCCACCAGTTGTTTGTCTAGTTACAAGATCTCGATCACGTCCTACTACACCTCGACAAAAGCTCTCTTCTCTCTGATTCCAACTCTTTCTCTCTCTTTCTTTGATCACCGCCTTCTTCTTCTTCTTCTTCTTCTTCTTCTTCTTCGTCTCCGCACTCAAACTGTTCGAGCCTTTTTTTTTTGTCTTTTTACGTCGAAGAAGTTCATCAATAAAAAATTGTGTCTCAATTTTTCAATTGTTTCTGTTATTTATCAAAATTTTAATCGTAGTTTTCCTTTTTCGTCAAAGAAAAATAATTTGTCTCAGATTTCGAAGACTTTCTTTGTAATCAGAATGATAAAGAATAATTATATAATAATTCTACTTTCGAAAGATTTACTGTTTTCAATTTTTCACACTTTCAAGCTGGATATTATAATTTGAAAACTTGTATCAAATGATTACGCTTCGATGAATTTTTTACTTTATTATTCCGTTACGCAACGATATGTATATTATGTGAGATTTTACAGAGAAAATGACATTATACGCATTCTACCTATGGGCATAGTGAGAAAGTCGCGATGTGAGGCTGGCACATGTTTTTTTCATCGACGCAGTGTCAGTCGGGCTGCGTGACTCCAGGCGTAGTTGAGTTTTATTCTAGTGAAAATAGAGTCGAGTCGACTCTCCGATAACATCGAATAATGATATAATTCGTTCCAAAAACACGATTTTTATAATCATTTCTGGAAAAACTTGGACTCAAATATATTTTAATAAAAAAATAAATAAATAATAAAAATGTGTGATAGTAGCTAGGATTTTTTATTCTTTATTTTCCCTAATTCCAGGATCGCTGCGGATGCCATGAGGAGATTCGATCGAAAAACAGTTGTAATATAAAAATTCACGTATACATAGAATAAGTTTAATTGCGAATCATAAAAAAAATCTGTTAAATTTGCGAAAAACTTGAACAATCATTTGCAAAACTAATTTTCCTACAATATTTTAATGATTTTGGCTGTAAAACCTATTTAAACCTCTTCCTCGAAAAACTTGGCTGTGGCTGTATATGTATTTATACAGTAGCCAACGATGGTTGAGGATCCTTCGAAAGAGGGTCTTCTCTCTCCTCCTCGGCTACTTAGCACACAAAGAAATCAAGATTTCTTTCTTTTTTGTTTTTTTTTTTCTTATATTCTTCTAACCATTTTTACATTTTTTCAATATTTTTTTTATACTATTTTCTTTACTCCAAACCCCACCGCGCTCTCTCGTATTCCTTTATTTTCAATTCAAATTCATTCACGTACATTTTTTGCCAACGGTATTATAGATGGTGGGACAACAATAAATTGAACCAAACTATATTTTATCCCCCTTTTTTTACTCTGGTCGTCTTCTCCTTCTCCCATCATCGTCATATCTTATTTCACTCGATACTATATCAGGTATACATATATACACGTATAAAGAATGCTAATTTCACTCTCACAAGGTACGATGCGCAACTGTTCTCACATGTGGCAGGTAGTACAATTTAATTCTTCCTTCTTTCTTCGTTTATTTATTTATTTTGTATCGCATATAATTCCACCCCCATTGAAAAATCTTGATCAAGGAAATAAAAGACAAAAAGGGACACACAAAAAGATTCTCAATAGTTTCTCCGTTCCTTTTATTTACTTTTTATTCTTCAAGCTTCGTCCTCGTCTTCTTCAAAGATCGAAGAAGAAAAAGGCTCGTTCTCAAATTTTATAATGTAATGACTTTATAATGTAATCCAGTTTCTGTCCACTTGAGGGTTTCTTGTCCATGTTACAGTTATTCGATTCTTCAAGCCCTTGACAAAATTCTTTGCAAAAGAAAAAAGAGGAAAAAAAAAAAAACTAAATGTGCAATTTGGGGCCCTAAAATTTCTATAATCTACGATCGGTGAGAAGATCCGGAGTTTTCTGTCGTATATATTACATACATTCTATCCCTTGGGTATCGAGTCAGCCTTTATATTATATATATATATATATAATACATAAGGAGAGAAAGAGATATAGAACGGCGCTCGGCATCACCGCGAGGATTCCATTGTTCGGTTTTGTGTTTAAATTTGAATCTTTGCTGCCGGTTCTGGATGGCTGGATGGCTGGATGGCCGTAGCAGTGGCTGTTGCTGAGAATCTGATCGTTTATTGTTTAAATTTGTAGACTCGCGTTCTTAATTTGAATTTAAGATTATTCGCTGGCGCGGCGCGGTTCGGCGCGTTGCGAGACCCATTTGACTTGGTGATGGTCTTTCCCTCCCTCCTTCCCCCCACCGCCGTCCATCCTCCTCGTTCGATATACCCGTGTCTTTTCCAAGTATTTAGTATAATATAATATAGTATAATATAAAACAGAGAAAAGCGACATTCGTGACAAAAAATGTATATAAAAAAAAAATTTACATAAACAAATAATCCATATATATAGAACGTATTTATATGCGATATGAAAAATTCCTAGACGGCAGAAAATTTCTTCTTTTCATATTTGACGTCACTATTATTGAGTCGTTTTGTAAATCGAATAAAAAATCAAGCAAAAATGAACGGGATATTTAATTATTGTAGCAATTTTAACAAATTCTAATCATCACTAAAAATAAGACGATAATTAGTTGATTAGAGAAAAAGATCTGTGGGTTCTTCAACCAATTATCCGTGCAGTGTCTGATAATCTTTCGAATCCGTCTATATATATTTACTACAAGACGTGCGCAGAGTCTGAAAATAATGGAGGGTTGACAAAAAAGGTGTTTGAGAGAATCGGTTGAATAATGGTCGAAAAACTAGTCCTAAAGCAGGGCGACAACATAAAACGCGGTTAAACGACGATCTCGAATTCCTACGCGAGCTGCGGACTCCCTTTCTGTCACTCTTTTGTTTTTTTTTTTTTTTTTTTTTGCTACCCAAGAGGAGTGCAACACACGCAATAATTGGATTTGCTAAAAGACTGCAGAAAAACAATTCGGTGAAATTAGTTCAACAATATTTGATTGTTAAGCTAATTCGATCATTTTTAGTAATATTTTATTATACAGTATGGGATCGAATTTTCAAATTCTTATCTCAGTAATTGAATTCCCAACAGATTCGATTTTTTTCAATTCTTTCAATAAAAATTAGTGTTTCAAATAATCACAATTATAAAAAATGAAGAAAAATAAATTGTTAAAGTCCGAATTAAATGTTAGAATATAATTTTATCTTCGCTGAATTCAACCGCGAGAGTTTCTTATTCTCAAGCCTGTACAGAGAAGAGACTGGACTGACGGGAGTCAATCAACTGTCGACGTATAGTAAAACGAACGAACGAAAGAATGAAAGAGAGAAAATAAATTTAAAAGGGAAACTAAATAAAGAAATAAATAATAAAGGGAAGAAAAAAAGGGGGGACGACACACAACGTATATGCACAGCAGGAGCGAAGTTCTTCTTCTTCTTCTTCTTCTACTTCGTCGAAAAAGTATCTTTTCTACACGTATACCTGGTTCCTTCCTTCCTTCCTTCCTTCCTTTCTTCCTTCCTACCTTTGCTCGTATCTCGTTCACTTTCTCACTCTTTATTTCTCGTCCTTTAAGAGCGCGCGTAGAGTGGAGCCGAGTTGCATCAGTGCCTGAACGAACGAACGAACGAACGTATGTATGCAGTACGTCGACGTCGTCCGTACTCGACTCGCCCGCAACTTGCGCGAATTGCATTCCTGAACAGCGGCGTCTCTCTTTCTCTCTCCATCCCCCCGAGCGGAGAAGAGCAACGCGTTTCATTTCATCTCTTCTCATTTCGTTTCGTTTCATTTCATTTCATTTCATTTCGATCGCGTTTAAAAATACATTCAAATTCATTCTACTAGAATCGCGATTCTTTATTTCAATATATTGCAACATTTTTTTTTTATTTTTAACAAAAGTCTCGTCAAAGAGACACTAAAATTAAATTCACAGTCTTTATAGATTGTAGACACTTTCACGACTTTGAGAATTATTTTTTACCTCGACGAGTCAATAATTATTACAGCTCATCGATAATTGTTTAACTGTAATAATAATAAATTGTTTTGCTTGAGTGAATTAATCAACGATCATCGCTTTTATCTTCTTCTCTCGTGCCTTCAGCCTATTCAAACTTTCATATACTCAGACCGTAATTAGCCAGGTAATAAATAAATCGACAAATTATACCGGATCGTATGTCCCGCGTAGAACCGAACCCGGACGACCGAATTAAACCAAAACGGAAACGATTTAATCGAGTTAGAATTTGATTAGGCAAATTAATAGCCTCCGGGGTCAGTTTTTTTTTTTTTTTTCGTTCTCTCGTTTTCTCAGAGCCTATAGTCTCGAAAATTGGCTACTAAAATTCGGATTAAAAAAATTGTCCTCACGATTATAGTTTCTTATTCAAGCAAATTTGAATTCTTATCGTTTTTAAAACTTTTTTTTTTCATATTATTTGCAGAATAATTGTTTCTTTTTAATTACGTATTATTTCTTTAGAATTCAACGATTTTAACAGGTTATATCAGTTCCAATCGATCAGACTGTAAAATTAGTGGAAACAATTGCTACGAGGTATGTAACAATCGACTAGTTCGATTAATAGATCGCGGAGTTAGTTGGGCGATTGAACAAAAGGCATTGAATTAAATTGTGAATTTGAATTCGGAATTATTCATAATTTTGGTTACAGCCTAACCCGACTCGTCTCGTCTCGCAACCCGCAACCCGCAACCCGCAACCAGCCACTTTGCGTATACGGCATATAGCATAGCGGGTGTATAATACGCCGCACGACCGTCGGCGGAACCCCGATGGATCAAACGCTCGTTGCTCTTTTGTTCATTAATTCGATTGCAGAAATTTGAATCTGAAATTGGAGACCCCTTTACAATATCGTCGTATACTGCTATACAGGCGCCCTCGGGGACTCTGGGATACGGTCGCATAGTCAGTCAGTCAGTCAGTCAGTAGTTTCTCACTTCCGGTTACTTCTAGGTGAAAAGTAGTGGAGAGCGATTTTGAAGGTCTTGAAATTTTCTACAAAAAAGCATCAGACAGTTTTTCTTGTAGGATCGATCATTTCACAGATGCACAGGCTTGAATGAGAGAACCTCATTAACAGACGCGTGTCTAGTTTTTTCAAGATATCTCACTTTCGGTTACTCCTACGTCAAAATTGACTGAAACCGATTTTGAAGCTCTTGAAATTCTCTCCAAAAATTGTAGAGACAGTTTTTTTTTTATTTTCATAAAATGAAGCGTGATAGCCAGATCGATGGCAATCTTATTGAACATAAAAATTCCGAAATTGGACAGTCTTTACATCTTATATCGTCGATATCTCGCTTCTTGTTGCTCCTACGTGAAAAATCAATCGGACCAATTTTCAAGCTTTCAAAATTCTCTACAAAAAAGATACCATCGATATTTCTTGTATAATTAACAATTCAAAAGATACAGAGTCTTAAAAATGTTAATAATACACTTTCAACCCTCTGTTTCGAGTATAAATTGGAACTGTAGCAGCCGTTGCCTCCGTGTGATAAATTAAACAAAATTACCTTCCCCGTTTCTAGACCCCGCACAGTACCTACGTACAAGTTGAGGTAGACGCAAGAAATAAGCGGGAGGGAAACTTTCATCTGTACCTACTTTGGTTAAATAAATTAGTAACTAAGCTCCGGGGTAAAACAGTCGAGGGATGATAAAATCCAAGAGAGAGCTTAAACCTCGAGCCGAATAATAAAACTAATTAGTAGCAGAATAATAAAATAAAAAATACTCTCGTCTCGTCGCGGTAATTGATTATAAAAATCGCGAAGTGATCAGAGAATCTCCTCTCGCTTTATACCTCGTCTCATCTCTGGGTCTCTCTCCGATTTTCGGTATGTAGATTCGATGCAAATTGGGTAGTTGTGGGTTCAAGAGAGTATTTGATTGGCCACTTAGAGAGTCAGTTGATTGGATTGCGGACCTTGGGCGAGGTTTTCTCTCCCCCCCCCCCCCCCCGGGTCTCTCAGACCATAGCTAATCACGCAATTACACTCCCCACGGTTTAATTTTATACTTAATTAAATCCGCAACCGTCGTTTCCCATCCTCTTCTTTTATTTTCCTCAAATTACATTTCCCATCTATTCCATCTATGTTGTATACGAAGGATCCTCTCGCCCTCAGCTACTGCGCGTTGCGCGAAAACCCAAAGGCTTGCAGCCTGGGCGGAAGGGAGGGAGGGATATACGTTAACGGTGAAGAACAGTGACAAACGAGCGTGTTGACGTCACCCACCCATGAAACAAAACAACATCGTAGTGCCCCGGCGCTCTCATACATCTCTATCTCTCTTTCGCAGCTCCCCGCGATTCTCCTTCTCCTTCTCCTTCTCCTTCTGCTTTTCCTTCTCTTTTTCCTCCTCGATGCAAGCGCGAGCCTTAATATTTCATATTTCGAACGTTTTCCTCGCTCTACGTCCACACATATTCCCCCCACGTCCTCCATGTAATATATACGTCGCAACACTACGGCTAGATTAATTCCTAGACGTACGCGCGGGTCTAGTGTTTTGTCAACAGTCACCAAGACGAAGAAGAAGAGAGGAAAAAACGACGCTTGATGGACGTTTGCAGCAAAGAAGCAACTATATAGACAACAATAAAAAAAAAAATACTGTGCACGATGCACTCTATCCTGCAGGATGTATCGAACCTGTGACATTCCGCGATCACATGTGGAACTAGAGAAATTTCATCAGTTTTACCTATATATGTATATACTCTTATCATCACGATCATCATCATCCCTTGGATTCGCTCGACTCACCTGAAAGCAGAAAATTAATCAAAATTAGTATCATTTTCTCCGAATTTGATTACAGAAAACAGTTTTCTATACACTGTGAGAAATTTCTGTGTCAAGTTTCATAAAAATGTATGTGAAGCAACTAACATACATACTTTTTGTATATTAAAATTCAACTTTTTCAATATTTCAATATTCATATAACAGTTTTGAAAATTCAAAATCATTCGGAAATTCCATAGCCAAAATTATACTAAATTTGATGTAGGTACAAAATGTTTTGAAAATTCGGCTAAATACTCATAGGAATGATATGAAAATTCATGATAGTTTCATTCAAATCGGATGGACTGTTGGTAATTGACTGAACTAAAAAAGAATCTCAATATGTTTCGATGCTCCAAAAGGAACCGCGTATCAATATTGAGATACAGTGATTGAAAACGCGGTATGTCTTTCCAATAACCAGACACAAATATGAAATTTCAAGATGTTTTATATCAATTTCATTTCAATCAACAAGATTTGTAAATTTGGTCCCGAATTGTAGAAAAAATTTCAAGATATTTTTTCACAACGACGTTCAATATTTCTTCGAAGGTCGTTAAAGTCACCGAAATTAATGAACGATATAAGAATGAAAGAGAAAAAAAATAAGAAAAAAAGAGAATTGGATCGAGGCGTTGTTTCATTTGTCGGTGGGCGTCGTAATTAGTCTGAAAGTTCCCGCCTCTGCTCGTCGAGCGTCGCGGCGCCGTAGAATAGTCGTCGGGGCAGTTGTGTTGGCCTGGCTGGCTTGACGGTTACGAAGGGGTCAGGGGAAGCGTGGGTCCAGGGGAAAGAGGAGATATAAACCGAGGGTGGGCGTGGCTCGAGGGAACGATAGAAACAACTGACTCTCGCTCTCTCTCTCTCTATCTTGCTTTTCACCGACCTCGCGTACTCGCCGTCCAATCAACGTCTCTGCTAATGAGCCGCGATCTCATTCGCTTATCAACTTTTCAACGACTTAATCATCATTCGTAGGGATTTCCTCGGGGCACGATTGAACCAGCCCTGATAACGTTACGTCGATATTTGGAGTGAGACAATTTTTAACAAATATTGAAGAATTTTCGAAATATAAGTCTGAACTGAAAACCAATTTTTATGTACCTACATTTGTAAATTGTAGAGAGATATGTTTCTGTTCGATAAGACAGAAACAACTGGACCGATACATTTTTTATTCTAGACTGATTTGTTCTCGATATATTGATAGGCGAAGTTTTTTTTTTTTTTTTTTTGGGAAATCAATGTCCTTTGAATAACTAAAAAAGACACAAAAGAGAAAAAAATCTACAATCTGGGAACTTTCAATTTGAAGAAAAGAAAAATCACGACGATTATGATGAAAATCGTAAAAACTAGTTTATCAGGAATTTTTCATCGTTTGTGTTCTCGAAACTATTTTAATATTAAACTATAATAATTTAAATGACGATACTAAAAGCCTCAAGCTGATAATTATCCGTTTGATTAGTTACGCTAACTGTATTACTTTTTTTCCTTTTTTGGAGCGAATATTAAAAATCTCTTATAGTATTTTCCTATGGTCTATCGAGTATAAAATCTATACTATATGTATATGTTCTCGTATTTCCTTAAAATTTCAAATGGATTGTGTGTCCTCCGGGCCGCCACCGTCGCCGCCGCGCGTTTCGCTTCCCTTTCCCGCATGCACACTTGCGCGACCCCCTCCCCCCCTCGCCGCTGGTACCGTACATATAAATTCCACGACAACGAAAAACGCTCGCGCTACACATCAGCATAGCGTAGTGTACGCCACACAGATCGTCTACGTCAGTGTAATCCCACACACATTTATAAAAATAGGGGTTTTCGATGCGAGAAGAGATGGCGGAAGGTGGATGAGGAGGTGGGGGCGGGGGGGGCTCAGTCGTACGGATTCGAGTTTAAAAATACAAATGGAGTATCGCGGGGGCCCCGTTCCCGTCCTCGTCCGCGTCCTCGTCCCGGTTGTTCGGGTGGCGTTGGAGCACACACACACGCAGACACATAGACACACATAGACACAGAGACGTACACGTGTATGCAGAGCGAGGCTGGAAGCGTCGGGGCCTCGGGTTCCACCGTAGGGGGAGGGGGGAGATATTTCAAAAATCGAATATTGATCAGCGACTGCCAATCCAGCTTCTCTCTCCGCATGAGGAAAGAGTGAGAGAGCGAGCGAGAGCTAGCGTGTAATCTCTGTTCGTGCAGAGTCTTTCGCTTTCTCTCTCTTCTTCACATTCGCACATATGTGTATAGATGACGTAGGGTCTACGTACGTACGCGAGGTGAAAGGAATGAGGAAAGGAAAGGAAAGGAAAGGAAAGGGTGTGCGTGTTTATTTTGCCCATTTTTGTCTCTATTCGCGTTTCTTCATTCTCTTCTGCACAGACCCAGACACAGATACACAGAAGTACACGTGCACATACGTGAAGAAGACTGCTGGGATATATGTAGGAATGAAAAATAAGAAGGAAAAGGGTGTCCCACGGATTACTCACCCTTACTCTATACCGATGCATGCTTGCCTTGCCTTGACGGGGTTTCGCTCCCTGCTACTCTCCAGGGTTTGAAAATCTTTTAATGGCGCCTTTCCTCGCATGCTACGTCACTACGTCACTACATACTATACTATATACCACACTAGTTTATACCGTCGCAAAAAAATTCTCGCTGCACGGTTCGTTCTCTGCATAGAGATACAAGAGAAGAAAAAAAAAAAGAAAAAGAAAAAACGACGACATTAATCTACGATTCGACATTTCAGTACACAGTTAGCAGCGAGTCATTAGGCAATAATATCGCTACCCAATTAAAATCGTAACTCTTGTGCATGCTCTACATTCGACATTCCGTTGAATATACCCACTACAGCATCCAGACTGTCGGTATGTATACATGTTTGTATGAGACGGCGGTTAATGGACGATAACCGCCTTTTCCTTTCCCTTCATACCCCTAAACTTACGTTGGTATAATAATACTTGATCCCGGAGTCACCGCGATGCATTCTAGATAAGAATCTATAGCCTTTACTGCAAGCTACGTCATAAACCAGAGCTACCTACGATTTAGAGAAGACGAAAGAGAAGATTTCAAACTCAAAGAATCTAATGATAAAGAAAATCAATTAAATGTACAATTAATATCTGATATTTTTACAACATGGTCGTAATTGCCAACATTATATGTATGTATGTACCTACTAGCTAGCACATAGTACATGGATACAGTGGTACAAAAAATATTACAAGTTAGAAGGTAGCAAAGTGGAGGGGAAGAGAATAATGGTCTCTCTCAAAGTCAGTGGATGGATAATGGGCACGTAATGCGTATCCCTATATAACCGAACGAGCTATAGAGAGCCAGTAGATACTGCCGTTGACAGACATGCAGCAGATTCACCGGTTAAGGGTTTCAACGGCGTAGATGTAGGTGGATGCCTACTACTCTCGCCTATGTCCGTGTGTTACATACGTGCATACGTACCTGGCGACACGTACCTACTACACAGCTATCCGCTTTACGAGATGCATACGTACTACGTCGTGTGGGTATGTATGGAAAGGTGAAAAAATTCCCTAATTTTCATATAGAATCGAATCTTTTCTTTTCCCTCAAGAAATTACAATACCTACATAGAAATTTCGCGAATGTCAAAAATTGACACAGAAATTATATAATACTATACTGTACCTATAGTTATAGATTTGAATAGATTTTATACCAGAGAAGAGAAATTCTTTATTCAAGATCGCGAGAAAATTACAAAAATATAAGATAGTACCAAGTTTTCCTTCCGTATAGGTATATAGTAATGTGAGTATAGCAGGTAGAAAATGCAACATATACAATTGTGAAGTATTGGGTATAGGTAGCTCATGTGGGTACCGGGAAATCTGGCATTGCCGAGTTTTCTAAAAATAATAATAATAATAATAATAATAATAAAACGAAAGAAAGACTAACGAAAGAGAGTCTAAACCCCGCCCCGGCATCGCGGGACCGGTGGCAGCAGCACCGTTCTCTCATACACCCCCCCGAGCAATTTCTTCTTCCTCTTTCTCTCGAGGAAACCTGCCTACGATACGAATAGAGCGAGAGAGAAGGAGAATGGAAAGATACAGGTCGACGAGAGGGTGCACCCACCCCCCGACCCCCCCCCTCGCAGGATGTAGGAGAGGAAAACCCGTCTAACAAACGAGTCTCGACACCCCGACGTAATGGGGGTGGCGTGTGTGACGTCACATACAGCTAAGGTGGAAACCCTCTCGCACACACGAGAGGCGTATCAGCATCGGAGCACCTCGCGAGGGCCCTGGCCTCCTGGACGAGGACGACGAGGAGGAAAAAGTCGAGGAGAGAGGGAAATCCATATTTTACACCAAACTTCTTCCCCTACCCCGCCATCGCCTCGCGGATTCCGTCTCTTTCGCTCTTCTCTTTCTCTGTGCGCGGAATGTAAGGAGAATGGAGGAGAACGGAGGACGCCGCCTTCGGTTGTTTCGTTCGCCAATCTCCCTTCTCGGCCCCCAGCAGCCCCGGCCTCATCTCAAACCCTTAAGATCACGCGCCAGTGGCCGGACCCTCATCTCGTGGAGCAACGAGTCGGACATTTTTTAAAAATCATTTCTTTTTTCCTTTCTCCTCCTTTTTCTTCTTCTTATTTATCCCGGGGCTCGGGAGGTGCGCGGCTAACAGTTTTATGGATTTATTCTTGCATCGACTAATCCTCGGACGTTGGGAGTGGCCAATTATCATCGTACTATAGTCGAATTTCGTAATATCGTAATTTAGGGAATCGCAAATACCCGCGAAATATGAATTTTTATTCGACAAATTGAGCAATTCAAGGTGCGTAACAGCTAGGTCCTTAATCCCCTTGGACAACATCGCATTTAGTCCAGGTTTATCCTAATCCGAAGTTAAAACATAGCGGACAGTGAGTGATTCGTCCAATTGGTCAGCGCGCTTGACCAGTCCGAAAATCCAGATTAATTACAGCGCGGGCTTATCCTCGCAGGCAAACTAGACCCTGTCACACCGAGATTTCGAACGATATCGTAAAAAAAAAAAAGCTCTCGCAACAGTCGTATAGGAAAATTCGCTCAACGTTCTCTAAATTCTGCAATGGCTACACGAGGACGGTCTCCCAACGATTGGCAAAAACGTCGATGCATGGCATCGCTCCCTCGCCTGCTGTTGCTCCGTCAAGCACGCGTGAAAAATCAATAGTTGGCGTTATTTGAAAGAAAAATTTAGGTATATACACGTCCTGGTCTCCTTTTCATATCATTCAGGGTATACGAATGAAACGGATGACGATGACGCTCTTCCCTCGTGAAAAAATTTATAACACTACCGAATTAGGCGGATGGACAGAGGCTTTACGTATCACATACCGCGTTGATACGTTTAGGAGAAGATTACAGATCCCTGGATGCTGCTAGGCAGATCACGTACAAACTTCATTTTGCTTTCATAAACCTAACCCACCTCCTCCCCTCCTCCTCCTCCATCTACCTTCCCTCGCCAAAGTCCTCCGGCCTTCCTTGCCTTTACCGTCCGTTCCGTTCCATCACCCCCTACCCCCCCAAAACCCTCGCGTATAAACTCACGTTGACTGATTGTGAGTTACACCAACAGCTACGAGTCTGCCGATGCTGCAGGTAGTGTGGTAATGAAAATTGGAGACAGAATGGATAAAGTTTGATTCAAAAAATGAAATCGTGTGAATTTTATTAAAACGGTGACCCGATTAAATTCGGTTGCCTGAAATACAAGATCAAAAATGACAAAAACCCTCCGATCTCCGCAAACAGTAGAATGAAGCCGCGAAGGGTAACGCGTCGAGTGAGTGGGATGAAGAAATTCGGGCTCAAGATCACGGATGAGTATTTCCCAGAGGAGAGGAGGACCTCGGAGTCAACTCATCAGGCGACCCTAGCCTCAACACCAGGGTTGCATAATAAAATCCCCCCCAACCCGTTCTTATCCCTGCACCGTACAGAAGCTAAACGTACCTATATTCGAATCACACAATCATTGCGAGAATATAATTAAATTATGTTGCAATAATCACGTGACAGGCTTTAATTGCAATCATCCAGCATGATTACATAAAGATAAGAAGAAGAAGAGAATCGAGGACGATACTACAGTGGGCGACACCTCGCGAGGTATCCTTATCTCATTCCCTCCCCTGTCCCTGCTATATCTACGGCGTGGGGGAGGTTTACCCCCGTTTTTATCAAAGTGCGCGCGCCCGTTCCTCCCCTTTGGCTTAATTTGTTATATCCGTGTGGTGCGAGCGAGTGTGTGAACTTACGTGTGGATATATTCGAGAGGAGTAGCGAGGCTCGCGCGGTTGGGGACCGTTCGAGATTCGTTCGGAGTCTGCGCGTGTGAGGGGCGGTACCAACATGGCGGTTTTCCTACCGCCCCACCTACGCCCCCGCCCCGACAACCGAGGTAACACATGTGGACGATGGAGAACCGCGGGACTCGCGAAAGTAGGGGGATATCCGTCGCCCCTCTCCTCCCTCGACGGTCCAGCACAATGCCTCTTGCCTACCGCTATTTCCCATCTACCTACCCAATATTATTTCATTCGACCTCGACCAGGGAAAAAATTCGCTAATTGATCATTCGACGATTATAATGAACTAATTAGGTTTGTTAATTAGGCTGGTTAATTAAAATTGATTAGATTTGTCGTACGGGGAATGAGACGATATTTAACTCCTGTGTCCGGTTCTTCGGGGGACTCTGCAGTGTGTATGTTTCTTTTTCCGAATCATTAAGCCCTCGGCTCGGACCTGGTATTCCGGGGGTGGTATGGGGGGCGAGAGCGAACCTCGCGTATCGTTTCCTACCCGCGTTGCTGCTGCAGCCAGGGGATGAGGTATAGTTTAGGGATTTCCGTCTCTCAGCCATAAAACACCCAGTCGAGGTCTCTTTTCTTATATATATATATATACCGTAAGTTAGGATAAAGGCTAGTGTGTAATGGGCACGAGGGAAGAGAAGAGGAAGAAGAAGAAAAAAAATGATAAAAAAAGAAACAAACACCAAACAAAAAAACGGATGGCAAGGACGCTTCTATTTCATTCATCATTTTTTTCTACAAATATTTCATTTAGATTGTGACAATGATGTCGTCATTTCTTATGTTTTCAATTACCATTTATCCTCTCTATCCACTTTGAATCATCATTTTTCTATAATTGATATTGTTAATTTTTTAATCGAGGTTTTTCTATGAAATAAACTATATTCTTTCAAAGCATGAAAACTCGTCATTTTTTCTAACGAAACGAAAAAATCGTTATTTTTAATTCCACCACTAAATTCTGATTCTTTTTTTTTCTTGTTATCTTCGATACCGTTCGAAGCAGGATTCCGGGGTTGAGGATTTCAAGAGTCCGGCTTGTCCCCAACCGGGTCACTTATAATCACAAATGTGCCACGTCGTTCGGTTAGCAATCCATTCCTTAAGGATGTATAGGCCATACAATCTCAACCAAAAGTGAGTCTCGTCGTCAATATTGAGTACTTCGAGATGAGATAAAAATCGGAAAAAAATCAACCACAATCAAGATGATGAGAGTATTCATTTTCAATAATAATAATGCCCAAAAGTTATCAACAAATTGTTTAAACAAATCATTGTTTAACAAATTTCCTGGTGACGTTATTTTTTTTTCATGTCAAATGAATTCGTTAATCTTTCTGAATACACATGAATTTTTTCAGAATTTTGTCACTTTTTTGAAATTTCCGTTTTCGATTTTGAAAAATGGAGAAAAAAATCTGAATTTTGGATATGTTATTGTGGAAACGATGTAGATTACAATTCCGAAGTTTCCGGAGCGTGGAACTAATAGTTTTGTAAATACAGCCTTTGGAAATTTCCGAAAACGGAAATTTCAAAAAAGTGACAAAATTCTGAAAAAATTCATGTGTATTCAGAAAAATTAACCAATTCATTTGACATGAAAAAAAAATAACGTCACCAGGAAATTTGCTAGACAATGATTTGTTTAAACAATTTGTTGATAACTTTTGGGCATTATTATTATTGAAAATGAATACTCTTATCATCTTGATTGTGGTTGATTTTTTTCCGATTTTTATCTCATCTCGAAGTACTCAATATTGACGACGAGACTCACTTTTGGTTGAGATTGTATGGCCTATACATCCTTAACTGCCAGGAGCCAGTCAGGCGGTTGGATATACCTACCTACGTCCTGCTATCTAGACTCTGGTTTCGTTTAGTTTGGATTTCGGTTCGGTACTACGCGACTCTCTACTATCAGGCTATGCTCGCTATGCGGCTATGAGAAAAGAACTCTGGCCACTGCCACGAGACAGACTCCATTTCCATTCATTTATTTTAGTCCCGCACAGCGACTCCGCCATTTCGTTGATTGCTAGCTATACCGCCATTTCTCTCGACGTTTTCTGTTTCTTTCTCTCTCTCTCTCTCTCTTTCTTTTATTTTCATTTCGTTTCAGAAGATGAAGGAAAGAAAACGAAGGAAACACACGTCGTGTCAAAATTTTATCCAGTAAATATCCTAAATTTATTTGATCTTGGCGAATTTGTTGAAATTATATTTAATATACAGGGTACAATATTTTCTTCGTTGACGGTACAAATATGATGAAAATAATATCGTATAGAATAATTCATCAATTTATATCACAGATACTATAGGTGACAGCCTATGGTCGAAGAGCAGACGTTTTTTGCACAAAAAAATAACGTGCGACACAAAAAGTATGAAAGAAAGAAAGACAAGAGTCGTTATATGACATGAAGGAGCGCCAAAAGACCATCATTTATATAGTATTTTTCATTCATTAATAATACATGTAACTGTAAGACCCCCCGGGGCGGAACGAAAAATACCGGCTACAAAAATGTTATAAGTACGACATTGAAGAGTCGTTAATTAATTATTGTCTTTGTAGATCTTGTTCCAAAATTTTGCAATTTTTTTATTCATCAGACTTGATACTGTTTCATAAAAATTGTGCAATTGATACCTGATATAATTTATTAATGAACCGTTTTCATCAATGACTGTTGAATATATTAAACATTTTTGCTCAATTTCTGAATATAAACGTGAACGAAAAAAAAAAAACGAGAATCGTGCAATTGAACTTGATTGTTAATTGATCATCACGTTTGATTAGAAATTGAGAAGAAGAGGACGTCAGAAGAAAAATGAAAAGAAAAAAAAATGAAGAATCGTGCAATTGATCCCCAAACTACAGAAGTCGGGAAGTAATATCGTCGATATTAATGGTAGAAGTGGGACGCATAAAGCATAAAACGTGGAGGCCTAACCCGTAGCGTCATGAACCAAAGTATATACCTATATAAAGGGAATGAAACCGAAGCAGAGAAAGAGAGTGAGAGCATAAAGGAAAAAAAAATGCAATTTATGAGGAAGTATAAGGGAAAAAAACTTAATGGTATGATAATGAAATGGGATACGTTGCGATATTCTAGTGTGCGAAATGCGTGTTTATTATTATACAGAAAGAGAGAAGATCGTTTCTAGCATCTCTCTTTCCCCCGCTGACCAAAACAAGCGTAAAAAAAAGAGAAAGAAGGTTAAACAAGAAGAAAAAAGGAAAGAAAACAAAGATGAAAATACAGGGGATGACTCCGAGGGTGGTCAAGCGTGGTGAGAGAGACGACACACGCGGTAAACTCTCTCTCCTAGGAGGAGAAAGAGCAAGATATATATAGGATAAAGATAAGGAGAGTGAGAAAGAGGATAAAACTAAGTCCACACTTACGCGGACGCCAATAGACAAAAGCCTCCATTTCGCGGGAGCCCGCATACTATAATCCCGTGGGCTGGACCAATTTCACGTGCGGTGAAAAAAAAAAAAAAAAAACCTACACATTGTACAATTATCGTACCTAAGTTTACCGATAAAGAAAGATAATACCTGACTGCCTCCAGAAAATTAATTTATCAAACGATATCAAACTAACTATAGTCCCTTATGCAAGGATTCAACCTTTAATTATCGATCGGATTATAGATTGTTATTGAAATTGATATGAAAGTTCGCTTCGCCGGAACCAAATTTCCTTGAATTTATTGTTGTGTTTGATAATGAAAACAATCTAAGATTTAGAAAAAAAAAAATGATAGATAACACTTAGTTATTCAACTAAGAGAATCAAAAGAGAAATAAAGACAGAATCACGTACACTCATTGTTAAGTACAAAAATCTAGCAATGGCAATGGCAATGGCGCCCTGTTGCGACGGTTCCCGCGAGCTTGCGAGCTCGTTCGTTTATTATGATTATACGCGCGGCATCGTAGCATAGCATAGCATAGCATAGAATCGGGATGAGAGAGAGTGAGTGAGCGAGAGAGAGAGAGAGAGTGATAGAGTATAGTACGGGTCCGCCCTGGACTCGGGCCGAGCGTCGAGGCTGCGAAAACTTTTCCCTCGCCCTTTTCCCGATATTAATATTATTTTTGCCCGGGCGTAGCCGCCGCCATATATCTCGTATATCTCGCTGTGGGCATAAAACCCATTCCCCCCCCTTTTTATTCCCCCCCCCCCTCCCTCCTACCTAGCAGCCACTCTGACCCCTCCTTACCCTCCTCTCATTCCATATCCCCTGGCTACTGCTGCTGCTACTACCACCGACGCCTATCGTCGCGCCATGTTCATCGAGGTACACCCACCCCTACCCCCCTTTACTCGGTTCTATTATTAATTAATGGACACGGCGGCCATTTTCTTCGTCTTCTTTACGGTATCATCGTATCAAACGGCAGAATGTTTGATATTCAGTAGACAATAGTATAGTTTTTTTCTTTTTTTTCTTGCTAATTATGTAGAAATTTGTACAATTTTGCTATATACCTAGTATGCAATAAAAAAAAAAAAAAACTGGATGTGTGTCTAGATCCGGAAATGAAACTGGACAGTAATTTATTCAAAACTAGAATTAAAATCTGATCTTTATAGAATTCTGGCTAGTAACCTCCGAAGTAGAGGATATTGTGATAATTTCGTTTTTTTTTTTTTTTCAAATAAGTAACAGAAATATTGTGGATTTCAACTAATTATTTATTTGATTCAAGCAAATGAATCGAATTACTTGAATCAATTGTAAACCCAGTGTTTACTAGGATCGAATAAAATTTCTTGGATCCAATTACGCATGTCTAATTATTTCATTAAAATTAATGATTCATCGGTGTATTCATTTCATTAAATTATAATCCGCTTTTTTATCGTAAATTTGATCATTTCTGGATTTTCTTTTTTGTCTTGCATTCACAGATCAGATACAGCCACAGCCACATGCATTTCGTTACCTGAGTGACTGTAAGACTGGAAGACAAATTGTCATGTATGATGGAGAAAAGCGATTATAAAAAAAGCTTTCTGTGCGCTACGAGAAAGAAACAGCGAATAGAGAAGAGAGAAGAGCAAATTTCCTTCTCCCGCACGTTTCTTTCACCACGTGATGTAATTCTGATCGACGACTTCGGGCAGACGAGAGTCGACGTACGTCCACGTGGTTTGCTTATGAAGCTGGAAACCTGAACTACCGGAGTCTCGACGAAACTCTGGGACAGGTCCGAAGTAGTCGATCGGAAAATTAATCGATGTTCTAGCATATTCAATTTTAGAATATGCCAGAATATGATAGAATATCCTTAGAACGTTCATCTGTGGCTGCACTGGACCATTTTTTCTCTTCAATAAAAGGAGCTTTTTTGAAATGCGGATAAAATCTTAACCGATCTCGCAGTGAAACTGGAAACAATCGAAGACAAAAAACCAAAATAAAAATCGATCATCTTCGTATCGAATGTTCATAGTAAAAAAAAAAAAACATAGAAATTTCGTAGAATTTTCTTAAATTCTGAAGAAAATAACAAGATCGCAGTTTTAAAGCTTCAAAATGTATACATACTTATAAGTTCAAGTCATAAAAAACAACAGAGTTTAATTAAGTTCTCTTTCTCCATCTTATTTTGATAACAAAATTTACCGGTTCAAAGTGTGCTGAAAACTGTAACACGGATATAAGAACAAAAAATTAATTAAAAAAAAAACTAATCAAAAGAATCTTCATTATCATTACGAAAGTAGAAGAGACGATAAAAAAAAAAAAAACTCGACAGAATGAAACAGGCTAACAACCATCGGAACAAACTTCTATTAAACAAGCTAATTGTGAGATATAAAATTAACGGATTAATTAAATTGCAAGATAGAAGCGAAAAAAAAAAAAAAAAAAAATCGAAAAAATTGTGTACGCAGTACAGAGTGACATTATCATTATTATTATTATTATCACATACACGGCGCGCCAGCGATATATCGAATAAATTGCGACCCCCCTACGTCCCTCACATCCCTCAAGTCTCTCGAACCCCGCGTTGATCGCCCCGGGGCAAAATATCGACGTGTCACCCCCTCCCCCTCCTCTCTAGAAAAAGGGGGTGGTGATCCACCCCGCAGCGCACTCGAGGAGAGTCGCACACCGCGAGAGGAATTTTAAACTAACGTAAGATCATCGTCGACGCTCCGCGACTCTTCTCTCTCTCTCTCTCTCTCTCTCTCTCTCTCTCTCTTTCTCTAACCAGTCGAGTGTGTTGGTGGGTAGGGTACAGGGGTAGTAGTTGTACGATGTAAAGACACTACACCTGCGCTATCTACATGTACACAACCTCGAAAAGAAACTACGTGCAGGACATCATCTCGTGGCGGGACGAGGGGGGGAGGGGTGTGTATGGGGGGGGATTGCTCATTTGTTCGTCGAAAGGGACGAGGACGAAGGCGATCTCCTATACCTCCTCTACACGAGATCAGGGGTATGGGGATGTCCTGTAATGTCCTACACCGTTCTCTCCCTCCATCCACCAATTCCTTTCCACCTCCACCTCTACTCCCCCAGAGCCCGGAGAGTGTTCGATCGAAATTCAATTTCCACCCCCGCGAGCATACCGTCGGGTCGTCTCTTTTAGGAGGGCGCGTTCACCGGGACTCTTCTCTTCTCTTCCAAAAAAAAAACACACGACACGAGCTTTTTACCATTCTGTTATAGATATATGCTCAAAAATTTCCCCGACAATTAACGAATCGATAGATACAATAATTCGACATCGAAAATCTAGCTATGTAATTTATTTTTGCAAATCTCTATATTATATATACGTAGCATAAATAATTGTAAAAAGAAGAAAAAAACTCGAGGGGTTGTTGGTGCGGGGGACGGGGGACGGGAGAATGGAAAGCTAAAAGGCGATGGGGTGGTTTTAGAGTAGTAGAAGAAGGTTCTTGCGGGGGGGGCTCGTGCACGGTGCACCGCGGGGAGAAAAAGAAAGCCGTTTAAATAGGCTCGTTTCTTTTTTCTTCTTTTTACTTCATCCCCTGGCTAGTGCTGCTGCTACCACTGCTCCCCATATCCAAGTTTTACCGAAACGTTCACGTTCATTTCTATGACTCTATCTCGCGTAGTTTGTACAGTCCCTACTACTACTACTACTACTACTACTCCCTACCCCTGAATACAGACGGAGAACACGCGGGACTGTTGCCCATGCTGCCTAAATTCAGGCGACCCGGATTCACATTTTTCACAAACATTCAATAGTTTTGAGTAGGTACTTTTTCATTCAAGCATATACGATATTAAAAAAAGTAACTCAGTTCCAATCAATTTGATTCCTTGACTAAAATTTCTCCGGGTTTTTATTCATCATCCTTTCGTTGTTTTTCCGTGTTAAATTATCAGTGTCGAAGAAACCGAGTCACTAAGTAGTACTTGTTGTATACCGAGGTATACCATGGGAAGGGTAGGGTAGGTAGTACAGCAAAGCCGAAAGAGTAAGGTGAGTAAGGGAGAGGGTAGCCCGTCTTTCTGTCAAAGTCGTTGACCTTTGAAAGACGATCGAGTTTCACGAAGAACCTCTTATTCTTCTCAAAAGCAGAAAAAGAAGGAGAAGAAGAAGGGAGAAAAAAACCGTATCACTTTCTATTTTATCTTGCTTATCTCACTCGACGCAACGCAAACAAACAAACAAAAGCAAACGATGTACACGAAACGAAACACCGACACCCTTAATTTCAACTTCAAGCGGCTGACGATAACCGGACCAAATCAAAAGGAAAAAAAATACATATTTCAAAATATCAAGAAATAACTGTCGCAACTTCTTGAAACGTTTCGGTATTAAAATTGTCAACTTTTTGCCTTAATTACTCAATTTCCGGGGATATCGTCAATTGAAATTCATAAACGACTCTCAGGTTTTAGAGGATACAGAGATAAACTCTTTATCGGACACTTTACCAAGATAAAAAACCAAAATAAAACTCGTCATCAAATAACAAAAATTTGAATATCTAGTAGATTTACTTTCGAAACAGTTTTGTTATTCTTCTGAATGTAAAGAATATCAGATTCCACTTCAATCATCAAAATTGGTTACAGTTTTTTCTTTCCACAAGTACCGTGTATCTGAAAAAAAAAAACCTCTCCTATGAAAAAAACCGTACGAGCGCGATTCTTCCACATATGCGACTATGACGACGACGACGACGACGACGACGCGAGGAAAAAGACAGCCCATGCCATTAGTATTCACCGTTAGCCCATGGTGTAACGTTACGTCACGTCACGTTACGTTACGTTACGTAAGAAATAAGAATAAGGTGTATATGTAAGGTGGTAAGTGAAGGTGGTATATATTCTTTTTTTCTTCCTGACAAAAGCAATAATAATAATTCGCACGAAATGATATTCTATACCTTCTCTTCTCCCTATATATACTATGACACATAACTCGTATGTGGTTGGTTGCCTGTCTCGGGCAGTTTTCTTCTTCTTCTCTCCCCGTGTGTGCACCAACGTCGCCTCATTCGACCGCTTGGGCCTGCAGGAATATAAGGGAATAAGGGTGGCCGCAGAACAAATACATTAATTTCACCCCCCCATCCGTCGTTTCACTCCTCGCAGGCCTCCCCGGACTCGCATGTCTCTGTGTGTGTGTGTGTGTGTGTGGGTTTCGCTTAGGCCGACATATATACACGACATTCAACTATGCGTGTATGTAAATGGACGAGTATGTGGAGATTCTGGTCGGGCGGACGGGGGTGGATTTGAGAAGGCGGAGGAAGGAGCACACACACACACACACACACAGACACGTACAAACGCGCGCATATGTGAGAGTTTCGCGAGGACCTCCGGCATATAAGTATAAGGGGAAATCCGAGGGACGGGGGGAATGAGGATGAGGATGGGGACCCGGAGGTAGACGGGGGTGGTTAGGTGCCGCTGGTAGTCATGGCAACGCCCGGCCGCTCTCTTATAATTATATGGGGAAAAATGGCTCGCGGACTTTTACCCACCCCAACGCGAATCCCAACGCTACCCAAGAGTCGAACAGCTCTACTCGTCTTCGACCCCCCCCCCCCTACCCTACCCAACCCCCCACGGTACGACGACTTTACTCTACTTTATACTTTTAATACTTCGTTTTTCCCCCTCCCTCTCCACATTCTTATTATTATTATTATCATTATTAATATTATTATTATTCAAGATAGTCGGATGCTTGTTACGATTTTTTTTTCGTTTGTTCTTCATTTTACATCGTTTCAAACACTTATTTTTCAGTGATTATTAGAATTATAACTATATAAATTCTTCAATTTTTATCTATTGTTTCGACACTAAACGACAGAAGAAAAAACAAAAACCAGTCAATAGATTCTGCGGCTACTTGAAATCCAAACATTTTGATTTTTTGTTTTTATTTTGTTTCTTTGTTGGTACGATTAAGAAAAGTGCAATATACTTGAAACAATTGATACGAGTTGCGACTGAAAAATGTAAAAAATAAAAATTGAATTGGATTTATACAATTTCTACAATTCCTTCAATCATAATTGAATATATGCAACAAAAATGAAAATGAATCGTTGACGGTGATAATCGTTCAATTTTTCAGATAACCTTATGGCAGAAAAGACAATGATATTGTATGATAAGAGACAGGAAAACGGTACCCGCGATCGTTCGACTGATAACTAATGCGGTCGGTCAGCGTTTAGTCACAACCGCGTAACACCCCTGAACATAGCCTCGAGGATATAGAACCAGTCCGACCGCCATTCGACGCGGTTGTCGAACGCTCGAATACACACAGCAAGTTCTCATTTTGGGGGTGGTTTTAGAGATAACGGCCATTCCCAGCGTCGAATAAGAAAAATAAGAAGAAGAAGAAGAAGAAGAAGAAGAAGAAGAAGAAGAAGGAAAACGAAATCCACGAGTTTAACCGTGTATCTGTGTGAGAGAGAGAGAGAAAGGAAGAGAGGGAGAGCATATTGCTACGGTGTAATCCCACTTGATCGCGGTCTTCTTTCTAGGTAGATAGTACTACAGCATAGGGGGTAGGTAGTCTAGAGATCCATGCGAGACACCGCGTCGCGGTCTCTATAGGCTCGAGTATTTGTCTCGGACGTCGCGGTCCGCGCGCCCCCTTTGGTCCAGCTGAAGAGTGTGTGTATCCACTATCCACATACACGTTATACACAACTACGATCTACGTCCCTTAAAAACTCTGCCAGTGTGCGATGAGAGCTCGAAGGATTACTGCCTTAGGAGTTTCTTCGCCCCCCTGCCGCCGCCCCCATTTTTTCCGACCCGGGAGGGAGAAAAAAAAATATATGAAATGAAAAATCTAGAGAAATTGTGGAGAAAAATGAATGATCTAGTTAATTTAGGTATTTTTATATTGAACTTTTGGTGGATAGCAGAAACAGACAAATTTATTTGAATTGACAGTATTTGTACAATCGACGATAACGATCGATTCGAGTTAATGAAATTAGTATAAATTAACAAATTTAACGAACAAAATTAATAATTAATTTGTAGAATAAATTCATAGTAATTGTAAATTAATATAATCCATGATTCAAAATTGATAAAACTTTGAGTAAAAATGATTATATTCAACGAGCATTTCACGACGTACTGATCAATGCAGCATGAATTAAGAGGCGATTATGCAGTTTTGATTTAATGAAACAATCCCCTTTGATCGTCGGTCCTCCTTGTTACTCGGTGCGTGTATAATTTGTAGAATGGGAAGAAACGGAAGTGAAGTGAAGTGAAGTGAAGAGGCGGAATCCCAGATTCCGGAACCCATCGCAGGATTCCTATCGTTCACAGTGTCCCGATCCTCAAAGAACCGAAACACTTGAACCAGAACGTTTTAATTGCAAACCCTCTACAGTCTACATTCTCCTCCTCCCTCTCCCTTAAAAGTCAGAGTAGGGGGGAGGGGTACGTCTCAATCCTACTTCCGCTTTTCAGAAGCCTACATTCATTGTCTACTTTTAACCATCTGAATATCGTCGATTTTAATTACTTTTCTTTTTATCCGATTCATTTTTTTTTTTTTTTTGCCTGCATCGTTTTGTTACATCCGTTTTTTAAAGCGCGACCGCGGGAAACGCCCTTTGATTGCGAGCGTTTTTCTCTTCTCAATTCTCTTCTTTTTCTTTTTATCCACCCTCCTTTCTGCATCGCATATACCTACGTATGTAGGTATATGTATAAGGAAGTTCGAGAAGCCTATACCACCTCAGCTCACCTACTCCTCTCCCTGTATGCCCTCCCTCCCTCCCTGAAGCTACCTTTCCTTCCTTCCTTCCTTCCTTCCTTTCGATCTCTCTACCTCTACCCTCTACCCTCTCTGGCCCTCCTTGACACGCGACTCAAGTTCATTATGATCGATAAATTTAATACAGGCTTTCACCGAGCGGTACTATCTTATACAGCATCCAACTTCTTCCTATCCTATATCCCGTCCTCTGTTATGCGTTACGTTCCTATCTACGATGCTGGACAGTGTTTCAGCTATTTAAATTAATTTTGTTCACAATTTTAGTCCTTGAAATTCATTCTTTGTACAGTTTTTAATGTTATTTGTTCATTCATCGAATATAATTTACAAATTGATAATTACTGTATTTAATTCATCAAGAATCGTTAATTACAGAACATTAAAACTGTCTAAAAAAAAAATACACTGAGAAAATTCAAATGAAGACAATATAATTAAATAATTTTTCAAATAATAAATTATAATCGTTTCACATCTAATTTGAATGACGTTAATTGAATAACCGTGACAGGCTTAAAATTGAATTGCGAAGAAAAAATTATTTTTCCTGCAGGGTTGTATAAAATTGCAGTATAAAATACAGCTATACCCATATAGACCAATTAATTTTCCACCTGCCGTATAGTACCATATTTTTTCACGCTATATGACCCACCGTAAACGACAAGACCAAAATAGAAAAAAAACTGTCATATGGAGGGAAAAAAAAAAGTATCTATAGAAAATAGGAGGGAGGGGTTTTCTTAATTTTATTCAATTCTACCTGCGTGTAGGGTATTATATCATTTGGTGTCCCCTTGTTTAATGTTTATATAATAAAAGCCTGTGGTACCGGGATCGACCCTCGTACGTACCCAAGACGAAAAAAAAGAAGAAGAAAAAAACGAAATTTCACTTCCCCATCGGCGTGTGAATTAATTAGCCAGTCGGTTGATTGATCAATCAATCAGGAGCGTTAATTCGAGAGTATATATATCTGAATCGAATTGAAGCTAATCTGTGTAAGAAAAATACTCAAGAGGGAGAAAAAAAAAGAAAGTTAATCATTTAATTGTCTTGTTATCTGGATCTTCGATATTTATGTACTGTAATTAAGATAAATAAAATCAAGTTGAAGAAAATGTTAAAAAAAACTGTTTCAATCATTTATATCCTTGAATTTTGAAGTTTAATTGACTCTGAATCATTAATTTATTTACCGTTGATTAGATTCTCCTCAAATTATTGATAATTAACGCCGTAGTAAAACCATTTTTCATATGATATTGAACGATACTAAAATTAGTAAGAGTATTATACTCGAACACTGTGTCAAGACTTGACGAATATAGATTTATATATGAAAATCAAAGTTTCCTATCCACTATTCTACAACATTATACATTTTTTCTTTAATCGACCTACGTAGGTACTAAAAATCCTCGACATATACCTATACATACATATACAGTATGTATATGTATAAGTATAAGCCGGCTCCATTTTGTCCCTAGATGGACTTAGGGTGTACGGGAGGTAAGGGAAGGGGAAAGGGGGGATGCCAAAAGTGGGGATATGCCGGGTGGGGGTTGAGAGAGACTCGAGTCACCCCCTCGCGCGACCACCCACACGACAGTTACCAACACACGCTGATTATACAGAAGGGGGGCAAGCCAGCAGCACACATTTGCGCTCTCGCCTCGTTTCGTCTCGTTCCGTTTTTCCCCCCTCTTCCCCCTGCCGCCACCATGGATTTCACAGAGACGGTGGATGCTGAGCGTCTTGAACGCCTGCGCCGGGTATAGGGAGATATTGATAAAAATACGCGCCTTTCCTTTACTTCACTTTACTCTCCCCTGATATTCTTTTCGCCACCCTCTTTTCTACCTACGACGACGACGACGACGACGACGACGAAGAACGAACCCCTGTAGCTAACGTTTCGTCGAGGTTATAAGGAGACGGAATTTTCTATGTGTTTGTGTCTCTGTTGGAGAGAAGAAGAAGAAGAAGAAGAAGAAGAAGAAGATGGGGGATATTTTTTTCCTCTTCTCTTCTCTTCTCTCTAACGATATTAACATAATTATTAATATTTTTGCGGGGAAAGTTAATCCCCTGGCCAAGCAACCGAAAGACTCTAATGACTCGTTTCATTACCGCCGAGGTTGGGTGCTTCCGAGATGAGGTTCGTTAGACACAACGAGGATAACGCGCGGTTTGAGACGCGATTTTCTTTCATTTTTTTTTCTTTTTCCAAGTCTAGGGAATATTTCGAGCATTTTTTTCATTCTTTCTTTTGAGTATATAAATTTTTTCAGAATATTGATACTAGAATCTTATGTGTCTCGACATCTCTTGTTACATTTTAGCATCCTTTTCAGAGAAATATAAACAATTCAATCTGATCTAATGTCGAATTTTGATAATAGACTTGATTCTTTTTTCTATAGATTTTTTTTCTATACATTCGTTGATGACTCAGCAAAAAATTCAATCCGAATTGTAACGAAAATGGCGAAAGATTTGAGTGAGACGAAATTAATTAACGTGACAGTCGTTAGAAAAAAAAACACGCAAATGATTGATTGATTGATTAATGACGAAATGTAGACCGAGTAGCTGGAATTCATCAATTCAATTTCGATAATTAATATTTTGACGATAAGGAAATGATTAATCGTGGACGATTTTTCAAATTTTAGTAATTAATAAACGCGTCAATTCATTATTGAACATAATTAATCAACAAATTTACGTATAATTATCAACCAAATCAACACCAAATCAACAAGTTTTAGCCAGGAAGTAGCCTGAATTGATTGGACGAAACGATATTAAAGTGGCAAATTTGGAAACTTCAACAATCAAGAAGGACGTGAATTTTGACGTACATGGATAATAACTGTCGAATAAATTGACGATTGATTAAAGTCAACCTCCATACGCGGATAATTAGATAGATTGACGAGAACGACTAAAAAATCTAAACCGAATCAATACAATTAAAAATGTGAATCAAATTTCAATATTTTCAAATTAATTAGGAAATTTACGTAATAAATTAATTATTCGACAAATCATCAGCCTAGATAAATTGATAAAAATTGAGAATCACCAGATTTTCTCGATTCCATCAACATTTCATTCTCAGTTTAATTTCCGACTTGTGTTTATTCGCCAATCTCATCAGCCGAAAATACGTCAGAGCCAGAGAAGAGAGTCAAAGTACTAAAACTCCGTGACAATGGGGGAAGGGAGAGAAGAAGAAGAAGAAGAAGAAAAGAGAGAGCGAAAGAGAGCGAAGATAATGTGGGGGAGTGAGTCCGTGAACCGCGCGAGTTTTGAGAAATTACACGAAATTAGCTTCCCGACACTGCGAAGTCTCCTCGCGTTTCGTTTCGTTTCGTTTCGTTTCGTTTCGTTTATCTTGTACCACTCTGCTCCTGCTACTTCTAATTCTCACAAACTCGGAACACTAATTCCTCCTGCGAGATCAGCTGAATCCCCGGACTTCTTTCTCCCTATCTGCTCCGTAGCGTCGCGGCGCCGTAGCGTATAGTTGATGGCC
Source organism: Euura lappo (assembly GCA_018257835.1). Lineage (NCBI taxonomy): Eukaryota > Metazoa > Arthropoda > Insecta > Hymenoptera > Tenthredinidae > Euura > Euura lappo. The sequence continues at coordinate 185,858 of JAEUYN010000766.1, read as the reverse complement.
TCGCATTATGAATTTAGCCAAACCTTAATTTCCCCAACGCTGGTCTGCTAGATTAAACCACGAGTCCCTCTTTTTTTATCTTTCGTCTTGTTTTGATTAATATTTATAATTCATCAACCAGTTGGATTTTTCTATTCTATTTTAAATATAAATATAGAAAAAAAAAAGCCACGAAAAGTTCTTAATTTCAATTATTTTTTGAAACAATATAATTAATTAACGGAACACGTATCAATTGATTTTTGGTACACATTCTATATATTCTTATTATATTGAACTCTGCGATAGCTATGCGAAGGTCCCAAACAGATTGATCGTCTTATATTATACCCACGTATTTCCTTATCGGAGATTCTAGAACCAATATCCCGGAGCAATTACGCTGAGAAAATTCATTTTCTCTTTTCCACGATGCGGTATAACGTTCTCAGACCCGTATAAAAATCTTCGATTAGGAAATATCGATGAACATAAATTGAAAGAGAAGAAGAAAAAAAAAACGAATTGATTAATAAAAAAACTAAAATAAAATTGGGTATAAGATAACGATACCGAAGAAGATTGCTCCTTCGTTTTGTTCTTTCAAAATAGTAGTTTACAATATTTTCCACGCACAAAAAAAAAAACACTCACAGCAGCAAAATAAATTTGAAACAAAACAAATTCTTGTGATCTTTACCGCATGTAGATCACAATTTTTTTTTTTCTTCACATGAATATATATAATGATAAGAGTAAGTTGAAAGAAAAAACAACACAAGAATGAGAGTGACAAACGTTTTTCACGATTTTCAGTAACTTGGGACTTACCGTCAAGCTCGATGTGGGCCAGGTGAATGACTGACTGGAAAATAAAAATTTTTCGCGTTCCCCAGATCTCTGGGTCTGTTCTAGAGAGAGAGAGAGAGAGAGAGTGAGTCTCCCGTAAGGGTACAGATGCTGGTTTACCATGGGTTGCACTCTCTACCCTCAGATAAAGTATATAGGTATAAAAAAAAACCCTACCCACACTCCCCCCCCGCCCCGTGTGTGTATAAAAAAGAAAGAGTCCCCTTACGGTTAAAAAACAGAAAGAGAGAATGCGTAAAAAAAAAACACACACACACAGACACACACACCGTTAAATGCAGAGGAAAAAAAAGAACGAACCCCCCCTTCCCAAAAACCTAAAGGGGGTCACCTAGACTCAGGTCTAAGTTACGTGTTAGGTATACCCCGCTTATAGCGAAATATCGGAACCTAACCACGCGATACCTGTGTCTGGATATAAGTTAATGATTGTTGAATATAGGTCATAGAACAGTCTTTTTTGTTTCGTGAAATTCGAAATCTAATTTTTGTTGATGACTTTTTCCTCATTTCATCGTGATTAGTAGAGTTCGTGTCAAAATCGTCTATAAAATTGACTGAATTTTTCGAGACATACTAATTTTTTTTACTGTGTAACATTATCTTTTTTTTTTCAATGAATATAATTTTTTTTAAACTATATTGAATAATTGCGAATTTAAATTTAGTAGTACTTTTGATATTCTCGTATCGTTTCAAAAAATGAAACCAACGCTCATCAAATTAATTGTACTCTTATTTGAAATAATTATTCATCTCTATCTTCTTATTATTAAAGTATAATTTCAATTATCAATGAAAATAAAAAAATATCCTTACTCAACAAATTTATATCAAGATTTATTTTTTTTCGTATGTGTGTGTGTGTGTGTGTGTTTCGTCGTCAGTTTGGTTCGTATCCATCGCTCGCACACGTTCCACACGTTTTTTTTATAACGGGTTTTCGAGGGTTCCGTACCGCGGGGGTAGTAGGGTAACGGTGTATAGGTAGAGTACCCACAGCCAACTCGCTACCCCCCTGACGAACGAACGAACGTGTGCCCCACAAGCCTGTTTTTTGTTAATTTTTTTTTCCATACCCCCCTCGGACGTTGTGGGGTAGGGAAGGTAGAAAGGTATAGGTAGCTGCCTGGCTGCATTGCTCTGTGTCTGTCTGTCTGCATTCACCTAAGCCTATATCCACACTTTTTTTTTCTCTTTTTTTCTTTCTTTCTTGTCCTTTTTTTTTACAACGGGACGCATAAGTAGTAATAAGCGATTCCGCACGCTCCCGGCGAGCCACTGCTGCTGGCACATGGGACGAAAAATTCACACAGACCCACAAACGATCATCGTCAAACTCTTGTTACGAGTAGGAGGGAGGGAGGCAAAGAAAAAAAAAATATAAAAAAAAAAAAAATTCTATACATTCTGGAAATCCACACGGAATTTTATACGCGTTTACATCGCTACTTACGTATTTTTTGGATAGAGGATTTTGGAGATTACATGACAAACGCGTCGTCATCCTGCCCATACTAGAGGATACCCTGGGTGTCCGGTGTGGGATCTAGTGCACTGACTCTTTACGCTACGAGTATCGTATCAAGCCGGCCTTTGTCCAGTTTTGTGCGCGGGACTCTCGTAGTACTACATCCGAATTATTACTGGGCACGGGGCTTCATCAATGTGGAGGAGAAAAATCTACTCGTCGTGTCACGTCATGGGTGATCCAAAATCGGATAATCGCGATTTACAACTTGTGTATAATATATAGGTATACAGACGTTTATTATTATTATTTTGCATACTAATATCCCGATTATAAGTTTTTGGTCAAACAGAAGTTAATTTTGTTTTTTTAAATATATAGTTTTTTTTTCTTCTTTCTTTGAAGAAAGGGGTTTTTTAATCTAAATAAGCAGTTTTCTAATTGAAAAAAAGTAGTTTATTGGAATACAGTTTTCTTCTTCCTATAAATAACTGAAAAAGGTTCGATCCAAGATTGATTTCAACCATTTTTTGCTATTAGTATAGTACATAATGATTGTTTTTAACAAGTAAAATTCCACCTTTATTTCAAGAATTAATTTCGAATTTATTGCTTTTGTTCTATTGTTTAGTCATTTATTTCAGAACAAAATAGAATCGACTTAATATTTTTAATAACTCCTGCATGGCAATATAATATTATAATTTTCATACAAATTCGGAGCTGAAATTTCTTTTTCACGTTATAACTGTAAAAAACAGCTCACAATGATTTGGTCTCAATATTTTTACTATCTATACCTGTTTTAAATTTTTTCTATATAATCAATGTCGCGCGAGCTATCAGAATACGAAGACTCAAGTCAGATTTTTTTAGTGCACGCTGAATTCGAGGCCGATCGATCGATATTGGGGTATAAATTCGAATCGTGTCTAACCTGACCTAACCCTAACCCTAGTGAAGTACAGTTAGAATCGTAGTGTACGGGGAATAGACAATCCCGTCGCATTATTTTATACTGTAAAGAAAAAAGACACATAACACAAATTTAAAGAAAAAGGAAAAGCCTATAGTCTCAAGAAAAAAGGCTTCCATTCTCTAAATTGAATTCCATATTTAGAATAATCAAATCACTGAGACATCAATTAAATTTATACCAATCATTTCATCTCCTACGTTGATCTGATATAGATTGATTAACTTGACTTTTTTTCCCCTCGTATGTGTTTTTCTCTTTTTGTTTCATGTTTTTGCCAAAATAACGGTGACTAGAACGTTGAATTTCGGTTATAGACGAGCTACGAATCCATTGGTATAATGGGCGCAAAAAAATATCGAGAAAAAAAAAAGACGGTAAAAAAAAAAAAAAACTTCCCATAGTAAAACATCTGCCGGGTTATAGGTAGAAAAGGTATTGGTGTATTGGCACCGAATTTTTGTGCGAGAGAGACGAACCGAATTTTTTCTCGCATCGATGAGACTTCGATACAGAAAATCATGTGTGCTTCCCCCTCTCTTTTATCCCACTTTTACTTCCCCACGTCGCTTGTGCATGCGTGGCTCCATCGGAGTTCGACGAATTTTCAATATCAGTAGTAATAATAATAGTTATAACTTAGAAAATAAATTAATAATTAGTAAATTACAATTTTCACATAATCAGCGCGACTAATAGTTTGCTGTTTTTTACTAATCTTACTTCGCTAGTGAAGTGAAGTAGAGAGAAAGAAGTGCGAGAAAAAAAACCGGACACTATTAGTTACGCTCATTATGTGAAAATTGTAATTTATGACCCTCTCCCTATATACTCAAACACGATCGCCTTCTGCAGCCGAGGTGTGTGGGTCCTGATCCTGATTAATCTTGCCATACGATACGCATGGATATAGGTATCGGACCCCGCAGCCCCTCCTCCTCCTCCTCGCCCTCAACTAACACGATCTTTGAACTCGTGTACGTATCGATAATTATTAATTATAGGTCGTCTGACGAGGAGAGAGTTTTTGGACAAAGACAGCTTTAGAAAATTAACGATTGCGATAATGTTTTTTCTTTCTTTTCCAATTAAATTGCGATTATGAAAGATATCCTACTGAACAAGAGTAATTTTTATCCCGATTTCTTTTTTTTTTCAAATAAACTTTTTTTCTTTCTTTGTTGTTTTTTAAATCATTATATTTGGAGCAACTACAACTGCGATTTGAAAACGATTTTATTCGAGATATTCATTAATCTACTCATTTATTCATTAAATCCATCGTATTTTAATATATTTATGAGATATGTTATACAATTATTGATAGAAAATCGGATATAAATAGAAATATAGCTGATGTAAAAACTTGTTTCATCAGGAATTACCTCTTTCCTGCAATAAACTTGGCCTCGGTGGATTTTCATTAGACCTCGATAATTAATTAGCTCTACTTGAAATTTTTAACCGAGAGAAATGAAAATAAAAAATTGACTGACTCTAGGATCAACAAATTTCAATTTTCTGTCGCCACAGGATTTCAAACAGTTTATATGATCCAAATTTCATGAGACGATTTGTAAAAGATATAAGAATAAGAAAAAAACATAAAGGGTTGCGTACAGATTTGTATCGCCTCTTGATTATAGAGAGAAAGCAGCAGGTTCTTTTTACAGGTTGTCCTACAATATTTCACCCCTCCGTTTAACCGCATCTGCATTCCAAATGCATCGAGTCATACACATTAGACTCTGGTAGGTATACACGGTTTACGTGCAATTATAAAATTAGGGTCGAAACGTTTTTTTCTTCATTTGCATAAAAGAAAAAAAAAACGTTTTTTTTTCCGTCTACTTCCTTTGCCTTGTGTTTCTCTCATTCAACTACCACTCGCCCCAATTATCTCGGTTGTCCAAACACACGGGGTTACAGTACAATAAAATATACACACACGCGTGCGATGAAAAAAAATAAATAAAAAAAAATACCCAAAAGCGAACCGAGTCACGCGCCCTAATTTTTTTCAATTTTTTTTTCTGTTCTTCATTCGCACCGCGCGTCCACCACACCTAAGCGCATATAGAGCTTGGTAACTATACTATAATAACACCCCTCAACCCTTAGCGAAAGAACCGGGAGACATGCTGCATCGGACTACTTTAGCCGATTTAAATATGTTAAATAATTTTTTGCTCCAAACAGTTTTTTACTTCTCTAGTCTGCTTTTTTTTTATAGACTAGAAAGAGGTATCGGTAGGCTCCCCCTATTTGTTTGGTCCGTCGCGCCCACATAATTATTACCAGACCCGTTTCTGGTCGAAATCAGGGTCTACCCCCCTCAAAGCAGCGGCAGGGTTAGCCGGATTATATACAGCAGAAGATAGTAAGAAGAAAAAAAATCGCAAGGGTTGAATAAATATGCAAATTAGAGAAAGTAAAAAAAAAAAACCCGCAAAAACACCCGCAGGCATTGAGAAAAAGAAGCAAAAAAAAAAGAGAGAGACACACTATATATACGATATACAAGTGAATGAAGGAACTTGATATCCCAATTAAACGTCACACAGCAAACAACAAATTATTCGGGTGTGAGAAAGGAGGGAAAGGGGGAGGTTATGGTTGAATTTTTTAAGGCAAACGACAATTTATTCTTCTCTCAGCTCTACTACCTCGACATACCTAAGAATGCGTAGTAGTAGTAGAAGGAGGAGGAGGAGGCTTGAATTTCGAACGAAGGGTACTCTGCCTGTGCTGCCCTGAGCAGCTCGGTGTTCGGAATGAAAAGAAGGGAGAGAATAATAATAATAATAATAATAATAATAATAATAATAATAATAATAATAATAATAATAATAACAATAAAAACGAGAAGGATAATAATATATAACTGAGGGTTCCCGAGGTTTGTCTTTTCGCAAAGGTCTTTTTATTATAAGGTATCATTATTATTATTATTATTTCGCATCTATAACAATCTGAATCCATTTTTTCCTTTACTTTTATTTAATTCAAAAGTCAATCGTCAAGTAGCAAACTGCGATTTTGAAAGCAAGCAAGCATTTCATATTCAACATACACAATAAAAAAATTAAAAAATTAAACAAAAGACACGTAAAAAATTGCCCCACTCTATTTTTTCAAAAACTACTCTTGAGATGAAGGAAAAGAATATTATAGACATATAATTAGAGATTGAAGTTATCGAAAAGACAAGCAAAAAGAAAGGAAAAGATTGAATCGGTTGAATTTATAATGTCGTTATAGAGAGGGTGGAGGTATATAGAAAAAAAAAATCCATATAGACGAGACGGGCGGGCCGCACCCATCATATATAATACACGCTGGTTTTCTTATCCCGCTGAGCCCGGTTCCCGAACCGCGACGGTAGCTCGCTCGCTCCTTCTTAGCCACCTTTTCATCTCACTCTTAACCCACCCACCCCTCAATCAATATTTAAAGAATTGCGCCTTAATAACCAAGGGAAGAAAACCACCCACCGAGACCCAGACCCAGACCCAGACCTATCCGACGAACGAGAGGGAAACGTCAATCGCGACATCTCTCGAGGGGAGCTCGGAACGACAGATGAAAAGGGAACCGAACGAAGAGTCGGTAAAGAGGAACCACCACTTGTTATCGGCCGTAGAATACGATGGAAACTTTTCTACCGACGACTAATTCAAGGGGTAGTAGCTAAGATAATCTCGTTCCAGACGGCTTCGTAACGCGGTAGAAGGCGCTAGTGACACAATTCAAACTGAAACTGTATGATCTACGATCCCGATGTTCCAGTCTTTGAACTTCCCGTTTTTTAGTGCTCAGAAATTATTTTTATTATCATTACATTAGAGTTTTCAGGAATTCGACGAAAAATTCGCGTGAGCATCAGGAGCATCGGTATGTTTCCTAAATATTCAGAATACTCCAGATTTGAATTGCATAGCACTGCAGTACGTGAAGTGACGCGCGGAGCCCCTAGGTAGGCAGTGGCGTAACCAGGGGGGGGGGGGCCCAGGCCTCCCCCAACCGCCGAACCGAATGACCTATATATACTCTGATAAAGAGGGATATTCAAAATCATTGTCCGTCCTTTTTTTACGTTTCTATTGTACACATTTCTGCATCCTGCCCCTCCCCCCAAAAAAATGTCTTCTAGTTACGCGCCTGTAGGTAGGTAAGTCAAGTCAAGTCAAGTCAAGCCAGGTCAGGTAAAACTAGTAAATAGTTTGTCCGATTGTTATACATGTTCATGCATACATAGAATAATATTGTATACATTTACCTCCTCGGGGTACTCTTCTCTCCTGATTCGGGCAGCCGCAGCCGCATTCGAGATGAATCCATCGATCGCGAATTACCAAACCGGCTTCACTGGTCACAAACTTGAACCACTCTCACTCTCACTTAGAAGAAATAAAACTAACTCTTTAAACAGTAACACACACGCGAATATCACTCAATCCTTCATTCACGAGTTCTAGAGACACTTTTTTGTTTCTTTTGAGTGAAAAGTGGTTTAAAAAAGAAAGAAAAACGCACTGCTCTGTTAATTAAATGAAAACACTCTACACACTTTTCAGTTGTTGTTGTTGTCGTTGGTGTTTATCTCAGTCTCATCACTCATCAAACTTATTATTATTATTATTATTATCATTATTATTATTATTATTCTTTCACGTATATCATATAGCAATATTATAGATCCAAATTTGCGGTGTACCTGAAAGTGAGCGTGTACACATACTGAACGAAGGAATATATACATAGAATAGAATAGTGATATGATAATATCGAAATTTATTCATTGAAGAACAATTTCAATGATCGTTTTCAATCGCGTTCAGTGATCAGTCGAGCCATTCTTAAACCTCGTAAACGATGATGATAGTAAATACACACTCATTCGGTGCCAATTACTTGACTCGGTCAGTGTGTCAACATAAACAATCGGCGACTTTGGTTCCCCGAAATTAATTATACTCGCGTCTCTGTATTGTCGGATTGGGCGAGACGAGGTACCGAAAATACAACCTGTTGCGTCGCCAGCCTCGTGGCGAGTGAGCAGCTACCCTAGAAACAGCACAGCGTGCGCTGCGGGACACGTGGTGAGTCTCTCGACGTAAACATGCGATTCGTTTCAGTGAGACTATTCAGTGAGACTATGGGATCGATTGAATTGTCTGGATATTTTATACCAATCATCTTATCAATAATATGAGGTGTTTTATCAATCGCGGGCTGAAAATTAATAAGAATCTATCAAGAAATGAACAAGAAATTGTTGTTTTGGTATACCTTCAAAAGGATATATATATGTATTCAGTTTCTCCTTGGGGTTTCTTCTTTCCTCGTTGGAGAGAAAATACGTCGTCGGGTTCATTCCACAGTGTTTCACTCGTTTATTCATACCGCGATTTTGATAGTAAACACTGAAATACTTTGAGGACTGGGGGTTTCAAAAAACACTCGGGAACTTGGAAAAAAAAAAAAAAACACTACACTAATAACTTTGCACTGATATATTCGTATCACTACTAATAATGATTGATTTTATATTCCAAAATGCGTGTGTGGGTGGACCTGAAAGAATGAAAAGCACTGCACTAATTAATTTTTTTTATATATTTCCCTCCTCGGGCGTGATTTTCGTTTAGGAAAACTAATAAAATTCGCAGGCGTAGACCTGAAAGAATAGAAAGCACTGCACCAATTCATTTTTTATATATTTCCCTCCTCGGGCGTGATTTTTGTTTAGAAAAACTATTCGATCAAACACTGCAACAATTAATCTTTTATATTCCCCTCCACGGGTGTGATATTCGTTTAGAAAAACTAGTAAAATGCGTGTGCGTAGACCTGAAAGAATGAAAAGCACTGCACTAAATTATTTTTTTATATATTCCCCTCCTCGGGCGTGATTCTTGTTTAGAAAAACTAGTAAAATGCGTGTGCGTAGACCTGAAAGAATGAAAAGCACTGCACTAAATTATTTTTTTTATATTCCCCTCCGCGGGCGTGATTTTCGTTTAGAAAAACTACTCGATCATCAAACACTGCAACACTATAAAGAATGTCGATATTCGAACGAGGTAGAGATTAGAATATTCTGCATTCCGATACAATAACAAAGCCCGAAGCTGCAGCGACGAGTCGCGGAGAAGCTAGCGAAAGAATGTAAACAAACATGACCTTGGACGGAATATTATTTTCGAGATTGAATAGAAAATAAAGAAATAATTAAAAATAAATAATATTCACGATTTAATTCATTTTCTTCCGTCTATATTCCTCTACCTTTATTATCGTTGAATAATAAATAGTAAAAAAAAGGACTCGATGACTGATGACGTAATTGAATCAACTCGATTTTATAAAAAAAAAAAATCGGATAAACTTGAAAAATTAACAGTTTCAATGCTTTTTTTTCTTCTTTTTCCTCTTTACACTTGAAAATGTCAACAAACAAACGAAAAGAACCTCTGAAAGTAGATAATTTGAATCCAATCCACGATATTAACGAACAGAATCAAGATCTAAAACACTCGCGGAACCGAATCACCGACTGACACAGAATTTCGCACCCCGCGCGATCGTCAACCGTCACTCGCGAGGCTTTTGTTTGTGAACAACAATATGGCCGCTTTTCCCGCCTGCGATGTCACTTGTTTTTAGTCTTTTCACTATTTTTATCGAACTGACGCACTTTTTTCTTCGTTTAAAGAGTTTGTCTCAAGTATTTTCCTTCTTCCACATCCCGCGATGCCTCATGGGACCAATCTAAGACTCTGATAGACGCTTCTGGAACCTTTTCAACCGGTAATCACAATTTTTGACGACTTTCACCCACTTTAGACGGAGTTTAGACACCTAAAACACGACTTGATGGATTATTGAGAGTCCAACGAACGCGGGGATCGGTTTAGACCGCGATGATTGTTCGCACCGCGGTCACCGGGCGGAACGGGAGGCTGTTTAGGCGGCAACCACCCCGCGTAGCGAGTTAGCAACTAACGGAGAGCGCGAGGCAATTGTTAATAACAAGATGGCCGCCAAGATGGCGGCTTTTCCCGCCTACGATGTCACTTGTTTTTTTTTCACACGACTTTCTTTTATTGAATATTCCATTTATTTATTTGTTTATTTATTCTTCCATATTTTTGGGGGTTTTCGTGAACTTTTTTCACCGAATTTACGTCCCGCGATGCTTTTAGTGAAACAATTCGAGACTCCGATGGCCAGTTCTAGAAACTTGTCAACTTTTGTCAACTTTTAGACACCTAAAACACGACTTAATGGATTACAGATAGTCTAACGAACGCGGGGATCGTATTTAATCGAGATGACGACTCGAACTGCCACTGAACAGAAGAAAAGCGAGCTCCAACCTGTTGAGCGTCGATCAACCCCGCGAACGCTCGGCGAGTTATGACGAGGATGATGAGAGGGATTAAGGCGCGCTACTGTTTTACCGCTGCCGCGGCACGCCGTGTTACTACGCCGTAAACAATCATCTTGTCACGCTAATCTATCGAATAAAACAAGAATTGATGGAAGGATTTGAGCCGGGTTTCAATCCGAATACATTCGAGACAGCGTTTCGCTGTATTTTAGACACTATAGAGGTTCGTCATTGCTGCTACACACATTGAAAAATTGCGGGTTTAGAGAAAAGTAGTCCCTCTGTAGATCCGCGCGTCGCGGTTGTTTATACTCGCATGAAATCTTTACGCGGTAGATTTGAATCGGTAAAAGAGGCACGAGCGATAATTGAAACGAGAATCTGACGAACGTTCGTGATTAAATTTCGGAATAGAATCTTAATTCCGATTCGATGGAAATTAAATCTGACAAATAGTTAAAAAATTCTAAATCAAAATTTAAAGTGTGGATCATTTCTTGACCGAAGTTTCCAACGGCCATAGATACGGGAAGTGCCGCGCAACGGTGCTTTTATTTTTTTCTACCTTTTCCAGTAACAGCTAGGTGATTGCCGAGAAGCGACGGGCTGTTCAGGCTCCGTCGGTAACGTAGATCGTCGATGGTATGTCGACACGTGTAGCTACGGAGCATGCGATCTACCTTATCGACGGTAGATGGTTTCACATTTTAATTACGCAGATGATTTATGTTTGGGACTTTGGAAATAGTATTAGGGTATAGAATTTTAAAAAACGTTTATTACGCCGTAACCTAGAAGCTCGTTGGGTCATAGTTCGTAAAAATATAGAATTAGTAGAATTCTTTCAAACTGAAAACTAAAATTAGAAATGATACAACTATAACTGTGTGGATGAGGAAATAAGCAGGCAGGTAGAAAATTAGGTGATTATTGACGATAATAATAAAATTTCACACACTTTTTTGCGATACTCAGACTCTTATTTATTCAGGGATTGTAACATAGGTATTCGTTTATTACTGTTAATTATTAGGACTGTCGTATTTGTTTCGGTTTGGTAACTTTCGAAAATTGACTTATTTATATACTTCCAAAGCTTCTTGTGTGTCTTTTTTTTCTGTTATCATGTGATAATTGTCAAAAATCGTTTTTCTTCTGTTTTTGTCAGAATATAACCATGAAAATTTTATTTTAATTTTTTCATTTCTCAAGTTTGCAGAGTTAAAAAAATGGGTGAAAATCGTATTCTCACAATTCTCAATTAAATTCCATTCATTTTTTTTTTCTTCTTTTCTTATAATTCTTATAAATACTATATTTTGACAATTTATCTGACAATCCATCTTCTTTGCAGGTAAGGAATATAATTGTAGTGTGAGGCTATATAATTCGCCTGTTCAATTCCAATCACGCCTTCATTCACTACGTTCAGAATCTCAGCTTCACGGATCAACAAACTTCTCAGAAATCTATAGGTAAATCAAACGGTGAATCTGTTTCAATTCCTCTTCTTTTCACTTGTATTACAATTTTTACTGTAAAAAATTGAAAAATAAAATAAGATTAAAAATTGAAGAAAAAAAACGTAATAAAAAGAATCGTATGATACTTGATTATAAATTTTAAAGACACTCGCTGTACATACCTACACTCGAGACGTGTCAATTTATGTACATTTTTTTATCATCTCCTTCTTTCTCTCTTTCTGTATCTCTCACTGTTCAAATATGTACTCGTGTATACCTGTGTAATCGCACTTCCGAGTATCAGTGAAGTTCCACTGAGACGATGAGAGACGTAGCTGTACGTAATTAAAGGCGGAGTACGCAGACCACGATCTCTCACCTGGCGTCTCGAGTCTATCTCCCTGCTCGATTTACGATTACAAAAAAAACAGTAAAAGAGTAAAATAAAATGAAGGAATGGAGAATCTTTATGAAATTCTCTTCCAAATTATGAAGAAACGGTCACGAATTGATACTCTGATAGATAGATTCAATTGATATAATGATTGAAAATTGAAATTTTATGATAGAAAGAAAAATCGAGCCAGGATCAGAAATGGAGCGAATAAAGTCACTACGTCCTCGCTTCTATTATTCGTCGGCCCAGACAAGGAGAAGAAAAAAATGGGAGAAACAGAATAAAAGGAAGATGAATATTCCTTAAACGACCGTTAAATTCTTGGTACGGCTAATAGAAAAGCAGATGTTTGCCCAGGCCACCCCGAAATAGAGATTTCTCAATTCAGTTTAGCCCCGGTGTAGTGTGTAAGGCCCAAATTGACCCGTTTCAGAATCACAAATCTTCCGAATACCGGAGTCAAAGTTTGAAACTTTTCCTCTGTACCTACAATGCGGCATTGTGCGCCGTAACCAACAATGAACCCTCGGATATAGGCTTTATACCTAAGAGTATTTTCATGCGAAGGTGACACCTTGCCCTGCACCTCGGGGTCCCCGAGGATCGGAGACGTGGTGAGCAGAAAATCCGGATAATTTTTGACCGGTCTTCTCCAAGCCCGGAGCCTAAATCCACACCCTACTCGGGGCCTTTATCTTAGGACGATCATTAGAATGCGGAGACAAGGCTGAGGACGATCTCCTCGTCGAGATAAGACGATTCCGTCTCCGTCGTTTGTCAAATTCAATCTACTATAACTCTGCGGAGGGAACGAGTAAAGTGTTACCGAAAAAACAGTTCTGATGCTTCGAATAGCAGCTTTGGAACGCTTTTTTGACGTTTGGTGTAAGTCGATTCGTTCGTCTGTGACGATCGATCAAATAATTTGAGAAAGGATTTTGGACGGGAGATTTCAAGCTTGAAATCTAGGGTTCGATGACTAGATAAAATTTAATTTCTCTTCTATGTAATAAATAAAGCATTTTGAAGTTGAAAGTATATTCTGCAAATTTGACACAAGTCACTTCAAAGTCGCATAACTTTGGAACGAAAGAAAGGAGACCGAGTGTCAAGGTCGCATTTTGGAGCAGACATTTCAAGGTTCAAAATGCTTTTTTGATCACTTTTTTATCTCGATCCGTCGCCGAGTGACAGAATTTTGAAAAATACTGTCCACTTTATGAGAGCAGATTTTGCAATTTTTGGACAAATAGCTTCAAAACGGTATAACATCGGAACTGAAAAGCGTAAATCGAGTCTCAAGATTGCATTTTGAAGCAGACATTTAAATCTTCAAAATGCGTTTTCGGTGAACCCTCTATCTTTTTTCGTCACAAAGTTAGAATGCTTTGAAAAACTACAACGATACTTCATAGATCAGATCAGGTCCTCGGTATCTCAGAGACAGAAAAAGGATTGTTTTATTCCCCCCGTCTGCCATTAAAAAAAAGACACTCTCGTAGTACATAGATAAATAGTATCCCATGTAGAAATCCGTGCAGGTGAACCAGTGTACACAGAGTCTCGAGTTTCTCCGCCCAGCGGGTGTCAGCATGGGGTCTCTTCTCCTGACAGAATCCCATAGGACTTTGGGCCATCCGAGTCCATAGCCAAAACGAGAAACCCGAAGTGGGGACGAGGCTATAAAACCTGGGGTAGGTTCGGAACGCAGAAGAGTACGGATTGAACAGTGGTGAAGTGACGAGCGACTCGACCGAGTACCCAGAAGAAGAAGCGGGATAAAAAGGAAGAAAGAAAAAACCTCCTCGATATTCATGACTCAATCATGATCCTCTCGGTCCTCATCGACCTCGGACTCCTAATCGGTGAGTTATCTCATCTTCTAAATACAGACAACAGCCGGCAGATGCTTGACGATAGATCGATGATCTATTTCGGTCTTGAAGATCGAAGGTTCGGTTGGGTTATTGGCATAGCTTCACGATCTGGGAGTGATTCGCACGGTTGTTGTATGCAATTCGATTCTATCATCCTCGACGATTGTTCTTTGCGAGGAGAATACTAAATGAGGGAACGAGGAGAACAGGCGCCTCGATCAACTCCTTGGCTAGACACATGTTCTCCCTTTTTTCCCTAAAACAGACGCCCTTCTTTCTCGGAGGGTAAGGAGACACTGTAACCCTAGAACTGGGACTCTCGAGGACCCCTCGGATCCCAAGTAGACACGTTTGCTTGAAATAATCAAGCAAGTTTGTAGTAGAAAATTAGAGAGTGTTCTTCAATTTGGTCGTTTTTTCTTCAGCATTCCATCATTTTTGCAAGATGAAATGATTTCTACGACTTTTTGAAGACGTTCTCGACTGTTTTGAAGAAAAAGTGGGTCAGATAAGAAAAGGGACGATATCGATACAAAAATCGTGTATAAATTTCAAATTGACCGGATAAACAATCATGAGGTTCTATGGCCTCTAAAATCCACAATTCTGGAGGTAATTGGGACATCCTCGCGTCAAATTGTAGTTCAAGTTGTAAACTTTAAAATGCTTCTATCGGTATTTGATTTTCCTCAATTATTCCCGAAATTGTCGTACTTTTAAGTCTAGAGTGCGTTCAAATTTTTTCCAAAAGAATTATCTCCGCGCTCGTAGGGTGGATATCCTGGCAGGGGTCTCAGGATCATCGGATATATTTATCTTGTGAATCTGTCAGGCCCTAAATCCCAAATCCTAAATCTCCCGAGTCCGGACTGAGTCCCTGGCTCAGTCCTCAGCGGGTGGGCACAGAGCCTACCTGCTGGGTCGCTTTGGTACGAACCTAGAACCGAAAGAGACCCTAGTCCGGCGGCACAGCGCGCCTCTTTCTCCTCCACCCTGAACCCAGAACAGAAAAAAGTCCCCGAGGAACCTGGATGCATTATACACCAAGATGTGACACTAGTTTCTGTCTCCTTTCCACAGGACCCTGTCTCGCCATGGTCTGGGGGTCCGAACGCGGCGGCGACCAGTGCGAGGCTCTCATGAGGCAGACCATAGTCTCCGACAGAGCGACCGCCGAGGATTACACTCCGTCCAGATTGCACGCCACTTGGATATCGCAGGGGTGAGTGGAAGGCATATCCGTCTCACAGCTTTCATTGATCCGCTTTTGCAAAATATCTTTTTTTCATAAAATTATCAACTCTTCGCACGATTTTTTTTTTTCTATCTTCAAAATCAAGAAATTTGGTCATTTATACCGCAGAGAACAAATTCAGTTATTGTCCAAAAAAAATGAAAGATTGGAAAGAGAACGCCGAGAAACTAATCGGTCTGGTTGCTCAGGTGTGAGACCAGGTCTGGTCCGGAGTACGTAATCCGGAAGTACGCGTTCTACCAAAACGGAACTTTCCTGCTCCTGAGACATCATTATGCCGAAGAATCGTGCAGCGTCGCGACCCACACGGTCACGGCTCGAGGTGTCCTCTGGCTGCTTTCGCCGTCCCTGCTCACTTCCGGCGCCACTGAGGCCAGGTTTCAACTGGACAGTGTTCACGTCGTTCCGTTGAATCGCCAGGTAAAAATTACTCGCAATTGAATCAGACAATACTTGTTTGAACAATTCATAGCAATAATTCAACACAGTGAAAATCATGTTCAATTGAATAAAAAAAGTCAATTTGAAATGGAGTTGAATTGAAGAAAATTTATTTGAAATTAATTCGATAATCAAATATGAACTTCGGTCTTCTAGGTCGCCCACAAGCTCGGTCACCGCGTCAACTCCTCCTGCGGACCGCAGCCCAAGTGGCGCCCCTACGTCGCTCAACTTGTGTACGAAGAGGCGGCTGACCGTCGGTCAAATCCTCTGTGGGAGGGTCCAAGGTACAATTCTCTGCACGGCCACGCTCCCAGTTCGAGAAGACGAAGAGGTTTGGATTGCCTGGAGACGCTCGGGATCGAATTCGGCGAACTCAGGCTCCTCAGGGTCCAGAAGAGACCCTCGGAACTCAAGACGACCGCCAGACCCAGGGTCGAACTCAGTCTCGGCAGTCTTCCTCCAAGCGTGCAGGCCAGGTTCTCCCACAGACCCATCGGACTCCAGCCCACGACGCTGCTTCGCTCTGACACCGTGAGAAATTTTCGCATTACATTTTTTCTCAAGTTTGTATTTTTTTTATCCCAAAATTATCGAAACTAACGTCAAAAATCAAATTTTTTTGGCATCTTCAAAGACGTTTATGGGTCCATTTCGAAAACTAACGGTCAGACCTGAGAACCCTTCGGTGAAAACTTGGATAATAACGATACAAAGTTCGTGTGTGAATTTCGAATCGATCGGATCAACGGTTGCAGAGTTATCGTGGTCGAAGTTTTCTAAAGGTTCACCATTCGGTCGTCAGAGAGCGTCTTTCCGTACTTGACCTTAAATCGATCAATTTAGATCATTTCGGGGTCCAAAATGGAGCCAGGAAACCATACGATCCCTCCAAAAATCCACAAAAACCTAAAAAATCGTTCAATGTTGTCAGATAAGCGGCTGTCCGATGTGCAACGCGATATTTCGCGGTACGGAAACGAGTCCTCCGGTTCTCCACGAGGTGGCAGCGCTCCCGGCGCTTATCGGTGGCTCCTGGCTGAGCCGTAGCTGCGAGAGTAACGGGGGCGGCCTGTGGATGAGGCGGCAGCTCGAGATATGGCCGGGCGACAAGCTCTGGTCGGGTCGTTGGGACCACTTCGCGGACCCCAAGTGCACCAGCTTCGTCTACGCGGTGACCGGGGCTGGGAGCTACGTCCAGCGGTCGCTGAGCAAACCCTCGTCCAGAAAACGACGCGACGTTGTCCCCTGGATGACGCCGGAGCTCGCGAAGAACATCTGGGACATCTACGGGCCGAAGGAGAAACCGGAAGAGGTCAAGGCGGAGGAGATGCTCCCGACCATCGACGAGATCCGGGAGGCCATCAGTCCGGAGGACGAGGCGCCCAGGACAAAACGAGAACTCGAGGACGACTCGTACCGGCACCTCCTCAACGCCCAGCCCTCGATGGCTCGAACATTCGCCGCGATGCTCAGGGGCAACCAGCGCCTCGAGACCACGACGACGGTCGCCCCCGAGCCCGCCACCCCCACCGGGACCACGGAGCTCGATCTCCACGTCGCAGAGAGCGTCCTCGTCCCCGGGGACCCGGACGTCGGGGCCAGATGCAGTGGTGGGGGTAGCGGCAGGCTCACCGTGTGGCCGAGGGACTGCGTGCCGAGGGCGCTGGAGGCGCCCGGCACCCTGGGACTCAGGGCCAGGGTGGGGGTCACCTGGACCGGCGAGTACACGCTGCTGCTAGGACCCAGGGAGGGGAGTCTGTGGGAAGCCCCGCTCCACATGTGCGGACCTACGGAGTCCCGCAATCCGGAGTTGAGAGCCAGACTCAGGGCCAGTTTGGGACTGAGATACGGGCTTTTTAGCGGAGCTGGGAGGAGACATGGAGGGGGAATTGTAGCAGTCGTTTTATTGAACGTTCTTATTGGGACGAGATAACCTTACGAGACTCTTATCTATGATTGTTTTATGAATAGACGCTACACGGCGTGTTATAAATTCTAAAGATTCTTCTTCTTCATTTTTTTTTTCTAAATTTTAGTATGTGTGAATACTGTGTACAGATAGGCTTAGACTTTTTTTATTTTTGTACTGTAAATAGATTTTTAGAAACATTTTTATTTTTTTTTTACATTGTAGGATAAGAATATTATAGAATATACCTACGAAGCTACTTAATTACATTTTAACTACTGTTTAAGATATTCGTTGAGACAATTATCGTCGCGACGAAGGGACACAACCCCAGTGAATAATTAGCCCATCAAATCGCTTGACTGCAGATTTATTTTAATTTCTTACTCAAATCATAAGAATTTTGTAAATTTATTGTAAATATTATCAGGTGTGGTGTATATATTGTCATTTTTATAATCTGTTAATAAAAAATGATCAAAGACGTCATTAAATTTATTCTCCCAAACGCAGCATCTAAAAAATTCCTCCAAATTTATAAAAAATTTCAAAATACAAAAAAAAACAACCTCTGACTTGAACATTGTTTCCATATAACACAAATTTGCTCTGTGACTATCAAGAGATAAACGCTGCGGTTTTTTAATTTAATAACCAGTTGAATTTTGATTTTGAGTAGTTAAAAAAACAATTTTATTATTTGCTTGACAGCTTCAGATAAGAAAATCTGTACATCTATTCTGCTCATCGTCGGTAGCCACAAAAAAAATGTGTGATGATGAAAAATGTTATCATTTCTGGGATCTCAAGAAGTCAACGCCTAATCATCAAGGATCTAAAAAAAATAAACAATCTATTTCAGTTTGTTCAATTTTAGGAACCTAAGCACAGGGATCAGAGTCGAAAAAGTCATGCTGACGCGGTGCAGCGAGCGATCTCGCGGCAGTCGTCGTCGACTCTGGTTGTAAGTGCGAACAGGAGTTCATTGTCAGTGGAGAAAAATACGCGAATCCTCAATAGAAGAGAAACGTTCATTCCTCGTAAATCTTCGTCAAAGTGAGGAAGTGAATATATTTCCTCAAAAATATGTTCTCAACTTCTTCAACTTACCGCTCTGAAGGACGTCAGTGTCACAAGTCTTGTATCATCTCATTTGTTACCATTTTGTATAAATTGTTTATCCCAAATTTTTGTGTAAATACTGCAAATTGAATTAAAACATTATCAATCATTGAAGGAATAATTATAATTAATCGACGTGAAAGACGATGATATGAAATTCGATAATGTTAGTTGAACTCTCTCGCGTCTCGAGACGCGAGAATCTCCTTATCTGTTCCTCCTTGCATTTATTTTATCAGATCGGAACGGCGAGCGACTAGTTACGATTTAGAACCGTTACCACGAGAAGTCTTCCGACCTGGGTCAACCCTAGAGGTCGACCTCGGCGTTACTCGACTCGAGACTGCCTGTTATTTGCATACTTCAAGGCGTTTGCGTCGTACCCTAAATCAGTTGCTCCATCGTTCGTGAATTATGAGACAAACACTAGCGGAATTTTACCGAGACACGTGCGACGCAGGTATGATGCTCGATCGACGAGGTTCGCTATCGTCAGTTTCCCCTCGGTGCCTCGAGAAGATCGACCGTCTTCCATCAGGGCACCAATTACACCGAGTCACACCGAGCATTCAGCCGAAATGTCCACCATCGATTCTTCCCAGCTCGGGAACATCCGGGACACCGTTCACCAGCTCACCTTCGGATGGGTCGACTACTCCCTGTTCACCCTGATGCTCTGCATCAGCGCGGCCATCGGTATCTACTTCGGATTCTTCGCAAAGAGGCAGAACACCACCACGGACTATCTTCTGGGGGGTAGAACCATGGGGTACTTTCCGGTTGCCATGAGCATCGCGTCGAGGTAGTTATAGTTCAGTTTTTTTACCATGTGATTTAGACTTTTATCATTCAATATTTAAAAGTGAGATCCACAAATTTCAAGAAAAAAGTAGCCAGAATTCTTTGAAAAAAAGGTTCTGGTACGCGGAAGGAATTAAAAAATGAAAAAAAAAAAATGTTCCGTTCTCCAGTCACCTCTCGGGAATCACTCTCCTGGGGATTCCCTCCGAGGTCTACGAGTTCGGTTCGCAGTACGCGGCCTGCGCGGTGTCCGCGGTGCTGATCGGACTCCTGACCGCGTACATCTTCCTCCCGGTGTTCCACAAGCTCCAGCTGACCAGCACCTTCGAATACCTGGAGGTGCGGTTCGCCAGGTCCGTTAGACAGTTCGTCTCCGTCCTCTACACCATCTCCCTGATCCTCCACACGCCCATCGTCGTCTACGGTCCGGCCCTCGCCTTCGCCCAGGTCACCGGGTTCGACCTCCACCTCATCATTCCGGTCATCTGCCTCGTCTGCATATTCTACACGACCATCGTGAGTATCTTTACATTCTGATATTAACGATTGGAAAAACTTTTATTTATTCGAAAGCAGAAGAATTCAGCTTCGATTTGGCCCAGAAGTCATTGACAACTATTTTGTTCTTCAAAAGCGTCTATCTTGTTCATCCTCGTACTTCCCGGTGAAAAAATGATCCAGTTCCCATTTCGGGCGACATTCGAACCATTTCTTTTCCAATTTTAATGTTGTTTTTTCACACTACCCAAACGAAAAACTTGATCGATTGGTTTTCGATCGCAGGGTGGATTCAAGGCTGTTGTTTGGACTGACACGATCCAGTTCACAGTGACGGTATTCACGCTCTTCACCATCCTTCCTCTCGGTATTATTTCGATCGGTGGTTTCGGCGAGGTATGGCGAATATCCGGGGAGGGCGGTCGCCTAATATTCTTCAAGTGAGTCAATTTCTCCATCGATCATCCAAAAGATCGATCTAAAACAGTAACCATGTCCAACAGCATGGATCCCAGTCCCTTCGCTCGATCTACCTTTTGGGGTATATCGATAGGCACGACGACGACCTGGGTAGCCAACATCAGCGTCAATCAAGGATGCGTCCAGAGGTTCCTCTCCGTCCCCACAATGGCCAAGGCCAAAATGTAGGTATATTTAACGTCATCGACGAAATAATTACAGTGCTCGACGAATATCAAGAGTCGATTGTTGTCTCAAAGTCAGCGAAGTGAAGAATCAACGAAATCGAAAATGTTTTTCAAATTACAGAAGCGTCGTGATCACCTGTGTCGGACTCGTCGTTGTCAAGTGTCTCTCGGTCTACACCGGGCTGATAATATACGCTAAATATCACGACTGCGATCCAGTTGTGACCGGAGTGAGTCGTATTTCCGCGCTGTTTAAAAATGGGATTGTGACTTTATCCCGTTTCAGGAAGTTTCTCGATCCGACCAAATCCTTCCCCACTACGTGATGGACGTGGCCGGCAAGATTCCCGGTCTCCCCGGTCTCTTCCTGGCGGCTCTCGTGAGCGCAGCCTTGTCCACGATGAGCAGCGGTCTGAACGCGGCCGCGGGTACGATATGGGAGGATTTCGTCTCCCCCTGGGTGCCCGAGAGCGACACCAAGCAGCAGACCGCGACGCGAGTGATGAAGGCGATCGTCGTGATCCTGGGCGTGATCTGCGTCTCCTTGGTCTACGTCGTGGAGCACCTGGGCGAGATATTCGCGATATCTACGAGCATGCACGGCGTGACGGCCGGCACCATAGCCGGCCTCTTCGTGCTCGGCATGCTCGTGCCCTGGGCTAACTACAAGGGCGCCGTCATCGGCGGCATGATGGGGTTCACGACGTCCGTGTTCATAATCGCTGGGGCGCAGATACACAAGATAAACGGAACTCTGAAAGCCGTCACGCTGCCAACGTCCGTCGACAACTGCCCATATCCTCTGAACAATACCCACTGGCTACAGCCCACGGATCCACCGATCCCGCCCGAAAACCAACCCATGATCCTCTTCACGGTGTCCTTCCTGTACTACTCTCTCGTTGGCGTCATCACGGTCGTCATCTGCGGTACCGCAGCTAGTTTTTTGACCGGGCCTTCGGACCTCACCACTCTGAACAGGGATCACTTCTCCCCGGTCGTTCAAAGGTCAGTCATGGAGAATTCAGGATTATTTCTTGCTATAGAACGTTTTATAGAATTTTTTACATAAATGGTGTTAAAATTGAATTCTGTTCCTCTTTCTAACTAGACTATATTATATTTTCTGCATCCGAATTCAGGTTCCTTCCCCGAGAGAAGTACACCGAAGTGCCAATGAAGACGATGTCGACGAACGATCAGGAGAAAGAGAGAGAAGCCATGTGAACTTTTCGCAAAACTTTGTCAAAAAAAAGAAAACTGTAAATAAAATACTCGAAAAACCTTCAATATTCTCCTCTTATTTTCCTCTTAACGCGATCAGAGTCAAACATGGATCGACGTCACCGTGAAACCCTACAAGTGTTCGTTGAGTTTGAACAAAACAAAAAAGCAAAAAAACCGCCATAACATCCTGCGAATTTATTGATTGGCAAACGCCTGCGCGTTGCCGTTTGGAAGGAGCCCTCCGCTCGCCAGGGTAGCGAGGGGCAGTTCGGGGTCCACGGTTGGGGCGGGTGAGCCTCGCCTGCACGTGGGGCGCGCCTGCCGCCTGCCAGACACCACCTAGTATATCAACAAGTAACAAGTTTCGGTATTTATAATCGAACCTGCCGGTGTTTTGTGAGGTAAGAAATCAAGATCGACATCAGTAGTGAGTAGCTGAAGAGCGATCGAAATGGGAGCCTCGGGGCGCGGCGGTTTCGAATCTAACACGGCATGACGACGGTCCTTCAGAAGACCGTCCTGGCTCTGACCCTGCTCTCGGTTATCGTCCTGGCCGCCTTTATCGCGACGAAGAAATTCACCATCGATTCACACCGGCACGCTGTCCTCGTGGAGATGGTAGCAAACATCAGCACCGACCTCGACAAGTTGGAGAACGGATTCGACACCATGGCCACGAGGGCGGAGGTCGCGAAACGGCAGATAAGGAGGCTCGCGGCCATCCACAGGGACAATATCATGATATGCGCCCTCCTGCACGAGAGACACAACAAGAAGGAGAACAAGCTCGCCGGGAACTAGAGACTCGACGAGTGCCCAGTGGCTGATCGGATCCTCGAGGTAGGCAACCGGAGTCACGGTACCACTGACCGGGAGTGTCTTGGTCAAGGTTGTCTCGGACCGGCGGAGAGGGGAGTCGCCGGTTCTGTCAGACGTCGTCGAGCAGTCAGAGACGCTGGTTGACCGGACAGCGATGGATAGAGTAAAGAAAGGTATTTGCTCTGGCCCAGAGCCAATGATTCCGAAACGATCGGTGTCTAAAAATTGTGATCGTGATCAGGATGCGGACCCTGCGGACCTGGGTACGCGACGCCGGCCTTGGCGATGACGGAAGGGAAACGGGAGGAGATCCTCTACACGGTCTGCATTCAACCGGACGATAACAAGCCCGACGTTTTGGCGACTGTTGACGTGGATCCGGATAGTCCAACGTATTGCGAGGTTTGTGTCTCCGTTGAGAATTAACAGACTGTAAAACTAACTGCGCACTTGATGGTGCGATAAAAATGTATTAATAACACACGATACACGGAGAGGCTTCAATCACTCTGACGTCAGTTGACGTGACGACTTTGAGAACCGATTTGTGTGCTCTTGGGTGGTACGATTACGTTCGATGTGTAAATATTCATATCAGGATTTATTATATCTTCAAAAGATACGCACCTCTCGCTTTGCACTTTGATAACATTTCAGCGATAAGGCCGGTATCTCGTGTTTATTGATGATGATACTAATTAATTCAGTTCACTTAAAACAACTACATCGTTAAAAGTTGTGCAACGTTCGCATCGTTGTCTATTTCGCGCCACGACGTGACGTCACTGTTCGGTACGACTCTGGCGCCGTCTAGCGGCGTCTGCAGGAACCGGCTATTCACTCGACAAAGTACACGCTTTTGTTACTATTTGTTTTTTTCTATGATTGAGGTATGAAAAGTTAACTTAAACACTTAGATTATCCACAAACTACGGATGCCAGAAGTCAACGACGAACTTCACCACTCGGGATGGAACATTTGCAGCAGTTGCCACGATTCCCCCAAGAAGAGGGACACCCTGGTACTACCCTGCGTCATATCGGACCGCGTCTACTTCGTTGATGTTTCCTCCGAGAGGGCTCCGAAGATCAAGAAGGTAAATGAGTCAAAATACAACTAGTTCATTCATTCTGTTATTCCTTTGGTCCTTTGTTATTCAATTCCTTTGTTCCTTCATTCGTTCATTATTCTCAATTGAATCTTTAGAATAATTCGTGAAAAATCAAAAACATAAACCAGACATTGGAGCCTGAAGAGATGCACAAATGGGGATTGGCCACTCCTCATACGTCACATTGCTCTCCTACGGGGGAGATAATCATATCGACTATGGGAAGACCGAACGGTGACGCTCTTGGGTCTTTTTTGACAATCGACAGCGACACCCTGGAGACAACGGGTTCGTGGTCGAAGGACGAGGCTCCCTTTGGCTACGACTTCTGGTACCAGCCTTACCACGACATTCTGGTATCCAGCGAGTGGGGAATTCCTAGAGACTTTAAGCGTGGTTTTAGACCCGAGCACGTGACTCCAGGTAGAGTATCTGGCAAAATGATTTAGAAATTGAAATAGATCCTAATATCATGCCCATGATTGCAGAGTCTTATGGTCACAGCCTCAACTTCTACTCGTGGAAGGAAAAGAAGCTGATCCAGAAATTGGACCTAGGAGTAGATGGAACGGCTCCTCTAGAAACTAGGTTCCTCCACGATCCAAAGGCATCCGAGGGTTTCGTCGGGTGCGCCATTATGGCGAACGTCTTCCGGTTCTTCAAGACCCCAACTGGTCAGTGGGATGTGGAGAAAGTGATTGACATACCGGCGAAGAAAGTCGAGGACTGGTCCTCCCCACATATTCAAGGTTCCCATGTCCTCATTCTGTATACAAATATTTAATCACTAAAACTGGAGTTGATGCTTGAACAAAAAATGATGGAGATAATCAAGTGAGCAGCAGGATCACAGGATAATTTTTATCGTTTTAGGCATGGTCACCGACATCCTGATAAGTCTGGACGACAAGTATCTCTACCTCTCGAACTGGCTGCACGGCGACGTTCGTCAGTACGACATATCCGACACCAGCCACCCAGTTCTGACGGGTCAGGTATTCCTGGGGGGCAGCATCCTCTCGGACAGCAAGATCAAGGTGATCGAAGACGAGGAGCTCGACTCCCAGCCCGACCCGGTGTTCGTGAAGGGTCGACGACTCGAGGGATCTCCGCAGATGCTTCAGCTCAGTTTGGACGGGAAACGACTCTACGTCACCACCTCCTTGTTGTCCGTATGGGACAAGCAGTTCTACCCCGAACTGGTCAAGTGAGTGTCGATAAATGTCCGAAGGAAATGATTCGGGGCGTTTGACCGATTGATTGACCATTTATCCAGGATGGGCTCGACCATGGTGAAACTCGATATCGACGTCGAGAAGGGGGGAATGACTCTGGACAAGGAGTTTCTGGTCGACTTCGGCGCCGACAAGGACGAGATTCTCCTGGCGCACGAGATGAGGTGAGTCTGTAGATTGAGATTCTGGGTTTTCGCCGGTATCGACGATTCTATATATTGATGCTTTCAGATACCCGGGCGGAGATTGCACCTCGGACATCTGGCTTCCCTCGGACTAGGAACCACACCCTGGGTGATATTCTAACATGGGACCGAACTTAATCTAATCGTAAACCGCGATATTTTATACCGTATTTTGTTATCAAGTGATGAAAGAAAGATAATATAATAAGTACGTATCGTAACCTTGTTGCCTCTCCCTCTCTCCATCCTTGCACAACTGCGACAAACCTACACGCGAGTCT
Source organism: Euura lappo (assembly GCA_018257835.1). Classification (NCBI taxonomy): domain Eukaryota; kingdom Metazoa; phylum Arthropoda; class Insecta; order Hymenoptera; family Tenthredinidae; genus Euura; species Euura lappo. The sequence continues at coordinate 159,891 of JAEUYN010000766.1, read as the reverse complement.
CTTCAAATATGAATAGGGAATAAACAGCCTCTTCGGTCATTAAACAATAGCCGGAAGCCGGTGAAAGCGAGTGGCCACGGCCGGACGATTATATCCACCTATGCTGTTCCCTTTGTGGAATGAAAATCGTCTCCTTCCTGTCAAAAATCTGTTTCACACGCCCGGAAATCGATCGCTCCGTATTCAGTATTACGCGCAGAGTTTATGTCTTGAGATTCGTAGAGCCTGCAGCTGCGACCCGTCTGTCAAGTTCACAGGGTTTCGAGTCTTTGTTTATACTAGATTCGTTACGAGTGGTGAACTATGAACCCCGATCGTCGAGTGGGAGCGACAGCTGATCCCGCATGAAAAATAGAGAGGAAAAGAATCAGGTCAGTGAATAATACAGCGAGCTCGTTGTGCGGGGTCCGGTTCTCCCTGCAGCTGAAAATTACGGAGCTCGATTGTATCGTTCCTGGTGAAATTCTCGCCGCTTCACTTCGCTCTCGTGGTGAATATGCTGATCGTAAACGGACAGAGTCGTTAACCAGCCGAGAAACAAAACAAAAAATAAAGACGCTCGTGTAGTACAAATTGAAACTCATTCAGAGAGTCAATTCGCCCCGTTGTTAGAGACTCGAGGGATCAATTACTCATTCGAGTTTGTGGGAACGATTTTGATTAATAGATTGGAAGCGAGGAGGTTGTGTATAGTCAAGGGTGAAATTTATTGTGGGACGTCAAGCAATCCGAAAGCTATGGAAAATATTTGAAATCGGTTCGAAGTCCATCCAAGTTGGAAAATACGAAATAATTCTTGAATAAAAGAAAGCAAATGAATAATCGTCAAGTGGTTTTGCTGAATATAACTGAATCATCGTTCGAAAATCGCTAAAAATATCCCTGATCGATCGGTCGCGGAAAATCGCTAAAAGAAGCTGAAAATCACTTGACCATCGTTGAAAATGGCTCAAAGTCATTAGAAATCGCTTTAAATCTGTTCAAATCGCTAAAATAAAAATCAATCTACATGCATAGGTATACCGAATGTAAGTGAAAAGTGGTCCTCGTCAAATTCTCACTCGCTTCAGATGATTCGAATTATCTCTGAGTCACCAAGAGCCCAGTTTTCGTTTATCAGTACATCATACTACGCAAATACCAGATAAGATATAAGATGTGGTATAAAAGAAGCGGCTGGAGACGCAAACGCATTTCGCAACTGTAACAACACCGCATGTGTGTTGGAGTAATGAAATTTCGAAGCAGGCAGCTATAAGATCCCGCCCGGCTCGGTCCGCATTGTTGTCCGGTGCTGCCGCCTGGCGTCGTCGAGGATCCCCGACGGTACCGAGTACCGAGACAAGAAGAGGCTGTCGTCGAGCGGAACAGTTTGGAGCGATCGCTCGCCGGTGCATGGTCAGGGTGTAGTCGGCGCCGATCGACCGACCAGTCTTTATTTATTTTATTTTTTACAACTCTGATGAGAGACGACGACGATTCGAGAGAAGAAATCGAATGATTGCAGTGCCTGTGTTTTGACTGTGAGGAAAGAGAAAATATCCACTAATTTTTTTTTACTTGTTTTTAAATTTGAAAAGGGACGTTTTTAGTCTCCCGGTGTACAAAACTGTGTTTCTTCTTTCAAATAGAAAAAGGAAACGATATCATAGTAGGAAATATGCGTGAGTGCCTTACTCGAATCTGGATAACAAACGCGAAACAAGGTAATAACGGAGCAGGAATTGAATCGTAACAGTTACCGCATTCGTGTTTTAATGTATTGTTATGTAATTGGAGAAAATATGCGGATTTCTATAGCCTCTGCAGGGGTTCCCCGATCTCGACGTGCATCGGGGAGTCGAAAACCGTGTCTAACCGTCTCATCTCCTTATCGTCGCGGGTTTCAATACCAACGACGCACTGATTTTTCAGTAAAAATGTACGGGACACCTGCCCATGGCTCATTTATTCGTTTGACGATACGAATACGGAAATACAGCGGTGCTATCAGGATGCACGGAGGCGAGGGGCGCACGCGCCGTGTAACCAGTCGATATCGCGGGCAGGCTCCGACGTTTGCGTGCGTTTCGTCGTCGTCAACCTGATATCCCCTACCTGGAGCGATTCGCTTAATTAATTTATGAAATTAATGAAAAATCTGGTTCGGATGAAGAGGACGAGCAGAGTCTATCGGCGATATCGATCATCGAGTTCCAGCAGTCCTCGGAAATAGAAACCCTAGAAGCTCTATTTAATCCCCCAGCAGACTAGGAAGTCCGTAAATTCTATTAGGGATAGCGAAACGAGAGTTTTTTCACCCCCCGAGTCTCGAGACACATGTGCGACCCCGGAGGTTGCGATCAGAGTCCGGAAGCGCCGGTGCGAGGAGGAGGAAGGTTATTGCGTCTTTGGTAGGATCACATTATAACGGGCTACTCAGCCGGCTATGAATATAAGGGGACGGGGCAGGGGAAGAATAAGAAATATCAGGGGAACACCAGAATTCAGATCATTTCTGTATATTCTATCAGTTCTTAAGCCTAATTACAAGGGTATTCTTAACCTAACGTGTGTGTGTGCGTGTGTGTGTGTGTGTGGGGGTGTGGGAGGTCAGTGTCTCAGTCTGACTAACCTGTACTGTCTGTGTGTGTGTGTGTGCGTGTGTGTGTGTGTCCGTCTGTCCGCCTGTGTAATGTGTGTTTCTATATTCTCAGCGTTCCAACCCAGGGCTCTGGCTCAGAACCGTGCGCCTCAAGCGAGCGCCTAACCACGACTGACGCTCCGGGGACTCTCCCGTATGTGTGTGTGTGAAGTCTATGCGGACTTCACACACACTTGTGGCGGGGCGCCGAGCGCCACGTCACAACTACCCCCTCCCTAACGCGGGTGTTGTGTATGGGGTGAGATTGTGTTTTTGTCGTTTAATGGTTTTCTTTCTCTAGTGTGTGTGTGTATGTGTGATTGTGATTTTCATTTACGAGTGGATTCCTATTGGTTCAGCTATGTGTTTGTGTGGCTTGCAATGTATGGTAAAATTGATTGTGTGTATGTTTTAGGGTTTGTCATGGTGTATTTTCATTTCTTTGGTTTCGTGTGTGCGAATGGTTCAAGATTCTGAATTTTTCTACCTAAAGTCTCGTGTGTGTTTTTCTTGGGGTGTGAGTTGCTATTTTGGGGTTAGTGTGAGTGAGTGTATGTATTTCTGTGTGTGTTCCGTCATGGGTGGGTCTGTGGGTCTCGTCATGTGATTTTTGTCGGTCATTTCTGCTGTGTATGTCTGTTATTCTTAGGTCTTGTGTGAGTATGTGTCTGATGTGTATAGTTGTGGGTCATATTGCGTGTGGGGGTCTGGTTTGATTCTACTGTAAGGGCACTACTATTTCCAGGACAATAATTAGCTGGGATTTGTGTAAGGGATTGGCTTAGTCAAATCTGACTAATTCTGCCGTTTTTGGGGTGAATGGAGTGTATGAGTGTGATTTGATGCATGTTTGTGTGTGGGGCTTGAATTCGTTTTTTAGAATCCAGTTTCTGCAAGTGTTACATGGTACCTTAACTGGTTTGATTCTGTTTTGTGTTTGTGTTCTTTGTGTGTGTGTGTTAGTGTACCTTATGGGTGTAAAAAATGGAGGCTGGCGAGTGTACGCATTTTTTTGTAATTGGGCATGTGTCCACGTTCCGCCTGGACCGTACAGGTGCTCGTGTGATGGCATTCCTGGTGTCTGTAATAGTGTCCTCCGTTTCACCCTAGTTTCGTGTACTGGCAGTTTGACCCTGGTTGCCCTTGATCGTGTTTTCAGTGGATTGCTTAGTTGTGTGTCTGTATGCCTTGTCGTCTGTGTCTGTCGTGTCTGGTGTGTGTGTTTCAGTCTGTTAGGGTTTGAACGAATTGCGTTAGTATACATGTTTATATCGTTAGGGCCTAAGGGTTCTTTTTCGCGTTGTAATGTCGCGTAAATCTGACCGTCTGATGAGGCTCTCTTAGGAATCGAAACCTTATCTCCTACCTCAAATTGCTGGTTTTGTACCCTTACTCCCTTGTTTACCACCCGTTCTATGTTTGCGTCTGGACAGCCTTTTCGTTTCGTCCCTCGTGCCGCTTCTGGGTGTCTCAGGGTAACCGTCTCTTCGGTTCTTCCGATTTGGGGCTTGGTTTCAGGGGGCTGGTGTGTAGTGTCGTGGTGTGTGTGTGTTTGCATCTTTTCTCTATCAATCTCTATTTCCTCGTTGCTCTCTCTCTCTGTAGTGTGTGTGTGTTGTGTATGAGTGATGTTTCCTTCATATATCGTTGCAATCCATGCAACTGGGTTTTCAGTTCCCTCTGGTATGTGTGAAGTGAGTGTCGTGGTGTCTGGGTTCTTTGCTGCAATACTTGTGTTTGGGATTTTTATTTTCTCTGGTGTAAGGGGTGTGTCTCGTCTAGTGTCTGTCATGTGTGTGTTTGTGTTTGTTTGTGTGGCTTGGTCTTGTGTCTGTGTTTTGTTTGGGGTGTGTGTAGTGTATGTGTCAGTTAGTGGCTCTACTGTAATGTCATCTAGTCCGTATTTCAGTTTGTACTTAATTTCAGGGGTTTCGTGTAGTGACCATGTGTGTCTGCCTAGGTCGATTTGTATCCCGAAATCGCGAAGTGCGTCTATCCCTAGCACGTCTATACTGTCTAGTGTTTCGTCTACTTCTACCAGTATAGTTTTGCTCACGTTTCCTATCTGTATTTCTACCGACGCGTGTGTGTGTTGATTACTGTGAATGTGTGTTATTGGAATGTTTAGCTCGCGCAGTTTGTCTGCGGTGACTTTTCCAATGTACGAACTGGGTGACCCTGTGTCCAATAGTACTGTGTTTTCGTGTCCATGGATTTTTACTTGTATGTAAAGCCTATTGTCGCGCGCTGTGTTGCAGTGGGCAAAAGGTGTGTCGAGTGTGGGTAACAACGTGTTTAAAGTCGGCGTTGTTTCTAGTGTAGGGTATGTGTGTGTGGGGTGTGTGTCTGGGTCTATCGCTACGGTTTGGTATTGCTCGTCTTTTGTGTTGTGTGTGTAGTGTGTGTAGTGTGTGTGTGTAGGTAGGGGCTGATGATAGTCGCTTTTTACTTCCATCATGTTTTGATTTTTTCTTAGGTGTGCAAGTAATTCCCACTTTCTTCCTGCTCTTTCGAGCTCTTCAAATGTCGTGAAATCTCCGGGTTTGATCCATCGTTTGTACTCGGGTAGGAGGCTCTCGTATGCTAATTGCAACTCGGTGTCTAAGGGGTACGGTGGAGTTCGTCTGGCTAGCAGCGTACGAAATGCTATCAAAAATGATGTAATTGTTTGTGTGTGGTTCTGAGTGTAATTGTCGATTATTTGGTTCATGTTATGTCTGTATATTGGGTCTTCGAACGTGTCTCGTAGGTCGGTCTCAAAGTCGTGGAGTGTTTGCCACTGGCTTTTGTTCGAATCATACCAGTTTCGCGCGGTACCTTCTAAAAAGAGGTCAAGGTTGTCGATCACGTCTCTGTCCGCGATTTTGTCATATCCTTGCCAATCACGTACGGCTAGTACAAAATCGAACGCGTCTTCTACTGGTGATCCGGTGTATACCAGATGCCATGCTTCCATTATTTGCCTCGCTGGATTATTATCGTTGTGTGTGTGTATGTGTATGGGTATGTGTGTGTTCTGTAGTCGAACGATCTGTGGCTCTTGGTAACGTATCGGTCTGTAAGTGTGTGTGTCTGTGTAGCTACCTAACGGGTTGTTGACGACGTTCGCGAGTAATGGACCTTGCGCGCGTGTGTTTATATCGGCTGTGGGTTCGCTATGACTTATTCGTTCCATCTTTCTAGTCTGTGTGTGTGTATGGCGTCGTGTATGTAGTTGCTGGGTTAAGTGTGTATGGCTTTTCTAAGTGTAATTCTTTTGTGTAATGTCTGGATTTTGGTAAGGGTTGCGAGCGGGTAGTTGTGTCGTGTAATGGAGGGAATGGTTTGTGGGTTATTTCGTTGGGCGCCAATTTATAACGGGCTACTCAGCCGGCTATGAATATAAGGGGACGGGGCAGGGGAAGAATAAGAAATATCAGGGGAACACCAGAATTCAGATCATTTCTGTATATTCTATCAGTTCTTAAGCCTAATTACAAGGGTATTCTTAACCTAACGTGTGTGTGTGTGTGTGTGTGTGGGGGGGTGTGGGAGGTCAGTGTCTCAGTCTGACTAACCTGTACTGTCTGTGTGTGTGTGTGTGCGTGTGTGTGTGTGTCCGTCTGTCCGCCTGTGTAATGTGTGTTTCTATATTCTCAGCGTTCCAACCCAGGGCTCTGGCTCAGAACCGTGCGCCTCAAGCGAGCGCCTAACCACGACTGACGCTCCGGGGACTCTCCCGTATGTGTGTGTGTGAAGTCTATGCGGACTTCACACACACTTGTGGCGGGGCGCCGAGCGCCACGTCACAACATTTTTTCAATCTACTTTTCACCGTCAATATCATTATTATTCTTCTTCTTCTTCTTCTTCTTCTTCTCGAAGCGGAAAGTTTCTCAGACGAGAAACTTTATATAGCCTCACAATATGCAGTTCTGAGACTCCAATTTAGAAGCGAATTGAATAAACGACCGTATTGTACACGCGCCCTACCCTCATTGTCGCGGGTTCAACCGCCAAGACGAATATATCTTCTCCAACAGCTGTGCTTTTGAGCTTACGCGAGTCTCGCGGAGAACCCTACTGACTAGTCGGACTCAAATCGAGGAGAAAATAGGGTTCTCAGAGCAGAAATAGATCGTCCTTTTACCTTTAATCGTCTTCACAATCTTTCAATTATCGTACCGCGATATCTCGAGAATGGAGCAACGGGATTTGGGTTGGTTTTCAAATTATACAATTGCCTAGAATTTGGAATCGATTGGTGAAGCGGTTTTTGAGATATTGGAAAAACTAAGTTTCTATCGATATCTTTGGAATTCTTGGACGGATTCGCATCAAGTTTGTCTCAATCGGCGCGTTTTTTCAAAACTCAAAACTGCCCTGCATATCGAAATAATCAGTCTACACCAATGAACACTGAAAATTTCTTTGCATTGGTCTTCGATGTCCTCGTACGCAAATTCGAATCCAAAACAGTGCTTCTGATCTCCTCTGTACGGGAACCGTTAGATACCAGCGTGTCTCATATTCGCGGTATTATTAGTTTTAATAAAGTGAGCATATGAGGTATGGACAGGATAGAATTACCATCTGCCCAGAGAGCGAGGTACGACTAGAGGTAAACGCGAGTATTTGTTTGCCGTTACGTAATTAGCTTCCTCCTACAAGAGAGTGGGATTATCCGTTCGCGGTGCATACCTACTAGGTGCGCAATTATAACCCCACGGTGCGAGAGTGCATTATTATTAATCACACGGTGTGAGGTTCTTCCCCCCCTCTCTGATATCAACTCGTAAACTCATTTCTATGCGATATCTAATTTCGCGAATTTTATTACACCGTAAATATAAGCGGGAGTCACGGTCGCCGAAGGTCGGACAAATTAATTCGCAACTCGTTTGAATTTAAACGGACACGCAACCCGCGAATAAACGCGAGATTGACAACAAATTTGATCAAATTTGTTCACCCAAGGACACCTCGAGGACGGAACAAATTAATCACATGTGTCTTTTGACGTCTCATTTTCTTTGAAAAAGTCCATTTTTCGGTGCGTAATGAACTTTGGACTTAAAAAAATTGAGGAGATCTCTTCCATCTCGTTTCACCCCATCGGTGATGATAAAATAAATAAAACGAAACTCATTCCCGATCTCTTTCTGTTTAATATCTTGTTTATTATCGCTTCGAAGAACCCGCAGCGTCTCGCTGGTGTATAAATAACACCGTCTTCTCTCCGTTCGAAGAGGAACAGGCGTACACATTATATACATGAATACGTGATGTGTGGAGAAATTTAGCGCTGTAGGTCAAACTCCGATGCTAGCGTAGATACATCGACTCTTCGTCTTCTAATGGGCGCCCGGGATACATCTCTGCACCTTTAAACATAACAAGGGTCTTTGAAAATCCAGAAGAGACGCTCTCCCAATTCCGAGACCCGAGACTCGCAGGTTGATAGAACGCGGAGGACGCCTCGGACTCTGGGCCTAGCTAACTGTGCTGGCGATGCGCGATCCGCTGGACCGCTATTCTCTCGGATGCCTCGTGAAAACCTATCGGCGAGACGGAGAGAGAGAGAGAGAGAGGGACGGGAACTGACCCACTGGCTTCGTCTCCCGAGCCCGACGCCCCCCGTACCTGTCCGGTAACTTCTGCCAGCCCATTTCATTTCATTCCATTTCATCTCGACCCGCGAAGAACCTGCGACGACGGTTATACACCTGCGAGCGAGGAGCGGATGTAGGCCTCTGGGACTCTCGGACTCTCGGACGGAGCTCGGTCATTTCGTTTCTCGTTATCGGAATGACAAACTCGTCACGATTGTGTTTCGCACCTTGTTTCGAATTTGCGAATTGATTGGATTGGCACTCGCTGTCCATCTGTTGGAGAAACTGTCAGTCTTCTTCTCTATATCGAAATTGAGTGACGCCCTCGGTTTTTATGACCAATTAAAAATTCGCGAATCGAATAAATTTGCACATAAAACTGTACAGCGCGAAAATCTTTTCACTATCTCTTTCTGGACTCCGAGAAAGAAACGCTCGGGCCACTTTTTATCGAAATTGAGTGAATTGTGTACTATAAATTCGCACGTGGTTCTGAATTCCTTTCTACTTCGCAAAAGCTACACCGAGTCCAATTTTTCTAAGAATCGATCATTCCGTTCGTCTTTGAGACAAGGTTAGAAACTTGCGAATTGAACAAATTCGCACATAGGTTGTAAACGCCAGGGTCTGTTTCTAATTTGAAAAACCCAGTTCGACTCTGAGACCGTATCCTAAAATTTGCAACCACTACACAAATTAGCACGTAACAGCAGAATCGCTCAACTACCTTAATCTACTTTAAAAAGGTAACATTGAGTCTGACTTTTATCAAGATCGTGTGCCGCCTCGGTCACTGGCACTTCGTTAAAAAATAAAAATTTGTTTCCTCAATTACTTGACACATGCGTGTTTCTGGGACAGTTCGGAAAGTATCGTTGCGGTTCTGATTTCCCACAATAATTAAGAAATTCTGTCATTTTCTACATCCTTAAGGTATAAAACAGGAAAAAGAGTAGAGAAATGTCACGTTACGCGATATCAAATTAAAAAATCAAAGACTCCCCTTCGATTCAAAATTCAAAGTCCCATTTCGAATGAGAGTCCAGGCCGGGTTTGCCCACCGGTCATCACCGCGGCGTCGTGAATCTCCGTCTATTTCGATCCTGGCAAACGTCGCAGAAATTTTCGAGACGTTGCCAAAACTGATGTATAGCTATTGCGAATGAATCATTTTTTCCGTCTGTGTTTCTTTCCCTCTGTAACGAGATGGTATTCAGGAAGAATAAAAATGAAAAAGGAAAAACAGCGGTAGAATTAAAACGGTTACGTTTAGTACACAGTTAGGAGTGTGCCTATCAAAGCCGAGTCGCGGGGACCCCCTCAGACTGTTTCTTCTCTCACTCACCTCGAGCCCGAGGGCCCGACGTTGTTCACACCGACCGCATGAGCAGTGGCACGAGTCAACTGGGTCAAAGGCACCTTGTTTTTAGGGCAATTTTACTTGTTGATTGTTTGATACGGTTTAACGAGAGTTTCACTATGCTATTTTTTATCTTTTTATCTTTCTGTCTCTTTCCACCAGTTTTCGATGAAAAAGTACGATTTGACATTACGAAACTGACAACGAGCCGTGGAATCGTGCGCGACGAATCACGTCCGTTTCTAATTTCAAACGCAACGCCGGAGAACCAAGTTTTCTTCCGTTTACTAAAATAACTGTTTTTTTATCACAGCGTTTTTTCAAAAGCAAATATCTCAACGATCAATCAATATTTTTCAGATTTTCAAAAGCGAAAGTAAAGCTTGATTCTTTTGCTCTGATTCGAGCGAAAGTTTTCGAAAATCGGTTCACGCGTTCAGAATTTATCGATATTCTAAGACAAGACCAAAAGTTCCAAAAATGACAATATTTTCAAGAACGTACATCGTACCGACTAATCAATATTTTTTAGATTTTCAAAAACGAAATTGAAGCTCGATTCTTCTGCTTCGATTTGAGCGAAAGTTTTCGAAAATCGGTTCACGCGTTCAGAATTTATCGATATTCTAAGACGAGACCAAAAGTTCCAAAAATGACAATATTTTCAAGAACGTACATCGTACCGACTAATCAATATTTTTTAGATTTTCAAAAACGAAATTGAAGCTCGATTCTTCTGCTCTGATTTGAGCGAAAGTTTTCGAAAATCGGTTCACGCGTTCAGAATTTATCGATATTCTAAGACAAGACCAAAAGTTCCAAAAATGACAATATTTTCAAGAACGTACATCGTACCGACTAATCAATATTTTTTAGATTTTCAAAAACGAAATTGAAGCTCGATTCTTCTGCTCTGATTTGAGCGAAAGTTTTCGAAAATCGGTTCACGCGTTCAGAATTTATCGATATTCTAAGACAAGACCAAAAGTTCCAAAAATGACAATATTTTCAAGAACGTACATCATACCGACTAATCAATATTTTTTAGATTTTCAAAAGCGAAATTGAAGCTCGATTCTTCTGCTTCGATTTGAGCGAAAGTTTTCGAAAACCGGTTCACGCGTTCAGAATTTATCGATATTCTAAGACAAGACGAAAAGTTCCAAAAATGACAATATTTTCAAGAACGTACATCATACCGACTAATCAATATTTTTTAGATTTTCAAAAGCGAAATTGAAGCTCGATTCTTCTGCTCTGATTTGAGCGAAAGTTTTCGAAAATAGGTTGGCTCGTTCAGATTTTATTGACGTTCTAAAATTAGCCTGCAATATTTCCGCGTGGGCCTGTACAAAGTTCTCGTTCTCCATCGCATCGATCAATCCAAAGTATGCCGGTGAGCCCCGCGTCTAGTGTTACTATTTTAGTCGAGAGCACCGACTTCCGAGTGTGAAATAGAGTCAGGTCAGCCCAGGAAGTGGCAAGGCTCGTAGCCAAAGATAAACGATTGACTTATATACCTATACTCGGTCGCACTGCGGCGATCCGGATAACGAAACAAACACTCATACTATCAGCGATAAAATACCAATCCGATGAGACCCCCGAAACGAAGCAGACGATCAGACCCCGCGATTTCGCCGAGACACGCGATAAGCGCGCGCGCGCCTTATCGGATCGATCTATTTCCGTATATCCACAAATCCCTTCCCTTCTGTTTTCAGCTGGTATCGTTCGAGTTTGAGGAAACCTCGACCATCCGCAGATGTCGGTCGTGGTAGTTTCTTAGCGAAACCGCAACGGGGGTGTGAAGAAAGAGATGGGAGCCGGAATGGGAAGAAGTGGTACAAGCGGAGGTGGTCTGCTCGAAGCTCTTCCGACCGGAACACCTCTTCACGTAGCGATGCTCGGACTGGACAGTGCCGGCAAAACCACTGCCCTCTACAGACTCAAGTTCGACCAGTACCTGAACACGGTACCGACCATAGGATTCAACTGCGAGAGGATCAGAGGAGGCAGTGGAAAAGCGAAAGGTTTCGTTTCATTTTTCACCCATTACCGAGTACAATTTCTTGAAATTTCAATCTTTACAAGTGTTTCACAATTTCCAGGAGTGAATTTCCTGGTGTGGGACGTCGGTGGTCAGGAGAAGCTCCGTCCTCTGTGGAAGTCGTACACGAGATGCACCGACGGTATTATATTCGTTGTGGACTCCTGCGACGCAGAAAGACTCGAAGAGGCTAAAATGGAACTCACCAGAACCGCCAGAAGCCCGGACAACGCGGGGGTTCCGATCCTCATCCTCGCGAACAAACAGGATCTTCCTGGCAAGTTCGGCGAACCCTACCTTCCTTTGTTTTTGTTTTTTCATTCAAACTATCACTGATTACCGATTACCGATTACCGTTGGTACGTTGGCCGTTGTTGAATATCGGGATTTGCAGGAGCGAAAGAAGTGGGTGAGCTGGAGAAGCAGCTCGGGGTGCTGGAGCTGTCCGGAACGCCCGGGAGTTCGTGTATCAGGGTGCAGCCGGCGTGTGCGATAACCGGCGAAGGCCTCCACGAGGGACTGGATACGCTTTATCAATTGATACTCAAGCGAAGGAAACTCGCAAAGCTTAATCGGAAACGGGCGAGGTAGGCCCGGGTCTCAGAGGACTGCACTTGCGTCTTCTGATATTGTTCCCAGTCCCCGTCGGCGTGCGGGTCGCCGAACTCCGAGGAAGTTGAGGTGGTCCAGGAGGTTCACGAGGTGCGGCTCGTGTCAGCGATTATCGATAAACTTGAGGTCGAGGAAGTCGTTGATTTGGCGGAAGGTAATTGATACCGAGTCACCGCAAACTTCTGTATCGAGTTTCATGCGAGGAAAACGAGAGATGGGAAGAAGAAACACTGAGAGAGTGTGACGAATTACGGTGTCGTGTGCAATACGTATAAGATAAGAGATAGGTTTGTAGATAATATAATTTAATAACGTCAATTTCAGACTTTTGGAGAGAAAAGAAAAAAATTGATTCATCATTTATAAATATATCACGAGTGGATACGCTAGTCGAATATATCGAGAATGAAAGTGGAGAGAGGAAATTATATATTTAGTGTAAATAAGAGTGAACGGAAGGTCTTGGTTGCTTTTGATTGAAAGGATGAACAGACAAAGAAAAAAGAAAAAACAGAATCTGAATAATTATATCGTTTGTTAATGATGATCGAGAGTTATGAAATTGTTATATTCATCGTTGTTTTATACATTGGAATAATATCGATAATGACAAGTAAAGATCGTTCGAGGAAATTTTATGAATAGGAACAAAAAAAAAAAATGATATAAATTCGTATTGTCATTTAATTATATTGTTGTGTTTATCATAAGCTATATATTCGATATTCTATTTATCGCTCGCGCTTCGATCGTAATTATAGGGGTAATTATCAATTAGCCAATTAGTACACAACTATCACTATTTATACACCCTGCGAAACCCTTACAAACGACATTTGTAAAAGTGTAAAACAATCAATTGTCAATGAACGAAAGAAATGATCGATATCATCTTTACCTATTATACAAAATATCGACCGTTTTTTATCTCTTAATTTTTCACTCAATATAAGCAGTAGTTTATAATTAGCGAAATTAACGCTCTCGTCAGTGAAATCGATACTCGAACTACCCCAACTTTGCAAAAAGTGGAGCTAGAAAAACCATCAAAAATCATTTTGACGATAAAAACGTCACGAGAACGAAGAGAGTTAGATATAAAAATGTTTCGAAGAGATCTCAAGCTTGAAATTCAATTTTTGAAGTTTTCTCTAGCTCGAAAAACATGGGGTTGTTTATTATCCACCGAGGAGAGCGATTACGTGGTTAGGTATAACGATACTAGATGTTGACCTGAATCGATTGTATAAAATAACAATAGACAGAAGACAGAAGACAAGAGAAAAATTGTAGAGGTTTTTTCACACGGCGATAAATCGTAATAATCGCAATTTTATAAGCGTAATTTTTATTCATAAAAATTAAATATGTGGATAAATAAATGAATAAAATAATTGTATAGGTAAATACATACATACATACATATTACATACACATGCATTAAAGAAAAAAGAATAATTAATAGCTGTCATTACAGTAATCGTCATTATTAAATCATTGTTACGTTCTAGCGATTCTACCTCTTTGAACCACATCTTCCACTCCACCGTGAAAAAACCTTTATTCCCGATTCGATAATTATACCTAGACTTCCGGTATCCGGCTGTTATAAAATGATTCCCGTCCCCCCGTCCCCCCCTCGGTACTTTCGCACGGTCGGTTTAACTCACAATTTTCGTCCCATCCAAGTTCAGAATTCCGAGTCCTAAAACGACCAGCGGTGGATCAATCCGGACTATGCCGCCTTATATAGAGCCGGCTGCAGCCGCTCCCGTAGGAGGCCAGGGCGAGTGGGCGATACTAATTTTTTCGCTAGACCAGACGACGGTGTCTCGCCGCGGTTCAGGAAAGACGTGGGCGATTTCTGTACCCGGAGACAGCGGCGAGGAACGGCTTCTAGAGAACGACGACCAACTGAATGGAATTCAAAATTGGGATAACGAATTCGTAATCTGAATGACGGAGCGAAAATGACATCTGGGATCACAAAAACGCGACGAATACGACAGGTGCTTCGAACGAAAGAAATCGCTGTCCACATCCCGGACTCGGTGATTTCTTCATGGTTGAACGAAATTTTATAGAATTTTGTATCAAATTCAGACAAAAAACATCTCTACCGGGATTCTTTTGCCGATAGCTGGCTTCCGGTTAATCCTAGCTGAAAAATGACTATGACTAATTTGGCAGATTATCGAATTCCCTACAAAAAATGTCTCGACAGTTTTTGTGTATAATGAATAATTGCGACGATATACAGGCTGAAAAGTCAGAGTCTCGGAACGACCTTCTAGTTCTTATCGGTTGACGAACTCTTGATTTTCACATAATTTCGCTAATATCTCACTTTCGGTTGTACCTAGGAGAAAAGCTTCCTGAATCAATCTCGAAGCTCATAAAATTGTCTACAAAAAAGTATGATACACTTAATCGCGTAGAATGGACCGTTGCGAAGATATGCGAGCTCGAAGATGAGGTACTCAATAACAGCCTCCTTAATTGAAAGATTGAGTGGGTATTATAAATCCGCATCCAACGAATAATCATGTTACGGTATCTCGATTCATGCAGTCAGTCACTGACCTCTCTGATGATCGTTGAACTAATTAGAGTTCATTTTAAACTCGTACGATCAATCAAACTCGCGGGCTTAACGCGAGACCCCCAATGTAGTATGTAGTAGCTGGCAGACGGCAGTTGCTAGGCAGTCCGGACGCGACCAGCTGTTATCGATTACACGGTCTCAATGCCGCGTGTAATCAGTGTGCAGCACCACCCGCACTTTGGCGAGCGCCGCGCTGGCGGGATGACGAAGATAACGAGGAATCGAGATAATGAGAACCGAGTTATTCGGTAGTTCCGCGTTCTTCGGCATCTGTGTGGATGGATTGACTGCAACCAGATGGTGTGACCGCGTATAACTTGGTTACGTCCAACGTCGCACACGATATTAAAACCGGAAGCGGATTTGCGCCATACGGCGTATCCCTCGATGCGTAGAGAGGAAAAAAGACGCTTCATACCAGACAACGCGAATCCATTTCGTTCATTTCACTTTATTCATTCATTAATTCACTGAATTTATTCATTTCAATGTTTTTCCCGTTTCTTCGACGATTCTTTTACAGTTCGTCTCCTGCACCGAGTTTGTTATCGGAATACCGGATGTCTGCAGGTGCAGGCCTGGCTTTTGCCGATAAGGTAGCGGGCAGACGGAACGCCACTTGGGCTATATACACGTTTTCTGTAACTGTTTATAGTCTACAGAGGGATAAATAAATTTAATCTTTGGATAGTGTGGAACGAATTTTTTTTTATCACGGTACAGCGAAGATGATTCGGAGTTTCATAATTAATTTTAACAACGGAAATACAACTGATTATGATTGAAGCATATCTTAATTTTTATTGGAAGAAGAAAGGACCTCGATCACGAAACGAGTTGGAATGATTATATTTCGCGTGTCTAATGGCATAAGGTCGTAAGCGCCAATTTGAAAAAAAAAAATTTTTTACGATTTTTTAAAATAGCTGTGAAAACTCGTGAAACGCAAAGATAAATTGAAAGAACGACCATTTAAAAAAATTCGATAACAAATATTGGTAGTTAAAAGCAGAAGGTCGTGAGCGCCATTTTGATTTTTTTCAATTTTTCATTATTTTTCCAAATAGCTGTACAAACTCGTGAAACGCAAAGAAAAATCGAAATCGACGACGTTTCCAAAAATTCGATAAAAGAAATCGCAGTTAAAAGCAGAAGGTCGTATCCACCATTTTGATTTTTTTACGTCCTTACGTCCTTATGTCATTAGACACGCGACATACGTTACGAATGTTTCGTTCATCGCCTACGTTAAGTTATCGACGTGGTAGGGGGTCTCTCTGCTGTGTATAAATACGACGGATCGGACGAATTCTAACCAGAAACCTATTTCTAACGAAGTAAGTGGCTACCTTCAACATGAACAAGATCGTCCGTCTTCTTGTCGCCTCATTGGTGTGCGTCGGTGTCGCCAGCTGCAGAGGTAAGTTACAGACCAATAGCACATGCTCGAACATTCTATTCTCCAATACAATGAAACCTCACTTATACTTATTTCAATCGGGTACGCCAGAAAATACATACGTATAAGTGACAATAACGTAAAAAAAAAGTAATTGAGAGTGAAGTGGTTCGATAGCTTCCACGTCAGCATTGCAATTATTCACACACATCATCGACAGGTGAAAAAAAACCCTGTTCTGTACATAAACGTAGAAATCTTTTTGCATCAAGGAGTGCATTAAAATATTCTCGATACAACAAGGATACAATATTCAAACTGAGAATATTTGAATTATTGATTTCAATTCCAACAGCCAAACGGGAACTCATGGACGTATATCGAAAGCAATCAATTTTTCAAGTATTGTGTCTCGAAATATTTAACAGCATACTTATTTTGTTATGCCTACATTTTCGTATCACAGAAAGTAAAATTTAAATCCTTAAAATGGTACCGGAGTGGAAAATCGACTATTCGTCGAACTCATGTACAGTATCAAGAGCAATCAACTTTTGAAGTGTTGTGTCACGAAATATTTAACAGCACACTTAACATTTTGTAGCACGTATTTTCTGCAGGTGGTAAGATTTATTGAATCGTTAAAAATAAAAACTATGCTTACGTCGTCACGATATAGATAAAATGTGTTTTTTGAACGTTATGCTCTTTGTTTGGAGACATTTTATTCTCTACTTTTTATGCTACACGGAATGTTCAAACCATTTTCAACGTGTCAGGTTCCACTCGATTCGTCAAGTATTGTCATGATATCCTGATTTTTGTTTCAGGAGTTGAGCCAATCGAGGCTTCCATCACCGGTGAGTTGAAGATACAGAGATTTTCGATAATGACAGATATTCACTTGTTGTTCGAATTTAGCTCAAGCGAGTCGAGCACCGCGGAATGACGACTTTATCACAGTCCTCTTGACTTAAATTTCAGATCGAGCGGAAGGTGTCAAAAACGACCTGGCAGCTCTTGTGCATGAGTTTACACGGATGCCCCACAGTAAGTTAAAAACAATGTCACCCAATGAAGATATTCAAGTCATAGCTACTAAGTCATGCGTCAAATATAGACAAAGTACAATAGTGTCATGATGTACCAATTTTATTTTGCAGGTATCGATTGCCAGATGACCGCGGGAGACATTGGTAAGTGATGAGTGGATACACTTACTTGACCAATTTATACGTCTACCAAAACGCTCGAATTATCTTTGTCTCCGTATTCTGGAAAATCATTCCGTTTGATATTCAGGACCTCTCTATTTCTATTTCAGACTTTGACGGGAGCCGGAACCTATCTCGCAAACGCTACAGCTGATATCCTAGGGGTAACGGGGGTGAGTTGAAGACGACTTTTACCCTTTAAAAATGTTTTTGTGATCTACTGTTCGCTTCACATATCAGGGTGAAGTCGAGAAATTGTTTTAATTGACCGAGATTTTCTATTTTGATTCTTCATATTTCATTATTTTTTTCACTTATTGCCATTATATCATGCGTCAATTGGTGAATTTTCACTCTGTCATGATACGCCTATTTTATTTTCAGGAGACAGAAACCAAATTTATAACGCATTCGCGGGTAAGTGACACTCATTCGAAGAATACATCAAGCCTAGCTTGATTTTCATCCAGCTGTTGTTAGAACTGAGTGAGAGTCGAAGACGACTTGATCATAACCTCTGTATTCCAATTTCAGGGTATGTCAACCCAGTAAAAGAAAGACTGATAGACCATTTGGAAAGAACTACAACGACAGGCCGACGTGAGTAATATCGCGCCTCAATTAGCACTTGAAAATTGTCTAAATTATTGAGGTATCTTTTAATTTCCAGGTAACCGAAATGATATCATGACTGCTGTGAAAAAAATTAATGATTCATTCGACGCAATCAAGACCAAAGTCGATAGGATTTTGCTTGCTGCTATCACGTTTACCCGTAATGAGATGGAAACAATCGTACCATTAGAAATATAATTGTCATACTGAGATCTATCGTTTGCTACAAACCAAATTCCAATGAGGCTTTGATAAATTGATCTATGTCCTTAGCCTCGGTTAGGCAAACGTATTTGATACTCAACATTCGATCTCTGATTTCAATTGTACCACCAGTTTAGTACTGCTAAACTATGATCCTGAATATTTTGACTTTTTATATTATTTCCAACATCAACTAAAATATGATGATTTCTCAAATTATACTTTTAATGTGTTCTGGTAATTGCCATTGAATCGTAATTTCACTTTCTCAGGAAGACGTCAAAGATTAATGACAGGTTATAGACGTTAATATCCATAAATCCCATGCCAGTCCAGCTGAACCGAAGCAGCGGAAGAGACTATTGGTGAGTGTCATCGACAGTATCTGCTCCTGATACGAAGATGCTGAATATATTTATTCACTAATTTTGGTGAATCTATTCGCAGGCCACTTCTTAGCAGCTATCGCGGAGCGGAATATTCGGAACCGCTTGTGCTAATCTTGAAGAACTTTTTCTGGAAGAACGTAAATCATCTTCTGGACGAGAGACTACCACTTTCTTCCAGCACGTTTTCCAATTGATTACTGATTATGTATATGTATACCAGTGAGAATAATGTAAAGCTGCATAAGATTGTGAGCAATAAAAATCAATTTCGAAAATATTCATTCGCTGTATCGTATAAATTTTCCATTTCCCAATATACACAGATTCCGAATACAAAAGAATAAAGACATTCAGAGGCCCTTATAAAAACGATTACTTTTTCCTTCCGAGTCACGTGACATGTGAAAAGGTTTTTTTATTTGCAACACCTGCGTGAAAAGTTTGATTCCGTTCGGACCGCTAAACCGATTTGGATGAAATTTGCAAGGCATACCGTTCTTATTCCGAGGCTGTGCCAATAAAGTTTTCAAACGTCGCTCGCTAACCATGTTTAAATACAAAATAGGGGAGACCGGGGCAAAGTGGATACCCTAAGACTAATTCGGACATAAAACATAAAATATCGACTAAAGCTTTATCATGTCGTATATATTTTGTAGTTTGTACCTTTAGGTAAGCGATTATGACGGTCAAACCCGATATTATTGCGATGTGCTTGCGTCATAATCGATATAAACCTAACCTGCAAAATGATCACTTTGCCCCGATGCTGGGGTAAAGTGATCAAGCTTATGGGGTCAAGTGGAAAAATTCGTATTATGACGGATTCCTTATTCGTATTAGGATGAAAATAACGTCAAAAGATTGCAAAATCTGTACATATTGCCCTGAGTCTGATAAAAGCATGTGACTGTGAAAATTGTGATACTTACTCGAATCGAAAATGTTCGAAACACGACACCGCTGTCGCGATTCAAATGTCACCCGAAGTGAGGTTAGGTTGACGCTCGGCGGCTAACAGCGCTCGTGGCGTACATGGCCACTTTTCCCTGACCATATTACCCCGCAGGTAACCCGACAACAATTTAATTGAAAACTTGATGCAAACTATGTTTGACAAAGAAAAAGAATTGATAGTACCATTAAGTAGACGTTTCAAGGAATCGAGAAAAAAATAAACCTAGTCAAAACATGCCATTGACGGCACGATAATCCGAAATCTGAGTTGACGGAAATTATCAATCTACACGGCATGAAACTAAACCCTGGTGAAAATAATTTCTACGCCAAACTACGAAAAGAATCTACGAAAAAGTATCGGATTTCGGACTTTTCGTAGTTTATTTTTACGCCAGATTTTGTACAGAGTAGTAGTTTTTCGTAGATAGTTGTAGAATGAAATTCGATGTCTATATGAATTGTCGTTTCTAGGTATTCATAGTTTATCGTAGTTCCTCGTAGTTTTTTCGTAGATAGTTGTAGAAGCCAGTTTCGGGATTGTACCTGGATCCTACCCGTACCGCAATTTAATAAACGAAGCGATTTCATAGTAATTCGACCTATTTTTAGAAAAAATCTACTCAACGTTGATGGAATTATTGAATTTAAAATTAAAAAAAAAAAATTTACCCCCAGAAGGATTTGAACCTAGCTCACTTTTAGGGGCCACCCATCCAAGTACTGACCGCGTCCGATGTTGCTTAACCTCGGTGATCCCCAGATGTATGGTCTTCAACTCGCCCAAATTCATCTCCTTGCAGAACTTGACATTTTCTGGCAACATGAAGTTAGTGACTGACATGGAACTTCAACTGAATATTTGAAAAGCTTTGTCACGTTAAGCTTCATATTCTGCCAGCTTTTCGTAGAAAATCATACATTATAGTAATTTTGCGTAGAAATTCGTACTATTCAACAAACAATCGCCAAAGTTTAATCAAATCCTTCCGGCAATTAGACTTTTCACTTTTGTTGTAGAAAATTCTAAATTATCGTAATTTTTTGTAGTTTTATACTTGCGATCTACGTAAAAAGATTCTCATACATTTCAGTCGTAAATTTCTGTAAATGTTCGTAGATATTCATAGTTTGTGCAATTCTTATCTACCATATTCCGTAAAATCTACGAAAATTTTTTCGGGTTGATCATGGTCGTAGATTTTCGTAAACTTTCGTAGATATTTGTAGTAAAGATATTCTGTTGCTTGAAAGATGTAAATTTCCATAATTAATCATGAAATTTTGTAGTTTTCTACTTCCGGAACTACGAAAGACTACGAAAAATTACGAGAAATTGCAAACAATTCCGATTTTCTGAACATTTCTACGATTTGACAGTTTTTGTAGTTTGACGTGAAAATTATTTTTACCAGGGATATTCCGTTGTCGGGAAACTGTAGATTTTTGTAATTGTTCATGAAAATCCGTAGTTTTCCACTGCCAAAACTACGAAAAACTACGACAAATCAAGACAAGAACATTCAGCTTCATTCCGTTTGTAGATTTTCGTAGATTCCCGTAGATACTCGTAGAACTGATATTCCGTTGTGGGAAAACTGTAGATTTTCGTAATTGTTCAAGAAAATCCGTAGTTTTCCACTTCCAAAACTACGAAAAACTACTACAACTCAAGACAAGAACATTCAGCTTCATTCCGTTTGTAGATATTCGTAGATTCCCGTAGATACTCGTAGAACTGATATTCCGTTGTGGGAAAACTGTAGATTTTCGTAATTGTTCATGAAAATTCGTAGTTTTCTACTTCCAAAACTACGAACAACTACGACAAATTACGAAAAATTATGAATTATTACGAAAAACCTCGTTTTTCTACGCATTTTTACGCTTCGGTATTTTTCGTAGTTTGGCGTAGAAATTATTTTCACCAGGGAATTGATTGATTTTTCCCGAAATATTGAATATTTCATAGGGTTCAACTATTTCATTTTGTAAAGTACGTCAGCACAAACCCTCGGTGTAAATACTGCCTTCTTAGAATCGCTCAACAAGAAATTATTCGAGATGGTCACTTTACCCCGCATGTCCACGTTACCCCGGTCTCCCTACCGTGAGGAATATTACGATACAGATATACGACAGAATTAGTCACTGATTATCCGAAAATAGTGATTCAAAAACCGAAAGACGTTCAGAATGATATCCAAAGGAGAAGAGTCGGTGCCTCCCCCGTGCACCCCTTCCGTGGTTAAAGACATGACACGATTTTTCCGCACAAAATTACGTCACCTTATGGCATCAACGGGCCTTCGATAATCTTGAGTCATTTCGTATCTAGATACGGTATAGAGGACATTTCAGTGACGGGATTCGTTTACCCCGATCGTCGAGTCTGATATTGTATTCATATTGTATTGACGCAAGTACTTGAATCGTTAATTCGTCATCACTTCTGAATATTCAATAAAGTTTTATCATCGCCTGTACCTTTTTGATACGGTTGTGCATCGTGGACGACGAATACCTAAATTCAAATATTATTTTGTTCAAAGGTGGATGCCTAATTGGCGTTCGCATCATCTGAATTTACCAAAAATTTCTTGACGTTCATCATTCTTTGTCACATTTTGTGCACTTTTTTTTTTCACTTGCATTCCCTCAAAATCCGAAGAGAGATTTCAAGAATTCAGAAAATCCACCGAATGACGAACATTATCTAGAAAATCGGAAAAACTCATTTTCTTAAAAATGAAACTTCTTTTTCCAATAAATATTTCACACAATATGTAGGATGATATGACTCATAGGTTCTGTGAGTTTCATTGTTGCCGAAGCATCGCTTCATCTATGGAAAAAATATATTTTTTTCCATAGATGAACGGAGAGGCCGATTTTGCTACCCTCGTCTTCGGCTCGCGACTCGTGCAGCAAACTACACGCTCGGGAGCGAAAATGTCCTTTGCTCCCTTGGTGCACAATATACTATTACAAGTGACTGTATGGAATCCGTCGATTTCTGTATTGGTTCCAACATTTTTGCCACTTTCGAGCATCTTTTGAAGAGACCGTTCGGTTCAGAAGATTATCGGTTCGATTTGCTCTATCGTCAAATTTCCCACTCTTCGTAATTTCCAAGTTCCTATATAAGTTAGTCTGATCCCTTCTGACGTCACGATCACTTTGCAATAGATTTTACAATTTCATACAATACATTTCGATGAAATTTATAGGCATCATGGGGCTCCATGGCTCCCGCCTGATATCCTCACAGAAGTTCGTCAATGAAACGAAAGCTCCGTAGCAAATATGGTCGAAAACTTACTTCACTTTTTCTAACCACGTCTCAACGTTTTCCAAGTCGATTAAATAATTCTTATCAACCGTTGATTCGAATGACGTGAAGTGTGAATTAATCGTAAAATCAATCTGAGCAAATATTACCATAATCTCGTGTGCTGAAAGATATTTAGGGAAACTTGTGCAAACTTTGTTACATCGCGTGTCTCATGGCATAAGCGTATAGGTTGTAAGCACCAAAAACGCGATTTTGGTGGCAAAGGGTCGTATAATTTTTTTTTTCACACTATTCGCTCTGAAAACGGCCAAAACGTATAGATCAATTGAAATTACGAGATCGAAAAATGTAAGTGAAAAAGGTCATAAGTTTGGCGGCTACGTCGTTCTTTCATTACAATTTTTAAGGAAAAATAAAAAACAACGTAAAGGCAAAACGTCGTAAGCGGCATTTTTTTTCATGATTTTTAATGATTTTTCCAAATAATTGTAAAAAGTCGTAAAACGCAAATATAAATTGAAAGAACGACCATTTAAAAAAATTCGATAAACAATATTGGTAGTTAAAAGCAAAAGGTCGTAAGCGCCATTTTGATTTTTTTTCAATTTTTCATGATTTTTACATATACCGAGCCTTTCTGATGAAGCGAAACAGACCCTCTCTCTCCCTCGCCCAGGTATGCCTAACGCAGGCCTGTGGAGGGGGTTTGTTTCGCTTCCTCAGAAAGGTTCAGTAGCTGTAAAAACTCGTGAAACGCAAAAAAAAAATCGAAATCGACGTCGTTTCGAAAAATTCGATAAAAGAAATCACGGTTAAAAGCAGAAGGTCGTATCCGCCCAACTTACGACCTTTTGCACTTACATTTTTCGATATCGTAATTTCAATTGATCTATACGCTTCGAACGTTTTCAGAGCGAATGGCGTGAAAAAAAAATTATACGACTTTATGGCATTATAAACAGCAAAACGTCGTATAATGGCGCTTACGTCCTTACGTCATTAGACACGCGACATACGTGACCAATGTTTCGTCCATCGCCTACGTTAAGTTATCGACGTGGTAGGGGGTCTCTCTGCTGTGTATAAATACGACGGATCGGACGAATTCTAACCAGAAACCTATTTCTAACGAAGTAAGTGGCTACCTTCAACATGAACAAGATCGTCCGTCTTCTTGTCGCCTCATTGGTGTGCGTCGGTGTTGCCAACGGTAAGTTACAGACCAATAGCACATGCTCGAACGTTCTATTTTCCAATACAATGAAACCTCACTTATACTTATTTCAATCGGGTACGCCAGAAAATACATACATATAAGTGAGAATAACGTAAAAAAAAAAAAAAACTAATTGAGAGTCGAGTGGTTCGATAGCTTCCACGTCAGCATTGCAATTATTTACACACATCATCGACAGGTGAAAAAAAACTGTTCTGTAGATAAACGTAGAAATATTTTTGCATCAAGGAGTGCATTAAAATATTCTCGATACAACAAGGATACAATATTCAAACTGAGAATATTTGAATTATTGATTTCAATTCCAACAGCCAAACTCGAACTCAAGGACGTATATCGAAAGCAATCAACTTTTGAAGTGTTGTGTTACGGAATATTTAACAGCACACAGAACATTTTGTAGCACGAATGTTCTGCAGGTGGTAAGATTTATTGAATCGTTAAAAATAAAAACTATGCGTGCGTCGTCACGATATAGATATTTCATTTATTTCATTTATTTCATCCCACCATATACAAGCATATTGCACAACGGCAAAAGAAAACATAAATACTTAAAGTGCAAAATATGAAACAGTCATAGACTAAAATAGACAGTCTGCTTGCCCTACAGGAGGTGCCAGAGCACCTGTGCGTAGGAGGGGGAGAGAAACTTAAAAATAAAAACATTAACTAAAAAAAAGAAAAAAAAATAAATATAATAATAATTATTAAAATTTCCATCAAAAAGAACATACATCCTAATTTCCATATCAAATTATAACAATCAAACATACTACAAACAAATTACTTACAACAATAAAATAATATACATTACATACTCATGCCACACTTACTAACCCACACTTTTAGCTTTGCTTTTATTGCACTTTTTTCCAATCTCAAATCAGACAATTTTAAAGGTAGCATATTAAACAACTTTACGGCAACATAAAAATGAGATCTCCTCCCGACCTCAAGGTAGACCCTTGGCAAGGAGAGGCTTTTGAATCTAGTCCGTCTGTTAACATCCCTTTTGTCCCTTAGCGCCAGGTATTCCCTTGACAGGGCTTCGAGGAAGAAGGTCTCACGCATCGGGAGTGGGGAGGATATCTGAGTGCTATGTGTTCGCCCTAGAATGATTCTCAGAACTCTCCTTTGTAACTTACAGTAATGCCCCTCAATAGTCAACCCCTGCACAACGAAATCAAACTGAGACATGTGATACATAACCTCAATGATCTTACCGTCAGTGGCGCATGCGCGGCCTACTAGACTGTGTGTGTGTGTGAATTCCGTCTATTTGGGTGGGGATGCGGACTATTGCGGGGTTTGAAGGTCCCGAAGAGTTGACTATTGAGGGGCATTACTGTACTCAGAAATTCAAAAACACCATCAAGAGCCCCTCCCCATGCTATGATTCCATAAGTGGCAACGCTATGGAATAAACCATAGTAGATCGACATTAGCTCTTTGGTACCCATCAATGGCTTGAGTTTAACAAAAACATAAAGCAAGTATCTTAGCTTCTTTAACAAGTAATCGATATGCACGTTCCATTTAATATTCGAGTCAATGTGTACACCCAGGTACTTCACCGAGTGAACTCTCGCCAGACTCACATTGTCAATTGCAATATTGAAAGTTTCCGGCAGACTGTCAGTATAGTTGCCAAAGGTCATGTAGACTGATTTATTAATATTCAACGTTAGCTTACTGTCATATAGCCAGTTGTAAGTGATATTCATGTATTCATTGAGCGTGTCCTCAACCTGCTCCCAGGTATCCTCTGAACATAGCAGAACGGTATCATCCGCATAAGCCAAGATGCTTGGTATAATTTCCAGCAATTGATTAATATAAAGATTAAAGAGGAACGGCCCAAGGATGGTACCCTGGGGTACACCCATGGGCACACCCCTGGCGTGGCTTCTGACGCCATTGACCTTAACACATTGGGAGCGACCAACTAAATAACTGCGGAGCAGATCTAGAACAACTCCTCTGAACCCTAAGCAATCCATTCTTTCAATCAGCAGGTTATGAGCGACCGTATCAAACGCCTTCGACAGGTCAAGGAAGACAGCAGCCGTAGGTCTGCTTCTGTCCAGATTAGTACGTATAAAGTTAGATATTTCTGCCAGAGCGTCGTTGGTACTTTTCCCTTTCAGGAAGCCAAACTGTTTACTTGAGAAAATGTCGTTCGTTTCAAAGAAGCATGTTAATCTATTATGTAAAATTTTCTCGAAGATTTTCGCCAGATTCGATATTAACGAGATAGGCCTGTAGTTGTTGGCCGAATGCCTGTCTCCAGCCTTATACACCGCTACCACCTCGGCTTTCTTGAAGTGCTGCGGGAAGACTGCAGTTTCTATACTCAGATTAATCAGATAGGCCAGCGGCCTGGCTATGTAGCTGCCTATTCTTTTCAATGTATCCGCATGTATACCGTCAACTCCCCCCGCTTTACACTTCAACTCCTTGACAGCACGCAGAACCTCGTCTTCATTGGTAGGAGCCAAGAATATGGAGTTATCCCTCCTGTCAACCCTTCGAGATTGCACCCGTGCAGTAGGGGTTTTTGCTTCTCCCGCGATTTTTAAACCAACCGAGCAGAAGAAGTCATTAAAACCGTTAGCAACGCTGTACTCTTTCTCCCCATCTATGTTCAAAAACTGTATGTGGCCCAGATCTCTAACTTTTTTGCCCAACTTAGCATTTACATAGCTCCATAGGTACTTAGTGTCTCTATTTTGAATGAGGTTTCTATCATAAGTAGTTTTAGCGGCATCGATAATTTTCCCTATGCTGCCGCGTATTCCTTGTATTGCTTTTCCAGTCTCTCGTCCCCAGGATTACTTTTCCACCTATCATATAATTTTTTCTTCGTACGAGTAGATTTCATAATGCCCTTTGTGATCCAGCTCTTCCGCGGTATCATCTTCCGTTTACCTATTACCGAAGTCGCAGCTTCAATCATACCAGTTAATTGCCTTACAAAATTGTCGGTAGCTAGGTTGGCATCATTGACCAACAGAACACTATCCCAGCTGGAGTCTTTACAGATCTTTCTTAACTTACAGAAGTCAATCTTCTTAAATTCCTCACTCTTGGTGTTAACGGAGATCCCCGCTTCCACATCTAAGAAAACCAGTACTGGATAGTGATCTGTGATCATATGACCGAGCTTCACAGTGGAAACATTCGTCTGATCGAGACTTAACTAGAGAGTGATCAATACATGACCCTCCACTGGGTACAGCCCCGGGTCTCGTGACTGTGGTTACACAGGGGAGGTAGGGTAGACTGGGGAAGGTTGTAACATTTTTCGGTTTTGCCCTCACTGAGCTCAAACTACAGTGAACACATCAATGTTCCAAATACCATAGTAAAGAGCATTCAATTGCTGACAAAATGGCGCTAAGTAGGACTATTTAGCACGAATAGAAAAAAAGTATGAGCCTGTAGAAAAAAATCGGAAAAGTGTTACAACTGACCCGAACCCCAGGGTCAGTTGTAACACAAGATTTCTTCGCAAAATTAGATTATTTATCAGGATTTTGATGATTAGTATCAGACATTCCCATAAGGAATACGTGTTTCAGGAACTAAAAAATATAAAAATAACTTTTCATCACCTCTTGATGGCCGAATATTTTCGTTTGGATAAAATCTTATAAATGTAATGTTTTTTTTATATTATTATTATTATTTCATAACGTAAACTACGATAATGCTTGAATAAAAGAAGGAGAAGGAATGTTGTTAGCTGTAATCATCTGCCATCAAATGGTTGCAATGTCCCCGGACCAACTGTTACAACTGACCCCAGACGGGTTTTTTTACTTCAAGTCAAAATTTCATTTATTCTGTCGAATCTATCGACTCAAAATACTGTGAATACTGACACAGAATTGGCCAAGGAAACATATGAACAAAAGAAAAATTGAAGATTTATCATAGAAGTCTAATTATCGATGTTTAACTAAGATTGTAAGAACTTACTTTGGGCCCGAAAATAACAATGGGCCCCGCTACCCACTGTCGGTTTGCACGGAGGACCGCCACCTACTAATGTGCTAGTTCGGACTACTTGCACGGATTATCAGGCGGCGGTATATAAATGTACTACCCTCAGTTTTAGAGATATTAACAATGTTACAACCGTACCCCTGTTACAACCGTCCCCAGTCTCCCCTACTCAGCCTGCAAAATGTTATTGAGATAGTTGTCGCTCCACGCCGTATTCACTAGGGTGTCAATATTTGTATCACCTATGATGAGATGATTATCTACCTTCTTATTGTCATCTAGTAGGAGCTTAAAGTCCACTAGGAAGTCGTTCAATGGGAGGTCGTGACACCTGTAAATACCTGTTATCTTGAAATCGACACATGTGCCAATTTTGATTGTTGTGCTGACTACCTTTAGGCGCCCATAGTGTTCAATCACAGAGCAATGCTTCAAATTCGTCGATACATACATCGCAACACCATCTGCCCTGTTAATCTTACTATCGTTTGTGTAAAGTTTATAGCCCGAGAAGTCTACGAAGCCATGACAACATTCCAACCACGCTTCAGAGCAAACGATAACGAGCGGTTTGTGACGCATTTGTTGAACTAGCACTTGGAGGTTCAGGATATTATTGCCTAGGCTTCTTATATTTACATGCATCACAGTGATACTGATAGGTTTAATAACTAATCTATTGAAGTGTTCGATATCAGCTACGAATTCTTCATCCCTCGTATTAGTGAACTCTAAGTCCATCAGCTTCCCGAAGAGCAGTCTTTCGGTAGTTTAGGCCTACCGTTCACATTCGGTCTATACGGATAGTCAGTAAATCTTATAACACTTTCAATTTTTGCATGGTACGATTCGCACTTGTTGAATTCATTCGCCATGTGGTCCGTGGCCCTGTTCAGTCTGTATCTGCGATTGGCGATGGCGCAGTTGCAGCAAGTCATTACAGATGCTTCGCAGTCTTCGGTTTGATGATTGCCTGCACATTTGGCACAGACTACCTCATGTTGGCACTTACTCTTGCTATGGTTGAAACCACAGCAATTCCAGCACAGGTTTACGTTAAAGTCGTCAACAACTTGACAGCTCTGCCATCCCACGTAGACCCT
This sequence comes from Euura lappo, assembly GCA_018257835.1. Lineage (NCBI taxonomy): Eukaryota > Metazoa > Arthropoda > Insecta > Hymenoptera > Tenthredinidae > Euura > Euura lappo. The sequence continues at coordinate 130,626 of JAEUYN010000766.1, read as the reverse complement.
CTTCCGGCACATGACACTAGCATATGCTTCGCGAGACACTTCGATTATTAGTGTCTTCAGGCTTTTCTTCCGATCAGTAAATACATGAATAATTTCCAGGTCTTGTCCACTGCTCAGCCCGTTTCTGTTCGAGATATCCAGTTGTAAGTCCTTTGTGGTCATGTCCGAATCGACACCGATCACTTTAATCCTAGGTCTCCTCAGCTTCTCCGCCTCCGTAGACAACTTATCACCGACGTTCGATTTTATTAACTTCTCCACAGCTTTCACTTGGTCAGTACAGCTACATTTGATTAGTATGCCTCCTTTGCCCTTGTCCACTATTCTATCCACTTGGATTGCGGGATGAGCTCTCACCAGATTTTTTATATCCAGGGCAGCATCTTTGTGCTCCTTATTTCTTGATTTCCCAAACAGCGGTGGAATATTGTTGATCACTGGGTTGACGACTTCCTGAGTTGCCTCTGCGTACGTTTTATGTTGTTGAGTCTTGTAGCATTGCAGCAGCTCCTTCAACACGTGGTTTTTGTCCTTGAGCTCAGAATTCAGTTCTCGGAGTAGGTGGTTTTCTACCTTCAGGTGGTCCTCATTGTTCGGGTCGGATGTTCCAGCCTGGGATATAACCTCAATATCGTTGTCCTTCTCTTGAGCTGTTCCTGGAGTTTGCAGCCCAGCCTTATCACGGTTTGTTTTCAACAGGTGTATCTGATTCTTGAGGTCAGCAATGACTAGTCTAGCCAGCTCACTGAGACCTTTTCCCGCGTTGGCATAGCTGAAAGATAAAATGTGTTTTTTTTTTTGAACGTTATGCTCTTTGTTTGGAACCATTTTATTATCTACATTTTATGCTACACGGAATGTTCAAACCATTTTCAACATGTCAGGTTCCACTCGATTCGTCAAGTATTGTCATGATATCCTGATTTTTGTTTCAGGAGTCGAGCCAACCGAGCCTTCCATCAACGGTGAGTTAAAGATACAGAGATTTTCGATAATGACAGATATTCACTTGTTGTTCGAATTTATAAAGTTATGCTCTTTGTTTGGAACCATTTTATTCTCTACATTTTATGCTACACGGAATGTTCAAACCATTTTCAACATGTCAGGTTCCACTCGATTCGTCAAGTATTGTCATGATATCCTGATTTTTGTTTCAGGAGTCGCCGAACCAAGGTATCAAACTCAAGGTGAGTTAAAGATACAGAGATTTTCGATAATGACAGATATTCACTGGTTGTTCGAATTTACAACGTGATGTTCTTTGTTTGGAACCATTTTATTCTCTACATTTTATGCTACACGGAATGTTCAAACCATTTTCAACATGTCAGGTTCCACTCGATTCGTCAAGTATTGTCATGATATCCTGATTTTTGTTTCAGGAGTCGACCCACCCGCGAGTCCCAGACCCAGTAAGTTAAAGATACAGAGATTTTCGATAATGACAGATATTCACTTGTTCGAATTTATAAGGTTATGCTCTTTGTTTGGAACCATTTTATTCTCTACATTTTATGCTAGACGGAATGTTCAAACCATTTTCAACATGCAGGTTCCACTCGATTCGTCAAGTATTGTCATGATATCCTGATTTTTGTTTCAGGAGGCCGCCCACCCGGTAGCCGTAACAAAAACGACAGTGAGTTAAAGATACAGAGATTTTTTATAGTGACAGATATACACTTGTTGTTGGAATTTATAACGTTATGCTCTTTGTTTGAAACCATTTTATTCTCTACATTTTATGCTACACGGAATGTTCAAACCATTTTCAACATGTCAGGTTCCACTCGATTCGTCAAGTATTGTCATGAGATCCTGATTTTTGTTTCAGGAGTCGACCCACCCGCGAGTCCCAGACCCAGTAAGTTAAAGATACAGAGATTTTCGATAATGACAGATATTCCTTTGTTGTTCGAATTTATAAAGTTATGCTCTTTGTTTGGAACCATTTTATTCTCTACATTTTATGCTAGACGGAATGTTCAAACCATTTCCAACATGCAGGTTCCACTCGATTCGTCAAGTATTGTCATGATATCCTGATTTTTGTTTCAGGAGGCCGCCCACCCGGTAGCCGTAACAAAATCAAAGGTAAGTTAAAGGTACAGAGATTTTCGATAATGACAGATATTAACTTGTTGTTCGAATTTATAACGTTATGCTCTTTGTTTGGAACCATTTGATTCTATACATTTTATGCTACACGGAATGTTCAAACCATTTTCAACCTGTCAGGTTCCACTCGATTCGTCAAGAATTTTCATGATATCCTGATTTTTGTTTCAGGAGTCAACACAACCGAGGCTACCAGACCCAGTAAGTTAAAGATACAGAGATTTTCGATAATGACAGATATTCACTTGTTGTTCGAATTTATAAAGTTATGCTCTTTGTTTGGAACCATTTTATTCTCTACATTTTATGCTACACGGAATGTTCAAACCATTTTCAACATGCAGGTTCCACTCGATTCGTCAAGTATTGTCATGATATCCTGATTTTTGTTTCAGGAGGCCGCCCACCCGGTAGCCGTAACAAAATCAAAGGTAAGTTAAAGATACAGAGATTTTCGATAATGACAGATATTCACTTGTTGTTCGAATTTATAACGTTATGCTCTTTGTTCGGAACCATTTTATTTTCTACATTTTATGCTACACGGAATGTTCAAACCATTTTCAACATGCAGGTTCCACTCGATTCGTCAAGTATTGTCATGATATCCTGATTTTTGTTTCAGTAGTCGACCCACCCGCGAGTCCCAGACCCAGTAAGTTAAAGATACAGAGATTTTCGATAATGACAGATATTCCTTTGTTGTTCGAATTTATAACGTTATGCTCTTTGTTTGGAACCATTTTATTCTCTACATTTTATGCTACACGGAATGTTCAAACCATTTTCAACATGCAGGTTCCACTCGATTCGTCAAGTATTGTCATGATATCCTGATTTTTGTTTCAGGAGTCGAGCCAACCGAGGCTTCCATCTGGGGTGAGTTAAAGATACAGAGATCTTCGATAATGACAGATATTCACTTGTTGTTCGAATTTAGCTCAAGCGAGTCGAGCACCGCGGAATGACGACTTAATCACAGTCCTCTTTACTTAAATTTCAGCTGCCGTGACAGATGTCCAAGCCGAACTGGCGACATTTGCGGATATTTTTGGACAGATGAACCGCAGTAAGTTGAAAACAATGTCACCCAATGAAGATATTCAAGTCATAACTACTAAGACATGCGTCAAATATTGACAAAGTACAATAGTGTCATGATTTACCTATTTTATTTTGCAGGTGTCGATGCCCGGCTTGACCCCGCAGACGCTGGTAAGTGATGAGTGGATACACTTACTTGACCAATTTATACGTCTACCAAAACGCTCGAATTATCTTTGTCTCCGTATTCTGGAAAATCATTCCGTTTGATATTCAGGACCTCTGCATTTCTATTTCAGAGACTTTGACGCGTGCCGGAAAATATCTCCGAAACTCTGTAATTTTTATCCTATTGGGTATCGAGGACGGTGAGTTGAAGACGACTTTTACCCTTTAAAAATGTTTTTGTGATCTACTGTTCGCTCCACATATCAGGGTGAAGTCGAGAAATTGTTTTAATTGACCGAGATTTTCTATTTTGATTCTTCATATTTCATTATTTTTTTCACTTAATGCCATTATATCATGCGTCAATTGGTGAATTTCCACTCTGTCATGATACGTATATTTTATTTTCAGAACCCAATCGAGTAATTGTTGCCAAATTCGCGAGTAAGTGACACTCATTCGAAAAATACATCAAGCCTAGCTTGCTTTTCATCCAGCTGTTGTTAGAACTGAGTGAGAGTCGAACACGACTTGATCATAACCTCTGTATTCCAATTTCAGGTCGTCTCACCACAGTAAAAGAAGCAATGGCAGACCATTTGGAAAAAATTAGACGAATCGAACTACGCCGACGTGAGTTAAAGACGATTGTGCCCATCTAGAATATCGCGCCTCAATTAGCACTTGAAAATTGTCTAAATTATTGAGGTATCTTTTAATTTCCAGGTACCAACATTGAGGACATAATGTCTGTGAACCAAATTATTAGATCATTTAACCTAGTAATTAACCAAGTCGAGCGGATTTTGGATGCTGCTATCGCGCTTGCCCGTAGTAACGAGAGTATAAGATCATCTAGTACGCGCACACCTACGCAAGGTTAGCATGGGCCTGATCAGGCTCTAGTATTTAGTAGTACCGTCTAGTCAGGGCCTGATGGAACTTTGCGTTACATCAGGCGTCTATCAGGCCCTACTCCCGCCTGCTTCGGCCCTGGTTAAATTTCTACTCGGGAAGATGGAAACAATCGTACCATTAGAAATATAATTGTCATACTGAAATCTATCGTTTGCTACAAACCAAATTCCAATGAGGCTTTCATAAATTGATGTATTTCCTTAGCCTCCAGTTAGGCAAACGTATTCGATACTCAACATGCGATCCCTGATTTCAATTGTACCGCCTGCACCAGTTTAGTACTGCTAAACTACGATCCTGAATATTTTGACTTTTTATATTATTTCCAACATCAACTAAAATATGATGATTTCTTATATTATACTTTCAATGTGTTCTGGTAATTGCCATTGAATCGTAATTTCACTTTCTCAGGAAGACGTGAAAGATTAATGTCAGGTTATAGACCTCGACGATCATAAATCCCATGCCAGTCCAGCTGAACCGAAGCAGCGGAAGAGACTATTGGTGAGTGTCATCGACAGTATCTGCGCCTGATACGAAGATGCTGAATATATTTATCCACTAATTTTGGCGAATCTATTCGCAGGCCACTTCTTAGCAGCTATCGCGGAGCGGAATATTCGGAACCGCTTGTGCTAATCTTGAACTTTTTGTGGAAGAACGTAAATGATCTGCTGGACGAGAGACTCCCACTTTCTTCCAGCACGTCTTCCAATTGATTACTGAATATGTATATGTATACGTATACCAGTGAGAATAATGTAAAGCTACATAAGATTGTGAGCAATAAAAATCAATTTCGAAAATGTTCATTCGCTGTATCGTATAAATTTTCCATTTCCCAACACAGATTCCGAATACAAAAGAATAAAGACATTCAGAGGCCCTCATAAAAACGATTACTTTTTCCGTCCGAGTCTGCACGTGACATGTGAAAAGGTTTTTTTATTTGCAACACCTGCGTGAAAAGTTTGATTCCGTTCGGACCGCTGAACCGATTTGAATGAAATTTGCAAGGCATACCGTTCTTATTCCGAGGCTGAAACGTCGCTCGCTAACCATGTTTAAATACAAAATACCGTGAGGAATATTACGATACAGATATACGACAGAATTAGTCACTGATTATCCGAAAATAGTGATTCAAAAACCGAAAGACGTTCAGAATGATATCCAAAGGAGAAGAGTCGGTGCCTCCCCCGTGCACCCCTTCCGTGGTTAAAGACATGACACGATTTTTCCGCACAAAATTACGTCACCTTATGGCATCAACGGGCCTCCGATAATCTTGAGTCATTTCGTATCTAGATACGGTATAGAGGACATTTCAGTGACGGGATTCGTTTGCCCCGATTGTCGAGTCTGATATTGTATTCATATTGTAATGACGCAAGTACTTGAATCGTTAATTCGTCATGACTTCTGAATATTCAATAAAGTTTTATCATCGCCTGTACCTTTTTGATACGGTTGTGCATCGTGGACGACGAATACCTAAATTCAAATATTATTTTGTTCAGAGGTGGATGCCTACTTGGCGTTCGCATCATCTGAATTTAACAAAAATTTCTTGACGTTCATCATTCTTTGTCACATTTTGTGCATTTAGTTTTATCACTTGCGTTCCCTCAAAATGCGCAGAGTGATTCCAAGAATTCAGAAAATCCACCGAATGACGCACATTACCTTGAAAATCGGAAAAACTCATTTTCTTAAAAATGACTTCTTTTTCCAATAAATATTTCACATAATATGTATGTAGGATGATATGACTCATAGGTTCTGTGAGTTTTATTGTTGCCGAAGCATCGCTTCATACTGAAAAAATATATTTTCTTCCATAGATGAACGGAAAGGCCTATTTTGCTACCTGTTTACTTTTCGGGGAGCAAACAGTGGTTTTACCGACCGGGAAGTCTTGTCTCCCGGTAAGTCCTTCTTCCCTGAAACTCTTTCCTCCCTTCTTTTAGTTCCCGTACCGGCCGCGCTACACTTCAGCCACATAACCGCAAATGATCACCGTTTTGCCCGCAAAATCGACCTTCCCGTTCATGGTGGAAAAAATACAGTGTGCACCGCGGTCGCAGGACTTTCACTCCCCCGTGCAGCAAACTACACGCTTGGGAGCGAAAATTTCCTTTGCTTCCTTCGTGCACAATATACTATTACAAGTGACTGTATGGAATCCGTCGATTTCTGTATTGGTTTCAACATTTTTGGCACTTTCGAGCATCTTTTGAAGAGACCATTCGGTTCAGAAGATTATCGGTTCGATTTGCTCTATCCTCAAATTTCCCACTATACGTAATTTCCAAGTTCCTATATAAGGTAGTCTGATCCCTTCTGACGTCACGATCACTTTGCAATAGATTTTACAATTTCATATAATACATTTCGATGAAATTTATAGGCATCATTGGGCTCCAGCCTGATATCCTCACAGAACTTCGTCAATGAAACGAAAGCTCCGTAGCAAATATGGTCGAAAACTTACTTCACTTTTTCTAACCACCTCTCAACGTTTTCCAAGTCGTTTCAATAATTCTTATCAACCGTTGATTCGAATGACGTGAAGTGTGAATTAATCGTAACATCATCTGAGCAAATATTACCATAATCTCGTGTGCTGAAAGATATTTAGGAAAACTTGTGCAAACTTTGTTACATCGCGTGTCTAATGACATAAGGTCGTAAGCGCCATTTTGATTTTTTTTATTCCTCACGATTTTTTTAAATAGCTGTAAAAACTCGTAGATCGCAAAGATAAATTAAAAGAACGACCATTTTGATTTTTTTCGATTTTTCATGATTTTTAATGATTTTTCCAAATAGCTGTAAAAACTCGTGAAAGTCTGTTTCTCGTCCTTTCGATTCAATAGTTCCAAATTTTGTCTGCGGTTTAGAGATATTCCTGATCTATCGTAGTCGTCGAGTAATCAGTGAGCGTGTGTCGGATTGCCTATAGTTCAGTTGATAGAGTTACTCGCAGACGATATGCAACCCGATATTCGCGTCGCCATTAGCTCGTATAGTTTGGAGAAAGGGATGAGTCGCAATTTCCTCGTTCCTGACGTCTCGAATCAATTTCGCAGTGCATCGATTTCCTCCCATTGATTCCGTGACCAGATGAAGAGACACTGTTCAGCCGCGAGGACCACGAGAGTGTGATAAAAGGGTCCGACCCAGGGACTAACAGGTAAGTCAGACATTCCAGAGTTCACGTCACGACGGTGTTTCCTTATTTCCACTTCTGCCATTCCCATCTCCATCGTCAGTGAACCGGTTTCTCAAGAGCAAGCGAAGAAACGCGAAATTAGCTCCTGCGATATGATTAAGCTCAATTCCGAGAATAATCGACTCGTATCAGGACCTTTTCAAATTTTGAGAGCTAATCCTTACGATAGAGATTGTGCGACATACGCCTGACGATATGCACCTTGTCACACACGGGGCATCATATTTCTGTCTTCAGAAGTTGGAACAACAGAAGCGATATGCCTGCCCTGAAGCAGCCACCTCCTCTTCAAGATTCGACCATGGACGTATTGGTAGAGTTCTTCTTCTGGTTTTGTCAGAGGGGCGAGGGTGATTCGGACAAGGTCGATCGAGACGTATCTTCCATGAAGAACGAAATAGCCGCTCGATGGCCACAGGAATTGGCTTCCAAGTTTTACAACAAATTGCTCAAAAGACTCGAAAGCTTTCACATGTTCGCCGGAGACGATTCGATAGCTATTTGCGTGAAAATTATTACCGACGAAACGATCATCGGGCTAAATTGCACGTCGAGTATCCTGGAATCGCTGCGACCGGAAGATGCTCGTCGTGTCCGAGGAATCAGCCGACTGGAGGTAGCGGGTGGACTGCCTCACAGTCTGGACAATTTCCACCTGGAGCATCTCACAGTGTTGAAGTTTCACAGCTGCACCGATCCGACTCTCCCTAGAGTTTTTTTGTCACTCGGACTCCTCCGAGGAAAAACTGGTCGTCCCGCCGTTCGTGAGATTGAAGGAATTGATGTGTGATTGCTCCTTGTCAAAATTGTCGTTCGGCGAAATGTCGATGCTCGAATATTTGCATGTTGGCGGATTTGAGGTAGACGTGAGTCAAGTGGAGTCGATCGTCGTCGATCAGACAAGATTTCCAAATTTGAAAGTATTCAAGATGGAACAGTTTTGGGATTCGCGATGGGATCACTTGCAACGTCTCAAGCAGATCGTTCGAACTAACAACCTTGACTTGGATATTTACCACAGCTGGTGACTTCAACTTTACTAATGATTTATGTACTTCCTTGATTATGTTGTGCAAAAATAAATTCTTTAAGAATCGTTATTTGAAATTTTAAACGTATCGGAATATTTTCCAACACTGACTCGGTTTTAGCTTTGATCGAGTCAAGAAAATTCACTAACTAGATCACTGGCTCTTCAATAATCTCGAAACAGTTTTTTATAGAGTAATTTATTATCGAGACACAACGACTGGAGTCACGGACATTCAGGGGTAGCTCGGTTATGGACTTGTGGAGCTCAAAGGGATTCGTAATTTCTATTCAAAACGAGTCTATGGGCGTCCGCAAACAGTCTGGCGCCGCTGGACCCCATCAGACTAAAAATAACTCCTGAAAGACGTCTGGTATCGAGCCTCGCCGCCCCGGGGATGATTCTCAGTCCTCGTCTTCCTCTTCCTCCTCCTCCTCTTCGTGCGCCTCTTCCTTATCGTTCTTCTTCTCCTCGGCGCCGCCGTCCTTCCTCCCCCTGGGCTTGAAGCTCAGGTCGAAATCGTCCGGATACTGAGACTGAAATTTGTGGTGATCCTCGTGCTCGCAGTAGTTCGTGAAGTACTTGAGGTACACGAGCTCCTCGTTCGTCGGCGGAGTCGGCGGCGGCGTCGCCTTCCTCTTCACCTCGACCGGCGCCGATCGGTACATCAACTTTCTCTGCTTTTGCGTTGGCGGCTCCATTATTCGAACCAGAGCAGCTAGAAGGCGGCGCATCAGCGCCATCTGGGACGATTCAAAATATACTTTATGACATGCAAGCCTCTATGTCTTTGAAACGGTCAAATTTACAAGAAAAATTGTTCAACATTTTTTGTAGAGAATTTTAAGATCTTGAAAATTGATTCAGTGGACTTTTCAGCTAGAAGCAACCGGAAGTGAGATATTGACTAAAATACAGAATGAAGGCATCTCATGGATGTTCTGATATTCAAGCCTGTGTATCTGTGGAACGGTTCATTCTACGAGAATAATCTTTGGAATAATTTTTGTAGAGAATTTTGAGATCTTCAAAATTGATTGAGTAGACTTTTCAGCTAGAAGCAACCGGAAGTGAGTTATCGGTCAAAGTAATGAATAAGATAGTAATTATGCTGCCCACCTTCCTGGCCGCGTCTTCGGCATCCCTCATGGTCTTCATTTCCTGTCTGAATCCTTCTTTCTCGCACTGAAGTACGACATCGACGGGAAGATAGTCGAGTTGCGAGTTTAATTCCTCGAGGACTCTCTCAATGGATCTCATCATCGAGTAAGAATCAAGATTCGCGTCATTCTGAGCTACGCAATGCTCGTATGTGTCCTCGACGAAGACGAAGAGGTATAGAACCGTCTCGGAACAGACGAGTTCTCTGAAGACACCCTGAAGAAGGTAGTTCGTGTAGTCCTCGAGACTATCCGCGCGGCTTTCCTCCCATAGGATGTCCAGCTGTGAATCAAAACCAGGTATTCAATTCTCGTTGCGGAATCGAGTTTCTCGTATAGTTCAAACCTCAAGATCACGAATCCCCTCGATAATCTCTGCAATTTCACCCTTGATAGCGACGTCAGTCCTCTGAACCGACGCCGCCATCTCGACAAGTGGCGCTGCCAAAGATTCGCAGTGTATCATAGCGTTAAGATTCTGCAATTCCATCGCCCTGAAGATATGGATGAGGTCGTACGGGTCCTCGAAGTACATCGCTGGCTCCACCGCCGCGGCTACATCCTTCTCAAACATTTCTGAAACAAGAAAAATAGGCAATCTTGACCTGCTATGGATGTGAAATACTTGTGGAATGGATACGAAATGGCCGAGGTACCAAACTAATTCTTACTACAGTCAGCCTCTCAGACACTGACCGATCAGCGAGTCGAGGGAAGCAACTTCCTCCGTAGTTCCGTAGCGGCAGAAGACGTCCTCCTTTTTTCCCGATGACGTTGTCACTCCGGAATCCTGTCTGTACGAAGGGTCGTGCTGCGACCTCCAGCTGTGGGGTGCGATGTGGTAGAGGAACCTCTGGCAGGTTTTCACCATCCTCCAGGCCTCTTCGAGCACGTAGACCTGGAGTCTTATTTGACCGACGGATTTCGAAACGTCGCGAAGCCGAGAAGTCAGGGCGGACGTCACCCTCGCGGTGTCTTCGGCCTTTCTCAACACCTCCATACTCTCCTCGTGATCCCTCGACAGGAAGTCTTCGAAGCCAGCTACGTACTGGCGGTACTTTCGCTTCACCTTGTCGAGACGATTCTGTTCCTCGTCGAACTGCTGGTCGATTCTTATGCAATCGTCACGCTCCTGGCCAGCCAGAAGACGGGTTCTGAACACTTCTTGGGTGTCGTTTATGTACGTGCGGATAGTCGAACGGTCTTTGCACACACGGCCTGCGAGCTCGGTGAAGTATTGAGGATCCACGTCTGTCATCGCGGTCGCTTTGTCGGGATCCTTATGCGTCTTCGATTCCTCGAGTTCGACGGGAACCTCGACCTGGAATTGCAACGAAACACCGTAGAATAGACGGGGCTGGCTTTGTCGATTCGCTGCTCACGTGAAGTCGTTGTAGGAGATCCTTCGACTGAAGACTCTGGTGGTTGTCGGCTTCCTGGATCTTCCTGGTGTGAGAATCGGCGAATTCTTTGGAACGTTTGGCTCTGCGGCACTGGACGTAGCCGAAGAGGTGAGTTTTCGGCACGACCATGAACGGGGAATGCTCATCGAGGACGTTCCGTGGCTTGCCAAGGTGCTCATGACCGCTGGTGAAGTAGTGTTTCGTCGATCTGCAAAAAGCGAAAGACCGAATAACGCTTCTGCCATTATTCGTTGCCCAGTTACATCGTAGCATCCCCTTCAAAACTACCTTGGTACTCGACGTCGGTCCACAGACCAATTTCCTCCTAGACGAGGCGGACGCACTCGACGATCCACTTGACGGACCCTCGAAAAGCTTGCGGGATTCGTACCGTCGCTCATTACCACGTGGAAATCGAGGACTCGGATTATTAACAACCTCAATGACGTTTGATTGAACTCAACCCTCTGAACGCAGTTGACGATGGTCAGTCTGACTACTGCGAAATCGGTTTGTGCCCACTTTCTGACTCCGTTCTAGTTACGGTTACTCGAAATCGAACAAACAATCGTCAGGAGTGGAAGGAGTCAGTCGCTTCCTGTCTCATCGATCGCGTCGCTGCTAGAAACGACACAGAAGACGGAACGTTTCTGATAAGAAAGGAATTAAAATTGCCGAAATATCCATCACCACGCATCTTGGAAAAAAATATTTACTTGTTGATTTGAAAAATTGGTAAACTGGGTCATTTTTTACTGAAACTTGGATGAGCTGTACGCGCGGTTGCCTGACACTAGGCGAATTTGAATTTCCCGCGCTCATACAATTGAATCAAACTGGACTGTATGATTTTGGCAGAGAAATTTTGCTAGTTTCACTGATTCACATCCCGTGACTTTCACCGCTTCTATTAATTAGCGAGATTTTATGAATGCGAAATCTTTTTCGTTTTCCCATCGCGTAATTCTGTTTCATCAATATTGCGAAATGTGAGTATGAAGGGCTCGCGATTTAAAGAAGAAGAAGACAGAAGATATAGGTTCAACGATCTCCCCGCGATGAATCGGCGTTGTCGGTCGCGAAATAATTTAGCGTGACATGTCGCAAAAAACGATGAACCGATAAAATTGTCAGTCAGTCCTGTGACTGACTGGCTCGAAATTTGATTGCGACTAGCTGTACACATAGTCGCGGTATTTTCCCAACAATATATTTCTATATCTATAGGTATGAGGATTAAATTCCGGTTAAACGAACCGCGCCGAAGTAAACAATGAGATACGTGGTTCCATCCCAGATAGCACGTCGAACTAGATATGACCCGGTTGCGAAGTGCTCGCTCCTACCTCCTACCGATTCCTCGAATAATAGAATAGGACCGCGGCAAGAAACTTACTCCGCTTCGCGGTTCTGGCGGAAAAAGGGGAATCACAGAGCTCTCAAGACCTGAGACTTTCATTGTTGAACGAACCACCGCGCGCGAATAACACTTTAGTGAAAAGGATAAGGGGATTCGAATATCTGGTGAGTTGCGCTAGATTCTAGAACAGAAAAAGACGATTTTTCATTTTCAATTCCATATTTTTGGGTGTGAAAGTCTCCTTATTGCAGGGCAAATCGTTACAATAACGAAGTAGATGGCCGATGAATTACGTGACTAAATTCATTACCGTTGGTACAGCGAGGCAAGAAGCTGAGCGTGTAACGATAGAGAAAGCGAATCGTATATCCATGTAAATTACGTGATTTAATTGCTGCAAGCGTTGCAAGGGATTGTAAAATGGAAACCTTCGAGGACGTTTCTAGGGCTTGATAATAATAAAGTAGTCGAATACGTCGGACCTCGATTCTCGATATTGCGATAGATCAACGATCGGTGTGCAAATACTGAATTTCGCGCGATAAACTAGGACATTCGCCAAGCTGCAGCACAGAGTCTTCAGCGGAGCGCAAAGCGACTATTAATTAGCACAGATTGATTGCCAGAAAAGCGACAAATAACTCTCTCCAACAATTATCGAAGAACGTCTTATCTCAGATATTGTATGAGAAAACGCTCTAATAGCTCAAATTTTCGTTTCCAAGAGAATGAAATAAGTCGTTTTTGTACACAGAAAAAGTGAAACAAGTTGTTTCTCGTCCAGGAAAATGAAACGGATCATTTTGTAATCAGGGGAATAAATGAAATAAGTTGTTTTTCATTTAGACAAGAAATAATTAAGTGGTTTCTTAGTGAATCCATAAGACAGGAGATTTTTTATTCAGAATTCGAAATACGACGTTTTTGATTGAAACTATGCAATGGAAATTTTACATACAGAAATTGAAGTGCGATGTTTTTCATTCAGAATCTTTGAGGTGAAAATCAAGTTCTTCAATACCGTCGTCAAATTGATTAGAGCTGTGAGCGACAATCGCAGTACAGGTTAGAGGTAATAACTCGTAATAATTAACTTCCTGGTTTCTCCTCGAGTAAAAATTTCCTTCCATTACACAGAGACACATGTTGGCTAGAGAAATATGGAGTAATTCGTTTCTGTCGCGCGCTTTTGCCTCAATTTGAAATTCATGCTCTGTTTGACCAAGCATCTAGCTTACGTAGTTTCTGTTGAATTTGTCGTTTCAAAAGTTTCTACAGGATACGTGGGTTACATCGCAGTTGCAAAACTTATACTCGATCCAAATTTCTCTCAACGAATCAAAATAGAAGCGAATTTTGCCGACACAGTTATACAGACTATCGCAAACTTTTGATATAAGTAGTCGTATTTTTTAATTAACGACGAAAGAAATAATCTCCAACGTCACGGTCCTCGGGCAACAACCGAACGGAGAAAGCCCATCCTCCTCAAACTCTTTCCGGGCAGGAGATAGTGAATTTCTACCGCATGCGAATACACGATATTGAATAATCAAACACTACACGGAGTTCGACCTTTGAGCAGAAAGTGCCAAATTGGACGGTTTCACATTTTCGCCTGTATCTCACTTCCGGTTAATCTTGGCTAAAAAATGATCAGAACTAGTCTGAAAGCTTTTCAAATTCTCTACAACAAAGGTTCCACAGATTCTTTCCGTAGGATTGACCGTTAAGGAGATATACGAGCTCAAAGTCGAGCAAAAAAATCATCCCAAACTAATTTAACAGCGTAAAAAATTTCGCACAACGGTTCCTCCGGCTCAGTGTCTGAAAATTGATCGCAATCCTCAGAGAGCCACAAAAAAAAGCAAAAAGAATGATCGTGAACGTATCGACGCTCCTCCTGATGCTCGCTTCAATGGATTTGGCAAAAGCTGCGATCGGTAATTGGGAAGGTTGCGGTGGTCGGCTGGAACGCGCGCTGGACGCTCTGAGGCGGGACCAATCGACGCGCAGAACGCGTTTCGACGACGACGACCCGGAGACTGGAATAATCTACCGGAAGGAACTGAGATCGGCTCCGGTGGAGATGACCGTCTCCCGGATAAGCGTGAAGGTAATCGCACGAATCTCCTCCCCGATCGTGTTCCCTTATCGTCGCCTGTTCCCCAGCTCCCCCAGGACTCGAGAGGCCTCGGAGGGACCTGGGCCCAGGTCGAGCGTTGCGTGTACGAGCCGAGCAACAACTCCCTCCAGACTCGTCTGGTGTTCAACGACCTGACGGTGTCAGGGCGAGTGTCTCTCCTCCCGCTCGATTACCGCGCCCCGATACCTTCGGAGTCGTGCAGGATGACGCTGCGGCTGAGACGCGCCGGTATAGACTTCTTCACCAGCCCGATAGCCAGAGGCAGGGGTCAAATGCGGATAAGAACCGAATCGAGCTTCCTGGAGCCACGGTTTGCATCCATTTACGCGTACGGGTGCAGGCCGACCCGGGGAGCCAAGCAGATAAAGAGGCTGGACAAGTGGCAGAGCGACAAGAACCTGGCGGCCGCACAGCTCTCCCAGGATCCGGTGAGTATCGGTCTATGAATCGTCGACGATCGTTTGTTTGATAAAATGACGGTGTATTGACTGTCTGGCTCAGATAACGGGCGAAGTTCCTCTGGAGGATTACGAGGCCGCTGAACCGCGACTTCCGGATCCTGCGACTCCCGACACGGACGCGGACAAAGAAAGTCGTAAAACCAGGGCCCTGTTCAGAGCCGACTCGCGACCTGGAATATGGCGGAAAAGTGACTGGGTAACGAGGTCGAGACGGAAACGCGAAGTCGCGGACATAACGCCCAGGGATTTCGCCATGGCCCTGGCGAAGAAGGCGAGATCGCTGTTGAACGAGGGTTCGAAAAACGAGAGCAGAGTCGACGCCGCGGAGTCGAGGGACGCCGAGACGAAGGCTGACTACAAGATAGAGACGACGGAGACTCCCGTCGTCGCAGACGAGGCGCAGAGACCCAGGGAACTTTTACTCGAGGAGGACATTCGCGGAGTCAATCTCGCGGACGAAGAGTACGAGCCCAGGGGCTGGCACGCGAGGGAAGGGGTCACCAGGGAAATGGAAGACGTATTTTTGAGAGGGGCCAGTCAGGCGCTCACTAGCTACATCGAGAGGCAGCTGCATCCGGCTATCAAGGAGACTCTGATGCTGTCAATGGGCTACACGATCAGCTATGGATAACAAATTGTATGCTCTAGAGATGTACAAAATTAAAAGGACCAAAAAAAAAAAAAAATGATTGTAGACTTTTGTCTGATGAATTTTCCGATCTTGAGATACTTATTTATTGTTTGATGAACGTTGAAACAGAGAAAAAGAAACAGAATAGTCTGCGGAGGCTAGTTTTATCTCGATATTTAATTATGTTTATATGTAATATGACGAGAATGTAGAAATAAAGTATAATTTAACGTTTTCAGGAAGCATGATCATTTTTTGACTGACGTATTCGCCTGATTGAAGGCAACCCGCGATTCTCTACGAATATTTTATCGCTGATAATAAAACAATCGGTGAACGGATCATCGACAGTCGGTTATATCGTTGATATTAATATTTGATTGCAATTGTGATACAAGGAATTCAAACTCGCAATTGAAATTGAATCAAATCGTTTTATTTCAACAATAATAGATGTATACATAATTTAGAACTGCGAATATCAGCTGCCTGGGAATCAGTGGAAATCCAATTTGTGAGAGAAAAATCACACGGTGTGCGGTTATCGAAATGGCATAACCCTACGCTCTCTCATCAACGACCCGAGGGTCACTGACCGTAGCGCCGCAACCCCACGCCTAAAGCGGGCGCAAACGACTCTTTTTCTGCCCTCGGGCGCAAAGTTCCGTTTTGCGCCCGCTCACTCGGTCTGAAAAGAGGCATTTTTGCAGACCAGGTGTTGAGAAAAAAATCGTGTGCAACACGGGCGCAAGGCGATTTTGACGAGTGTGATTGCAGTACACTCGCCTTCGGCTCGTACTGCAAATTTCACACTCGAAAAATAGTGTTTTGCGCCCTTGATACACAATGTACTATTTTCGAGTGTGAAATTTTTCGGCTCGTACTGCAATCACACTCGCCAAAATAGCCTTGTGCCCGTGTTGCACACGATTTTTTTCTCAACACCTGGTCTGCAAAAATGCCTCTTTTCAGACCGAGTGAGCGGGCGCAAAACGGAACTTTGCGCCCGAGGGCAGGAAAAGAGTCGTTTGCGCCCGCTTTAGGCGGGCGCAAAGCACATTTCCGCCCGAGGGCCGAAAAGATCTGTTTTGCGCCCGCTCAAGAGATATGAAAAGTGGCATTTTGCGACCGGGTGTGAGAAAATAGTGTTTTTCACCCTTGATACACAATGTACTATTTTTTCACGCCATTCGATCTGAAAACCGCCAAAACGTATACATCAATTGAAATTACGAGATCGAAAAATGTAAGTGCAAAAGGTCATAAATTTGCCGGATCCGTCGTTCTTTCATTACAATTTTTGAGGAAAAATAAAAAACAACGTAAAGACAAAACGTCCTACGCGCCATTTTTTTTTTCGTGATTTTTAATGATTTTTCCAAATAGTTGTAAAAACTCGTAAAACGCAAAGATAAATTGAAAGAACGACCATTTAAAAAAATTCGATAACAAATATTGGTAGTTAAAAGGTAAAGGTCGTGCGCGCCATTTTGATTTTTTTCAATTTTTCATTATTTTTCCAAATAGCTGTAAAAACTCGTGAAACTCAAAGAAAAATCGAAATCGTCGTCGTTTCGAAAAATTCGATAACAGAAATCGCAGTTAAAAGCAGAAGGTCGTATCCACCAAACTTACGACCTTTTGCACTTACATTTTTCGATCTGGTAAGTTCAATTGATCTATACGTTTCGAACGTTTTCAGAGCGATTGGCGTGAAAAAAAAATGATACGACTTTATGCCATTATAAACAGCAAAACGTCGTATAATGGCGCTTACGTCCTTATGTCATTAGACACGCGACATACGTGGCCAATGTTTCGTTCATCGCCTACGATAAGTTATCGACGTGGTAGGGGGTCTCTCTGCTGTGTATAAATACGACGGATCGGACGAATTCTAACCAGAAACCTATTTCTAACGAAGTAAGTGGCTACCTTCAACATGAAGAAGATCGTCCGTCTTCTCGTCGCCTCATTGGTGTGCGTCGGTGTCGCCAGCTGCAGCGGTAAGTTACAGACCAATAGCACATGCTCGAACATTCTATTTTCCAATACAATGAAACCTCACTTATACTTATTTCAATCGGGTACGCCAGAAAATACATACATATAAGTGACAATAACGTAAAAAAAAACTAATTGAGAGTCAAGTGGTTCGATAGCTTCCACCTCAGCATTGCAATTATTCATACACATCATCAACAGGTGAAAAAAAACCTGTTCTGTGGATGAACGTAGAAATATTTTTGCATCAAGGTGTAAAATATTCTCGATACAACAAGGATACAATATTCAAACTGAGAATATTTGAATTATTGATTTCAATTCCAACAGCCAAACTCGAACTCATGGACGTATATCGAAAGCAATCAATTTTTCAAGTATTGTGTCTCGAAATATTTAACAGCATACTTATTTTGTTATGCCTACATTTTCGTATCACAGAAAGTAAAATTTAAAACCGTAAAATGGTACCGGAGTGGAGAATCGACCATTCGTCGAACTCATGTGTATCAAGAGCAATCAACTTTTGAAGTGTTGTGTCACGAAATATTTAACAGCACACTTAACATTTTGTAGCAATCGTTAAAAATAAAAACTATGCGTACGTCGTCACGATATAGATAAAATGTGGTTTTTGAACGTTATGCTCTTTGTTTGGAACCATTTTATTCTCCACATTTTATGCTACACGGAATGTTCAAACCATTTTCAACATGTCAGGTTCCACTCGATTCGTCAAGTATTGTCATGATATCCTGATTTTTGTTT
This sequence comes from Euura lappo, assembly GCA_018257835.1. Classification (NCBI taxonomy): domain Eukaryota; kingdom Metazoa; phylum Arthropoda; class Insecta; order Hymenoptera; family Tenthredinidae; genus Euura; species Euura lappo. The sequence goes on along the minus strand of JAEUYN010000766.1, from coordinate 112,174 downwards.
CAGAAGTCGATCCAACCGCGGGTTCCAGCACCAACGGTAAGTTAAAGATACAGAGATTTTCGATAATGACAGATATTCACTTGTTGTTCGAATTTATAACGTTATTCTCTTTGTTTGGAACCATTTTATTCTCTACATTTTATGCTACACGGAATGTTCAAACCATTTTCAACGTGTCAGGTTCCACTCGATTCGTCAAGTATTGTCATGATATCCTGATTTTTGTTTCAGGAGCCGAACCATCCGAGCCTGCCAGAATCAGAAGTAAGTTAAAGATACAGAGATTTTCGATAATGACAGATATTCACTTGTTGTTCGAATTTAGCTCAAGCGAGTCGAGCCCCGCGGAATGATGACTTAATCAGAGTCCTCTTTACTTAAATTTCAGGTGAGGTGAGAAATGTCATAAACGAACTGCGAGTACTTGCGGATAATGTTACACAGATGAACCGCAGTAAGTTGAAATCAATGCCACCCAATGAAGATATTCAAGTCATAACTACTAAGACATGCGTCAAATATTGACGAAAAGTACAAGAGTGTCACGATGTACCTATTTTATTTTGCAGGTGTCGATGCCCAGTTTCACCCCGAAGACGCTGGTAAGTGATGAGTGGATACACTTACTTGACCAATTTATACGTCTACCAAAACGCTCGAATTATCTTTGTCTCCGTATTCCGGAAAATCATTCCGTTTGATATTCAGGACCTCTCTATTTCCATTTCAGTTAATTTGCGGAGTGCCGGAAGCTATCTCGCAAACCATGTAGATTATATCCTAGCGGGTTACGAGACCTGTGAGTTGAAGACGACTTGTACCCTTTAAAGATGTTTTTGTGATCTACTGCTCGCTTCACATATCAGGGTGAAGTCGCGAAATTGTTTTAATTGACCGAGATTTTCTATTTTGATTCTTCATGTTTCATTATTTTATTTTCAGCAACCAAATTACTAATTACTACCGGATTCGCGGGTAAGTGACACTCATTCGAAAAATACATCAAGCCTAGCTTGATTTTCATCCAGCTGTTGTTAGAACTCAGTGAGAGTCGAAGACGACTTGATCATAACCTCTGTATTCCAATTTCAGGGTATATCACCGCAGTAAAATTCAGAATGATAGCCCATTTGGAAAGAACTAGAACGGACGATCTAGTCCGACGTGAGTTGAAGACGATTGTGCCCATCTAGAATATCGCGCCTTAATTAGCACTTGAAAATTGTCTAAATTATTGAGGTATCTTTTAATTTCCAGATAGCAACATTGAGGACATAATGTCTGTGAACCAAATTATTAGATCATTTAACCTAATAATTAACCAAGTCGAGCGGATTTTGGATGCTGCTATCGCGCTTGCCCGTAGTAACGAGAGTATAAGATCATCTTCTACGCGCACACCTACGCAAGGTTAGCATGGGCCTGATCAGGCTCTAGTATTTAGTAGTACCATCTAGTCAGGGCCTGATGGAACTTTGCGTTACATCAGGCGCCTATCAGGCCCTACTCCCGCCGGCTTCGGCCCTGATTAAATTTCTACTCGGGAAGATGGAAACAATCGTACCGTTAGAAATATAATTGTCATACTGAGATCTATCGTTTGCTACAAACCAAATTCCGAAAACGTTTCGCGAACGTGGTGCACACGATATTTTATTCCATACATGAACGGAGGCCGATTGCGCGGGCAGAGCAATGTTTTTTAGGTTATGTGACGTACCGACCGAACCGTACTGGTCGGTACGGCAGAGAAAACTGGGAAGAAAGATTTTGCGGGAGGAAAAACTGGTCTTTCTTACCGAATAGTCCCCCAGCGGAAAGAAAGAGTTCTCGGTCGGTAAAGCCGCACTTCACTCCCCCAAAATAGGTAGCGAATTATACGACTTTCTGCCATTATAAACAGCAAAACGTCGTATAATGGTGCTTACGTCCTTAATATGTCATTGGACACGCGATATAGTTCCTTGTATCCGCCGAGGGGTAGCGCTTTAGTCCCTAAGAGGTGGCGCCCTCCGAACCAATTTGGCGGGAGGCTGTTTGAACTGTTTGAAACGAATATTCAGCGAATAGCGTCAATCAATAATCCATCAGGGGCCTGGATTTCGTTCGAAAATCATCAACACAGATAAATTCGATGTTAAAATCGCATAACTGTTACTCAGCTAGCAGTTAGTAGAAATACAAAGTGATCAGAATGGGTGAAATACGATAGAAAGTGACTGAAAACTGAACAATATTCAACCGATGATCTCATCCATCATTCTACAATACCTAATATTGTCCATTCAATATAAAAACTAGGCCGAAATTAATCAAATGACTAGATATTGTTCGAAGAAATCTTATATGAATCTTTAAAACTGATACATTCGGTATAAAAAACTATGAAATATGAATTTTCAGACTTTAATCATTGTGGATACACTAATAAATGATAGAAAAAGAGCAAAAAAAAAACCAACAATTATACAGTATTATTCCTTCATAATTCGATAATGTATTTTTATAATCATCGAAGCCGTATTTCGTAATAAACGTTACACATTTGCATCCGCATCAGCAGCAGCAGGGCGTTGAATCAGGAGGAGAGGAAAAATATCCGTTCTCTTTCTCTCTATCCGACGAGTATCAAATAATCTTAAATGAAATTTTTAGTATAGTAAGTGTAAATATTATATTTTTCATTATTAATCGTCTAATCCGGATCCATTCATTTCTTCTCCTTCTCTTGTTTGTTGTCCTTGTTTTGTTGCAACGAGCCAACCGCCTGGCGGACAGCCTCCGACTGAGGATCTACTCCCGGAAGATTTTCTAATACCGACTGAAGAAACGCGGGGTCCGACATCACGGCCGCGTAATCCTCCTCCACGTCCATCGCCTCGTCTTTTCCAGTCTCTGGCTCTTCTGTAAAAATTCAAACAAACACTCGGATCGAGCCCGTCGTCGACTTTTCTTATCGCACTCACGCTGGTCCTGCATGGACATCTGCATCGCGAACGCGATCTGTTCCTCCTCGCTCATGTGGGCAAAATCGGGAACATTTGCGACGGGCGTCGGCACCGTTTCCGTGGTCGGCGCCGCCATCTCCTCTCCACCTTCCAGCGACATAGCCAGAGCCCGTTTCAGCATGGCCTCCTCATTGGGCGCTTCTTTTATCGTTTCCGGTTGTTTCGGGGGTGCGTCGGTCGCCTGGGCTCGACGAGCCTCGTCCTCCTGTCTCTGGCGTTGTTCCTCCATCGAAACGCGAAGTGCCTGATGAACAGAAACGAGAAATATTCAGCCAAGATCGCAATTTCAGACTCCGTTCGGGAATAAACGGACCAGGGCCAGTTCAGGGTCCTCGTTGGGATCGACGCCGAACTCGAAAGCAGCTCCGCCCATGCCCGCAGCTCCCATCCCGTCCTCTCCCTGGATTATCGGCGAGGAAATAAGAGCGTCCGACAGATGTGGTCCCGGCGGGACCGTCACGAGGTGACTTCCGGTCCCGTCTTTCCCGTTCAACGCGTTAACGAAGAGGGTGAGAACCTCGTTGTTGATCGTCTCTTCTCCGAAGCTTATTATATCAACGTTGACCTTTTCTTTCTTCAAACGCTTGGCTAGCTTCACCAATTCCTTCTCGTCCAGCTGGATCGGACTGCCGACAAAGGCGACGATCCTCATCTTGTGGTTCTTTCCCTGACGATGCTTCAGCGCGAGCTGAAAGAGAAGACGGCGACGTTAAACTCGGATCGAACAAAGGCAGAGGCGAAAGTAGACGAGAAAGAAACCAACGTGAGCGATTCTTATCCCCGTAATCAGACTCAGGTTCCCGTTAGGAGTAACTTGGTGGAGTTTGGACAGTATGCGTCCGACGTCGCTGGTCAGGGTGGCGAGAACCTCGACGCTGAAAGTGACAGAGTGACGTTAGCACTTTAAATCCCTGGAACGAATGAACGAATTCTTTCGGCAGTCTCGGACACTAACTTGGCCAGCGTGATCAGTCCCACGTTGTTTTCGGGGTTCGATCTAGTCTTGGAGTGACAAACTAGGTTCACCGCATCCTGCTGGGCCTGTAGACGGGTCGGGAGGAAGTCGCCGTTCCTCATGTAGTCGCTGTTGTCGACGCTGCAAAACAATGACAAAGAAGATCTAAGATCAGAGAACGATGTAACATAACCTAGGAAAACGGGGCAAAAAATTTCCCGATTTCTAAAAAATATTTTATCCTCCGGTATCGGGATCGTCGACACGGCTCGAAGGGGCCGAGGCCATCTAGCAAAGTGCTCGATCGGCAGCCACAGAAGCCTTTTATGCGTTGACACGAAGCCGTTCAACTTTGCATTGTCACTCCGAAAACACAGATCGGGGAATCGGTCCTTCGGGGTTTTTACACCTCGAGGACAGCGACGCGGGGGTTTATTCGGGGCGCGATTCGACCCTTTATCGATTTTCGGGATCGGATTCCGATACCGTGGTCTTGTTTTGTTAAATATTTAATAATATTGCACCGCTCACCATATCATCGTACTTTCGAGCACCATCTTGGATATACTAGTCCGAGTTCCGGCGTTCCGAAGTTACGATCATCTAGAATCCAGTCCGGCAGCCGTGCTGCTCAACGAGGTCAGCCGAATGGCGCCAAGTTTGAAATTCAGACTCGTTTTATCAGATTTTAGCTACGATTTGTATGTAGATTACAAGTTTTTAGAAGCTTGTATCAGTTGTAACGCTTCTTCATCACAAGAGAAAACTAATTCTAATTAAATAATTTGTTTTAATTTATTAATAAATACATTATGTCTCATTGATTGTAGAGATTGAAATTAAGATCGTTATTACATGTCATTCGACTACGTAAAGTCGATATTTAGAAAATTTGCCCATTTAAATACTCCCGCGTCCCTGTCGTGTCTGTCGAAAACTCGCAGAGCCAATCGGACCGCGCGACTGCAGCGCACCAAGCGGTGGGTTCCGGAACCGCGATATTTGAATCGTGTAGATCCCCTAACAGTGAGGAATTCTAATTTTTATCTATTATACGGATGGTAAAAAAGGGTGAATCGAAACGAGAGTATATATTCGATAGAGAGACGGTATTGACAGACGATATCCGACATCACGAGCCCCCGAAGACGCTCTGGTATCCTGGAGGCGGCGTTGAGCGCGTTGAACCCCTTTGCGAAAATCTTCTGAACCACGAAACGCTGCTTCTCGGTGTTTGCGGAGATGCCGAGGCCTGGGGCAGCTGGGACTATTGAAAAATTCGATATCCAACGTGACTCTCAATATTTTTTTGTCATTCTAGTTATTTATGAGAATTATCGTCTTTCTCTGACCATCGGACGGGACTGATCGCTGGTGGCGAGTTCTCTGTTCCTCACAGCTTTCTTGTGCTGCCACCATAGAAAGAGATTAGCCAGAACAGCGGTGAGCACGACCACCGGTAATAGGATCGCCAACAGGATCCCAGCGTCTCGGATCCCCGTTAGTAGTGCCACCCCGACCCCGACGGCCACCACGATCATAATCACGGCTATCGCACATCCTATTCGAGAGAATCCGTAACGACGTTCTGTAATCATCGATCGCATAATCATAAGAAAAATTCTGATTGTGTCATGTTTGCAGATTATATAGTTACGTAAGACCTTGATATTGTATTGTCTCGTTTTTTTCGGCTGTACGCTGTAATATAACAAAGACCGGAAACAAACGACGTGTGCCAAGGTACCCTGACTTTTATGACGACCTCGATACAATGCCATGACCTCGCCCGTGACATAATCCGATACCATACCTACCTGCGTCATTTATTGTTATGTTCGATAAAAGAAGAAAATAATCGCAGCGAAGGTCATGGCACGGTGTTATAATGTAACAGTGTCTCTCGTTCCTCCCTCCAAAAAAAGAAAAAAGAACTAGCATGGAAAAAAGAAAGGCAATCGTAGAGTATATCGAGTTACACTGAAACAATACTAACAACCATGCATATGAATCAGATAAAATAGAATAAGCATAGAGACCCTGGATCCGGAATTTGATTCCAGGGAGTATGTAGACGAGCACTGTAATCAAGACAGTGATAACGGGATTCGAATTGACCTAATTTGAAATAGAAAAAAAAAAGTAGTTTACACTGTAAAAAATGTTCGTGAAATTAGTACACATAAAGTACACGAAAGTCTTGTAAAATTACAAAGTGAAGATCGCTATGCATGTTCTTTGAAATGATTAACAAATTTTTCATATCACTGTACAGATCGTCTAAAAATACGAAATTGTGTACTAAATTCATCGTATTTGTTAATTAATTTTCACTAAAATGTCAAATGCTTTAAAGCTTCCAGCAATAAACATTTTTCAAAGTGTAGCAACGAATATAGATTCCTCGTCCGACTGTACCTCTGCGTACTGTTGCTGGTCTAGCGTGTGTGTATAAAGAGAGAGAACGAGATAGAGAGTGCATTCACTATACCCAGACAGCTGTTCGCGAGAGTGCACATGACGAATTGACCAATTTGTTTCATCCAAAACTACGCAGTGGTCGTATATCAGTTTCTGCTATATCCTATCTTCCTCCCTCTCAAAATTGTTATCAAAACTGTATAGAATTACATAAATATTGTACATTTTTTATGACAGCATCAGCACCTACTTACCAGTGGTGAGAGGCGCTTCTATCCTGTCCGACATCTCCGCTCCAACTTGATCGCCAGCGGTACCAGTCTGCATCTTAGGTCTCCACGTAGGTTTACCTCTACGATCGCCATACGATCTGTTGGGAAATTTCCTTCGCAGTGACCTCTGGTGTATGCATGGGCGGATTTTTTTAACTTGAGGTAAAAATCATCGACGAATTGTAATTTTTTCAGTGTATAAGGTGACACGTGGGATTGAGAAGGCTTATCTCGAAGAGAACGGGCAGGTATACGCAGACGCGGAGTGAGCCGATTCTTATCTCGCATCGTTATACCGCAGAACTCGATTGAATCTAAATTTTTTAGAGTAAATTTAATGCATGGTCGCTCGATATAAGGTTCTTTTAGATTTTGAAAAAGACTTGACTGACTGTTTACAACAACAAAAAATTACAAGCTACACTATAATTAGTGATTTTTTTCTGTGATACGAAACAGCTGCTACAGTTGATCAATTATGACTAATTCGGCAAATGTACGGTTGAGGTCATGCCCCCAGGACTATACTGTGATCGTTTAATTAGAGCCAATTGTCTCTCCGTGACGATCCCATATCATAGAGTCTTCTTTCTGTTGTACAAGAAAAAAAATGCTCATCCCACCTTTAATTTTTATTTCAATCTTTGCTTCTTTTTATTTTTATTATTATTATTCTATGAATATATTATATATTGTACATTGATAAAAACTGTGTATTTGTATGTATAATTATATAATTAATAGCGTATATTTATAGTCAATGGACGGACAATTTCACACAATTTCTCTTATAGTTTTAATTAACGGTATATTGTTTGTGAAAAAATTGTTGAAAATCTTTTCCCCAAAACATTAGCGTTTGAGTTGATACATTCTAAAGTGAACACATTTGTACAAAGTATATAAGATTACAAGTCAAACAGCAGTCGATCTCGGTCATCTTTCCGATTCACAGGAGTTCCTTGAAATTTATATATAGTTTCTAGATTATGTATAAAATGAAAAATACTAGGTATAATACATGGTGGACCGGATATTCGAAACCAGGGAAGACAAAGACCACTGGATACTTCATATTCTACCTAAATTCAATCTCAATGGTCGGCCATATTACAGCCAGCGTCGAGAATCTCGTAATTTTGACACAAAATTCGGATTCAGCGACCCCGAAAACCCCTCGATGCCGATAGGCTAACCGCTAAATCGCAATCGCTGCGCGCGCATCCTTCACGCGCGGCTCGCTCAGTGGGGGAACCCGCCAGCGGCGCGGTTCCGCGCCTCACGCCTGGGAATCCGGGTTCTCGTCGTCGTTTAAATTCGAGTTGACGATCGCGACGGTGGAGGAAGTCTGACCCCCGGCCGTCGTGCAGTTTATTATCGTGTTCAGACTGAGCGTCGAGTACCTCGGCGCCTCGTCCATGAGGGTCGCCTGCTCGTAGCTCGGCGGGAGGTCGTCCTGCGCCGAGAGCTTGAGGAACCTCCGCTCCTGGCGCCTCTCGTCCAGGGCTCTGAGGATTATCACTGCTGGACCGAGCACCAGCATCACCGCCCCGACCGCGACCATCGCGACCGCGGCTGCGGCCGTTCCGCCTCCGACTTTCGCCGCCGAAGGCGGCCTCGTCACCTCGAACGCGTCGGCGTACTTCTCCGTCGTTGTCGAGTTCGCTTGGTCAAGCTCCGCGAATTCTTCCGGTTCCTCTTCGACGTCGACCTCGACCTCATCTTCGCGACGAAGTTTTTTCATCAACAGATTAGCTACCGAGTCGTTGTAGCTGGGCTGAAGATAAAAGATACCGAGGTCTAGTTTTTCTACGAATCCGGCAATATTAGGTCTCACCTTGTCGATCAGGGAAGAGTTTACAGCAGCGGAGTTCTTCTGCAGGGCGGCTACTCCCTTCTGGAGAAGGACGATTCCGACCGCCGTCCAGGCCGCTAGTTGGAGGACGACGACCACCTTGGAAGCCCAACGGTTCGCCCCGAGGGCCAGCGACATCCTGGGGGTTTCGATCGTCGAGGCGGGGGTCAGGCCCAACTGATACATCAATGTAGCGATCGGATGACTTCTCTTGTCAAGCTTCTGCACCGCGCAGTTCTGGATGAGGTCGAAGCGCAGTTGATCATGGTTCGATCACTCCGCATCTGGAAATAGATCGGAATGATTCACGATTTGAATCGTTTATAATTCTCGATGACAGAAATTCATATTAAAATTCTATGTTCTGGAAAAAGAAATTTTCCCTACTAGCTTGAATCTGCTCTACCTAAAAGCAAGGCACAAGAGTTTCAGAAATCTTCAGAAATTTCAAACAGATAGTCGATAGTATAAGCAAAGTCAAAGGAGAATCTCGGTATACTATATCTCACGATACACATACAGAGAACTGTTATTATAGTCTATATACACACATTTGTGCAAATCACGTCGGTTATAACACACTTATGTATACATACAGGCAGCGTAACTATAACATCCTACCGTAGTCCCCGATCACGCTATCCTCGCGTGTTTAATTATTGTACATATTGTCAACTCGTTGTTTTATTATTATTATTATTATTATTATTATACTTATTTACCATTCGGTATAAAAGTAAATATTATTATATACATATAGGATGAATTTTTTTTTTTTTGATCCCTAGATTATGATTCACATTCTACCAGTATAGATATATCGTGTATGTAAACTTGTTTGATAAAACTTGCCTAGTTAGTCAGGTATGATCAATTCACCTCTGTGAATAATACAAGCTATAGAAAATGATTACTGAATATCCTAGCATCTTTAATTATATAAATATATCATATATCATTCGTTACGTGACCATAATATATTGGCCAATCTCGGAATGATGAGTGAAACGCGAATTTTTCAGACTCTTTCTCGATACTTGATGCTCAATTATAACAATCAAGATATCAGTTCGAGACGCGAGAATGACGGTATGATGTGAAATTTCCCAAAACAACAATATTATTTTTCTATCCACGATTATATTAATTTAGTGCCACAATAAATGTTTAAATTGAATTATGACCGACGATGTACTGACGTATGATTAATTATAATGGAATAAGGCTCGTAACGATTTCCTTGAATCTTAAATTGCATGAGGAAAATCGAGAAAAGTGGAAACGATTCGAATGAGTTGAAGAAGAAAAAAAACCACACATGCAGTTCTAGGAGAATCTATTGCTACCTATGCTTTACACTGCAGCACGTATAGCTAACGTCACGGTACATAACTAATTAGTGAAAATATAATTCCGTTAATTACCTATTGTCCTCGGGCTATGCGACTACGGCTATGTGCGTGACTACCGGTTGTGACATCGTTTATCAAGAATTTCCGTGCACAGATACCGTACACCGCAATATTTATATGAACGATTGAGAGAAAACTCTTATAAAGAACGCAGAATCGAATTATTTGGAAAATATATTTGAGAAAAGATCGAAATTCATTGAAATTTTTTATACTTTGGGTTTGAAGAATGTTAAAAAATTTCTGAAGGACAAAAATATTTTCTCTTTTTTTTTCAACCTCTTGTTCTATATTCATGTAGTGATTGTGTATGAGGTTGAAAACCTGCATACGATCACGCCTGCCCAGTTATACGGTATAATAATGTCTAACTTTAAATTGGCATTGTTCCAAAAAGCCTCTGTATGCACTTGACGGTATATTTAACAAAGTAAATTCTGCCACTTCGCAATAATTGAATACCGAAATCCTCAAATTATAATCAACGATTTTACAGCGTTCATCGTTATCGTAATTAATCGACGAAAACGAGACTGATTGAACTCAGTCTCACCTTTCTTTGTCTTGATCGAAAAACATTCTTATTTTTCTTCCTATCTTCCAACGAAACAAGGAATTATCAAAAATTTGATACCGTTGTTGTATACTATATCACTGTCACAAGTTGATTATCGAATTATCTTAATTGACTTGATATTTCCGTGCGTTGTATCGGTATCTTATCAGCTTCTCATGCATATGATTATTACAGGTGTATCAAACTGCTTCCTCAAATGTAAAAAGTGGAAGAATAAAAAAACACGATAACAACCACGTTCAATGAAATAATATAACCTTGTGGGAAGACGATAACCCCATGGGTAAATGACATTTGCGAAACGACGATGTTCGGGAAACCATGACACTCGGGTACATCGGGAATGTATACCTGTACATGTGTAAACGCGTATGTTTATATATATATTTATTTGAATAGCTGTCCGATCAGCTACTGTAATAGTAGTAATATACCAGCTGGAAATTACAGTGGCTATGCAAACAAGTATGTATTTAATGCCAATTATACGAAACGTGTTTTTGAGAGAGAAGGATAGACAAAAAGCAGAGCCTTTTTCCGTTAGTTTCTTATGCCAAAAATCCGAAACATATCCTAGCTCACTGAATAAAATTTGAAAGAAATAAAGAATCAATGTTTGAAAATTCTATTCTTTTTTTTACACTAAGGTATTTTCTTAATTAATAAAAGTATCAATGCGATTCATCATTTTTAATTACTGAAACAACTCACCGATCGAAATCATCCAGGAATCGTGTTGAGTGTGGATAAAAATTGACGATTCTTTTTTTTTCTTGACTTCTTGATTGATTAAAACAAAAAAAACTATCAGAGCCACATGATAATCACAGATATATTGTATTATCGATTTATCTCGGTTATACCGTACATATATGTACAGTCACTGTCACTCAACACGTGGTTTAATTCACCCAGATTGATTATCATAGAATTAATAAGCTGTTATCAAAGTCACGGTATTGAAATATGAATCCATCGTCGCGAGGGTCTTCAACCGAATTTCTTTGAATCGCAATAACTTAGAGGAATTAAAAAGAAGAAAAACGGTGAATATAATTCACGCGCACGTATCTCGCTATCTAGTTTCCATCGGTTATTTTCGAAAATCGAAAATCTAACAAAGACCCGCCTCTCGCGACGGTCAGTGGTAGAAGACGTCTCGAATCGGACTGGCGAGGAAAGGCGAATGTGAACGTCGCGGTTCGCGACTCTGTAACGCCAATGACTCATTTCCCGGTGTTGCGGGTTTGAGGCTCGCACCCACCCGCAACCGCAACCGCAACCGCAACCGCAATCGCAATCGCGAATCGGAGAACCTGCACGCTGACGGTCTGGCGACTTAAATTATTTACCCCCTTCGTCTGGCAATTATTAACGAGACATTTTCAATATACAATTTTATATAAAAATGAGAATCTACAGTTTTTTACAATCTGATACAATTTTCATTGAGAATCTATCATTCATTCATGAAAATCTACGATCTTGATAAAAAAAATAATCTACAATTATGATTTACATAAATCTTCATGTGATTGTGATTATATTCGCAATATCTATAATTCATTATTTCATTGCATTATCAAAAGTTCTGAAAAAAAAAGACATTCTTTTTTCATGCTGTCTGGAAATCAACAATATTTATTTTTTTTTTTTGTTATTAGATCGACAATCACCAAATCAACATGAATGACTCATAGTTCCCTGCAGTCTGCACACGAAATTCTGAGAACTTATATGATAGGAGATTTCATTTCTACTGTTCTACAATCTTTCCGCATCTCTTTTGACGTCGCATAATTGCATCAGCTGTGTAAACATAACGTGATTACTGCGAAACCTTTTTTTTTATTCTTTCCTCGATCCTTTATCATTCTTCAGGGTTGTTCTTCAGTCATTATCCTCACGATACATCGTAGATAGTATATTACGCTTTGTTTAACCGCAGGCTGATCTCGATCTTGACAGTATTTTTATTTTTATTTTCTACATGCAGGGTATACGGATCGTGCCTTAATCGCGCACTCGTGCGTTAAAGGACGTACCGTTCGCCGCTCTGTTACACCATCTACTTGTACAATAGATCATTATTATAAACGATAAATTATTACTATCGGTTCAATTATATCCTCAAAATTGACATAGTAATTCGTCATCATTTAAAAGTTTAAATTGAACGATAAATTAATGAATAATAATACACGCGGTTTATCACATGGATTTTTTTTCTTAAAGTCAACTTGATATTATCACTACGGGAAACTTGATAGTTTGTGTTCGAATCCCCGTTATTCTATACTTCCTGCAGTCTTGTCATCTATTCGGTAACTCGATTCCTTTTAATACTCTCAGTACACGGGTGATCTTATGTATTAAATGATATTATATTATTCTATGTACCAATCGTAACGAAATATGGGTGCAGGAGCTATTACATTCACTTGTATTTTTTTTTGTACATAGTATTCTTCGAAAAGTTGAAACATTGAGTAAATAATTGATAATCCTCGGTATAATTAGAACCGTCGCAGTACAGGGTGAATCATGATCAAACTCGTTCGTATTCTGCGATCAACGTATAGAATTAAGAAGCGCAGGTGCAGGTGCGATGAGGTTTTAATAAATAATTTAAACCGCGTGACAAACGACACGTACGTCAAATCATAATCAGTGGCGAAATCTCATCAATTGCTCTTAATTAATATTCGTGAAACAACGTTAGACTAGTCAAATATTGAGTGAGCGATGAATCTGGTTAATTATTGTACAAGAAATTAAACTCAGTGTATGGCCCTTCTATGACCTACGTGAGTGTTACGTTACGCACAACCTTTCAGGGTCAAATTTTTATCACAGATACAGCGAGACCGCAGAAAGAGAAGAAAGAAAAATACTCTGCGAGGACATCCTGTGTGACGTCGAAGAAGACTATATGTATTATGACGACGGTATGTTTATCACGTAGCACACGATCCCCCCATATTAGCGGAAGGGCCACAGGCTTGAATACAGATGTTGCGATCGACGAAAGAAAGGCTGGCGACCGGCTATACTCACCTATTGACATTCTGGTGGGACAGCCGCGCTTCTCTTCGTGACACATTACAATGCCTCCGTCGCGGAAGGACCTCGATCAAGTGTCAGGCGATAAGGATGCGAAATTGTATCGAAAACGTCTGATTTTCAAAAATCGATGATTCAAGACGGATGAACGAACTTTCCCCAGTCTTATTCGGTACTTTATTACCTTTACATGGCTCGAAACGTTCCATGATGTCTCGGAGCAGAAAATATTTTTTAACTTTCTTTCAGAATAGATACGAAACGTTCGATGGTCCACATCTCAGATAATAGTTTTTTGCATCTTGTCGTCAATTCTGGTCACAATTGGCGGCAAGGTTTTTGAGATATCATGTACACAGCAGACTTTGGATAAAAATGATAAAATATCGAGGGAGACTGCCATAATCTTTCACTCGGTATTTTTCATCTAATGATTCAGGGAAAATAATTATAGAGTTTCTTTGTGAGCCTGTGAATTCAGAAAACTGTGTTGATTCATTCATCATACAAACGTGAGTCGATCGAGTGCGATGCCTCCGGATGGTTTTATCTTATCAAGCGGTATTAAACGCATCTGTTTAATTAGTGCGGTGTATTATATTTTTACGATTAATTGAAATAGATTATGTTTACCCGTAATATACTGCAACAATTGTTGAACTGATCGTTTGTTGTTGCCTCTCGATCGCCGTGCGCACTAGTTAAACGAATTAATGAAAAATATTTGCTGTTTTGACCCGCGAATTTATACCCTGAAAATGTTGTTTGCGTCAAGTATTTTTCAGACTCGAGGCGCAATTTATAAGTATACTGTATATACACAACACGCGAGTGTGCCAGATGCATACATATACATCGGGGGTTTATTTATATTTATCTCCCAAGCTGTTAGCTAGACCCGGGGTTTATTCAACCGTAAATTTGCCTGCGTGACCTAGAATCATCAATTACTGAACAAGCAAATAACCGGTCGGCGCTATCGGCAATCTCTAAAAACTCGTTTTTCTCAAGACTCGTCCGACACGGAACGATCAGTGTCTACTAGATATTCAAAACTCGCGGGCTCAGCGCGCAGCGCCTCTACGGTGCCGCGAACTGATCGTCTATACACAAAATCAAGATGGCCGACGGTGCAGACGATTTCGTCGTCGTCGTAAATCGCAAAAAGGCAAAGAGATTCAATCCGAAATCTAATCGCGGGAAGAAAAAAAGCCTGAACGATTTCAAGTTCACCGACGATGATATTGTGTTGGATAAACTAGCGCCGTGAGTCTTTTTTTGTATCCAATTTAGGTTAGGTTCGATTTCGCGATCGAAAAATCTGACGGACTTAACCTGAAAATTTCATGAAGTTTAACATTTCAACGTTTCTCTATGCTTAAATATTCGATCTGAATGACGAATGTTGATTAATTACTTACATTTGCATCTAAATATTGACGGAGAATCGATATTTTGCGATGTTTAGTCATTTTTCGATGATAAAAATCGGAAATCTAGACTAACACTAACCTAAAAATTGATAAATTACCGTTATTCGTTACTAAAATAACCTAAAAATCGCGAATTTTCATATTTTCACCAGCTCATCGATCTGGGATTGAAAAAATTCGCTATTTTCGTCAATTTAGCTTCTAAAACTTGAAAAACTAACCTCAAAATTGACCGATTTTATGTTTCAACGATCTTATGCCTCTTTCAGAAAAATAGAAACGGTTAAATCGAAGCTTACTGGCTCCGAGTGGCTCGAAAAGCTCTTCGAAACGGTGGAGAAGTCTGCGGAGCTGCTGGGGTGGCGAGACGGTAGCGATATAGAGGACGTATTTTGCTACGGTCTGGGGAACGTAGCGCTGTCTCAGAGAGTAAGATACCAGTTTGCCGTCTTGCTGCTACTAAGAGATCGATACGACTGCAATATTAAAGTGTACGATCCTCTGTTCTACCCGCAAGAGATCAAGTTCATAGAGTCCCTCGGCGTCGAGGTCCTGAAAGAAAACGAAGAGGGAAAGCGGAAGATAGACCGACCGGCTCTGATCTACTTTCCGCACTGCGTTAGGCAGCTGACCAACAATTTCTTGTACGCCAACTGGGGCCCGGGTTTGAAAAACTGCGTCTTATTCTCGAACAGCTTCGCCAAGGTCCTGGAACAGTGGAAGCAGCCTGACAATACCGCGGAATATATAGGCAGGATAAACCCGTACACTCGGGAATTTAAGCTCGCCGATTGCTTCGAACATCTGCAGTCCTTCTACGATTCGGTGATTCACGTATTTCCGCCCGAGAAGCTGAAAGCGGTTCCAGACGGTTTTTGGGAGGACAGAAAGGAGCCAAATTATACCGACCCCGAAGCCGAGCTGATCGTTAATGCTGTGAGAGAGCCAGGACCTCCGGTGGATTTCGACTTTGAAGGGTTCGAAGGTGCGAAAAATATCCGCGCCGCTTAGAAACCTGGAAACTTTATTTCTTTTTCTTTTCTTTCAGAATTCCTGCCGAGCTATGAATCCCAATTTAAAGATGTTGCGATCTCTGATCTCTGAGATCCGCCACATAGCCAGAGACAAGAATATGAAGGAAAATGTCATGGTGAGGTACGTCCTCGAGGAGTCCAGGAAGCACAGGGAGACTTCGGAGGTCCTGTGCAAGGCGCGGGAGGAGCTCAAGTTCCTCGGGGAAACTTACAGAGACTATTTAGCCTCGCAGAGGAGGTACAACGAGATAAGGAAACACTACGCAGGCAGGGGGGAAAGGACCATCAGGGAAACTGCAGACCTTGTCGGATTCAAGCTTCCCCACGATCCTAAATAATTTTCAGGACACTACGTTCCATGTAGGTTCGATTGATCGGTAGACAAAAACAAAAACCTTGGTTTTGAGAGTCTAGAATCAAGTTTTTTTTTTCGATTTTAAAAGTTTGACGGGAATAAAAACTTGATACAATCCAAGTTTCTGATCTTTGAAGATTCAGAATTAAATATTTCTTTCGAAAATACGTTTTGATACCCTAAAGTCAAAATTCTTGGCCTTATTTCTAAGATTTCGTTTCCACATATTTTTTTAAACTTTTTGAGTACCTGAAATCTGAATTCTTGGTACAATTTTCAAGATTACGTTCTTTAGGATTCTAGGATTTCCCAAAATCAAAATTCTTTGCCTAGTTTAATTGAAAACTAATTTATTTTCGAAGTTCTAGAATAAAAATTGAAATTCTAAAAAAGTGTTTTAAGTTTCTAAGTTCCTTAATTCAATATTCTTTGCCAATCTTTGATAATTCCATTCAAACCAAATTGAACAAACATTCTTCAATCACAATATTTCAATTCTCTCAGTTCTCGGATTCAAAATTCTCCATCCAATCCATAGAAGCTGAATTATTCCACTTCTTAAATTATCCTAATACGATATAAAAAAAGAACCATTTTGTTTAACGAGATAATATAAAAATTCGAAACACTAACTGTTTCTCCTACAATTAGTGTAACGACGTAGATGCATTTTTACGCGATTCGTTGCGAGAAGCCGAAGTAGTTATCTTATTTGCCCGAACCCTCTCACGAGTACTGCTGACGGATGGCTTTAGCTATCGTGGACAACTGCATGTTGCTAGTTCCCTCGTATATAGTACCGATTTTAGAATCGCGGAAGAACTTCTCCTGCGGGAAGTCGGTTGTGAATCCGACTCCGCCCATGAAATCTATGCACTTTGCCGTTACCTTCAGCGCGGTTTCTGAAATTGAAAAAGAAATCAGTCATCAATTCAGGTAAACGAGAATAATATTTTCTCTGTATTCTCACCAGATGCGACCAGCTTTGCCATCGCCGCCTCCTTGACGAAGGGCTGCTTCGCCTCCACGAGCCTCGCCGCGTTGTAGACGAGGAGTCTCGCCGCCTCGAGCTCTGTGACCACCTGGGCGATCTGATGCTGCATCGACTGGGATTAGATGAAACAGAAGAAAACGATTCGAGATCGATATTAGGAGTAGATGAATAATCGATAGATCAATAAATATTAAATCCACGAACCTGGAACGAGAATATATCACTTCCGAACTGTTTCCTCTCCAGAGTGTAAGGAATCGTCGCGTCCAGACAGCCCTGAGCGATCCCGATCATCTGCGCGCCGATACCGATTCTCCCCTCGTTCAGGAAACCAGCCGCGTATTTGTACCCGTGGCCGAATTGCCCGAGAATATTAGTTTCCGGGACCTGAATAGTAGGAGTTTGAATCATCGACTCGCATCAATAGCCGATCAGCTTCCCACTTACCCTGACATTGTCGAAGTGAACCATGCAGGTTCCGGACGCCTTGATGCCGAGCTTGTCCTCAGGCTTGGCCACGGAGAGCCCGGGAGTCTCTCTCTCGACGAAGAAGGTCGTGATCCCGCGGTATTTCTGAAACAGATAAAACAAAGCGTCCAACGATCCGTCCCTCATCCACCGTCGAAAGACTCACCTCGGACGGATTCGCGTTCGCAAAGACCAGGAAGACCCCGGCGATGTCGGAGTTCGATATCCACATCTTCGTTCCATTGATTACGTAGTCGCTTCCGTCCTTCTTGGCCTCCGTCTTCAGCGAGAATGCATCGGACCCCGCGCCCGGTTCTGTGAGGCAGAAACTCCCCGCCTAACAAAAAAATTGACCTTGAGGGTCTTGTTGTTGCTTTATTTATCACCGTTACATGACTCGTTTATCTTCACGAGCTTCAAACTTTTGAAAAATTGATGCGGCATATCACTCACGTATTTTTGGGCCAGTTTCGGAAGGTACTTTGCCTTCTGCTCTTCGTTGCCGACTTTGATTATCAACGAATTTACCAGAGTGTTGTGGATGTCGACCAGGGCGGCGACCGCCCCGTCAACCTTGGCGACTTCTTCCACCGTCAATATAGTGGACATAAAGTTGCTGCCGGTTCCCCCGTACTTCTCAGGAATCTCCATTCCCATTAGCTGCAGTACAGAATACGGACAGAGATTAGAAAGCTATTGTGAAATAGAGTTCGCGGCAACGGTTGATAAGGCCTATTTTTCTTACTCCATTCTGGAATAGAAGCTGCAGTACTCCGTCGTCTACTTTGCCCTCCTTTTCCATCTTCTTGACGAGCGGTAGTATCTCATCTTTAGCTAATTTTGCAACTGTAACAACACGGAAACTCAATTGAACAAACGACTCGAGTTATATGCATCATCGGATAAATAATATGCTCTCAAAACAACTCTTGTGTTAATTACACGACATTATTGCCTCGTTACGTAAAACAGAAGCAAAAAAAGAAAAAAAAAATGGATTCAAGTCTGTTGATTTTTAAGATTAAGAATTGTTAAAAGACTCACCGGACTCCTTCATCATGAGTTCGTCATCCGTGAATTCGGTAAGGGGTCGAGGGTTTGCCTGCGATAGCGCGGAAGATTGATGGAATTTTTTTGCATCGATGAACTGTCTCGGCAACTGTTGGAACAATCATTCAAATATTATAGCGAGATCGGAGATCGAGATGTACGGTGGATTGTCCCACCTTTCGAACCAGGGATCTGATCGAGTTCATGTTGGATTGATTCCTTTAACTGAGTACAGGATCGACCACAATCAACGCGAGTTGAAGTAATACTGAATATGTACGTGGAGCCGAGTAGAGTCCAGTTGTGAATGATAACCGAACGAAATGATAGTCGTGGCGATGGTGGGGTGGCAGAGGGAACAGGTTTATTGTATAATAAGAGATAAAAGAGACCTCGCAGGGTTCTTTCTTGTTGCTTGTGATTATGATACAGTTGGTAGTCTCATACTGTTATCATCATCTGCAGAAATGCCCTGTTTGATCTGTACTATGGTACAGAAAAACTTGTAACTGTGACCTTATCATCCCAAACGTCTTATCACCATTAATGTTATCATTGTGTAACCCAATTACGCAAGTGTTGAACGCTGATTCGTGTGTATGTTATTTATCGTTGGTGTATAATGAGGCTCTAAATTATTAAGTATTCGAATATACGTGTACCACTAGCTCTGATAACAACAATGGTTAGTATAAATAGGCTGTTTTTTGTTTGTTTGTTATCCCCATATTGTCATTACTTTATAATATTGCGAAATTTCTTGTTTGTTCAATTGTACTTTTACATTTCAATTATTCTTGATCTTATTTCTTACTGAGTATGTTCGAAATATTGACTGACGGAAATACGTACTTATGGTAATATACCGTTAATTTTCTATCTATACACACTAACACACATATTTATCTACTCGGTTCATTGTAACGTTATATAAAGAACGTGAAAAATAGAGTACAACGTTATACCGTAGAATAGTGAATTAAAACATACGCCACATGTATGAAATTGAATAGATTTTCAATAAATTAACATTCTAAATTAGATCCACGATCCACGATTTTTTTTTTTTTTTTGCTTCCTACTATCGCAAACGAGTAACAAATGTTAGACAGGATATATTGAACATCGTTACATCGTCTATTCAAAGTCCTGCAACTTTTGAAACTGCGTCTTTTTCCCGCCACACAGTGACGTCACTATTCGTCCTTTAGTTCCCATTGCTCAATATACAAATTTTCTAGTACATAATCGCTGCAGTTTTTCAATGTAACATTTCAGACGAATGCATACATTCATGTGTTACATTGTGAAAGCGACAATGAACAATGTTTAGTATGCAATAAACAATGTAATGGAATGCATTCTTTCGCCTCGGTGCGAATATTTTGAATTTTTTTAACAACAATATCAAAATCAGTTATCGAAGTGTTGCGTGCAGTTGTTGAGATAAGCGAGTTTGAATATTTCGCGGGTAATCGAACGGCGTGTTCGAGTGGTCGAGTAGCCTCGAAGCCCTTGTGATTGTGGATCGAGCGTTTCCGTCGGTCCGACCTTCTTCCGGTTAATGTCGTGGTACTCTGCTGTTGTCGGTGAGTGTACATGAATAAAATCTGGATACATCCTAGCCAAACGAAGTGTATATCGACACTAATAACAGAGAAACAAATTCTCGCATATATCGTCCCTCGTATATCGGCGATATTTCACCTTCCGAGAGGATTAATTGACTCTTAACGAATATCGCGATCCCGAATGACAGCGTCCATCGGTGTTTCGGGGTTATACCATCCCTCCATGTGATGTTTTGTGTTCGACGACCGAATAATCGCGAGACAGTGACTCCGCGGGTGTAACTGTTCCGCCTTCTCAAATAATTTTCCACTGTTCGCAGGAGACGAGACAGCAACTCCTTCAAAATGAAGTTTAACAGCTTGGTATCGTCGTCGCGTAGGAAAAATCGCAAACGGCATTTCACCGCACCGTCTCACATCAGGAGGCGTCTAATGAGCGCGCCTCTGTCCAAGGAACTTCGCCAGAAGTACAACGTCAGGTCCATGCCCATCCGCAAGGACGACGAAGTCCAGGTGCGTCCATAACCTACAAACCTAACCTGCAAGTATCACCGCGATTCTCGTGATGAACCAAACCATTCACATAATGAAAACAAACGATTAAACCGTTTGAAAAACCACCGAGGTTCTCTCGGACGGCGGATCGACGGTTTAATCCGGTTTTCGTCGTGCAGAGAAATTGGCACTGAAGTAATTCGCGGAACACCGCGATTTTCCAGCTCCGCAACGCGTCAATTTCTAACTCTTTCGTCGTCATTCGCAGGTTGTACGCGGCCACTACAAAGGCCAGCAGGTCGGCAAGGTCGTTCAAGTATACAGAAAGAAATTCGTCGTCTACGTCGAGAGAATTCAGAGGGAAAAGGCCAACGGAGCCAGCGTCTACGTAGGCATTGACCCTTCCAAGGTTAGTTGGTTCGTCGACGCGCGTCGATATCGTCGAAATGATGAACCAAACCATTCGATTAGATCGGACAAACGGTTCGACCGACGCCGAAGCTTCTAGGGTTCTCCTAGTCGCCGATGCAACGGTTGAACCCGGTCCGATCGATGCAGAGAAGTTGGCACTGATCGATCGATGAAGGAATTTTTCTCGTTTTCTTGAGCAAAGAGAGGAGTTGTTGATATTAATCTTGTTTCAGACGGTTATCGTTAAACTGAAGATGGACAAAGACCGAAAAAAGATCATCGACAGAAGGAGCAAGGGACGCCTGGCTGCTCTTGGCAAAGACAAGGGAAAATATACCGAGGAGACGACTGCCGCGATGGAAACATCGTAAATTTCGTAATACATTTTCCAACTTATGTATACAACAACAATAATAAAAAACAATTATAAAAAATCAAATAACATTCTGTCGTTTTGTTTTTGTTCAATCATCGGTCTTGACACGTCGATGGATAATTTTATATTCTTAGAGTATCATTTTAAATCAAAATTGATGAAAAGTTGATTATTGATCGAGAAACTAATGATTGGATTCTATTTTTTAAACTTAGGAATAGTTCGAGTAGTTTTTACAGTTCAATTTGTCGATTGTTCGATGAATAATTAAAGAAGAAAATAGGGTAAACAGAGAAGATTGATTTTTTCGATCTTATTAAATCTTGTTCATGTTTTCAGATTCTAGTTTGTCTTATTAATTGTTTTTTCGCTTTATTTCTTCAAATATAAATAGTTTAATGAAATAGTCGTTTTTATGCTATTATTAGGCAGTATAATAAGTACTATATAAATATTAAACAGATAATCGAGATTAATTAATTCATTAATTACTTTAAATAATAATAATAATGATCGTAAAAAAAATCTGCTTATAAAGTGCCTAACACCCGACCTTATTTGTACGCGTCTCTTGAAGATTTCGTGTCAATTAAATTGTATGTACCGCAAAAAAAATCGTGCTACTCGATTGGAAATCCAAAATGGATGTTTTTCGCTGTTTCTAATTGTTCTTTGTTAGTTTTTATATTAAATTTCATTGGTTATCAAATCGGATTTTCTAAAATTTCCAAATATCAATTCCTCTCAAGCTCTTTTTCACACTTTTACTTTTACGTACATTTACTTCAATGCTCGGCTTTTTTTTTCTTCAATTTCCATTCTCATTGATCTCGCACTGCTGCATATCACAGTTATAATACTTCTTGCATTGACAAAAATTCGCTTAATTGCAATTTGGACACTTATAAAATAACGAAAAAAAATAATATTGATAGAGAATTGAGTTTACGCATTGCTACTTTTTTACTTATAATATCCATTTTATTCTTCTTCTTTTTTTTTTGTCTTTTTTGGTTTAATTTTTTTTTACAAGATTTTTCCAATATATTATTTTACGAAAGCGTGTTTCTGTGATTAAAGTTGTGTACACCGCGCGTTACGTCATACCATAAATATAAATATTTACAAATATTATACTTTTGCAAAAATTTTCTTCTCCTATTTTTTCAAGTGTTTTAATTTAATTTATTTATACACCATGAAAACCGAAGGTGATTCGTGATTTCTTCGGTAATTAGACATTCAATTATTATATCAATCAAGAAATCTTAGAAGAAAAAAGAAAACTGATATTAAATATAGAATAACGATGAATGAACAAAAAAAATTGGTATTAAAAAAAAAGAGTGCAAATGATTAATTTGTATCAACGTAGATATTAATTGTTCTTTCTTGCTTTTTTTTTTGGTACCTAAGTCTCTCCCTCGTTCCCTGATTGCACTCTGCGCATCGGATGAATGAATCCAACGACGAATGATACAATCACGTAATAATAATAATAATAATGTATAAGTATATATATATATATATATTTACGAATTATGAAAAATAATAATAATAATATATAATTTAAAAGCATTAGCAGCAGCAGCAGCGTTATTATTATCAATATACCTATAATCGGTCAATGCAGAGTAGAAGTAGATTAGTATTTCGGGTATTTAACGTGCGTTCGCGTGTGCGCAGGCTCCGAGCATATCCGTATCGCGATATTCAATCTCTTCACTGAATCACCGGCTCTAATATTTCCACAATCCTTTTTTTTTCTTTTTCTTTTTTCTTGTGGTAAGTAGATTCAAATTATATATTGAAAAAAAAAAAAATAGCTCAACTAAATCAAAACGTTTTACGTTGTATCGCTCTGCTTCCTTCCTCGTCGTACTCCCGCTTGCTAACCCACATTTTCTTAAACGTATCCAAAGACGCTAAAATCGAACCGCCTATCCACGTGCTGTAAAGACGCTCCTGCGGCGCAGATATCTGAACACAAAAGCAAAAAAATTTATCAATCGTTTCAATTATATTCGTAGAAAAATTAGATCGACTCCGAAAATCGATCGTACCCTGATTTTGATGTCCTTGGGGGCGAGTTTCCTAATCTCGGATAATAACCGGTCTCCAAATCCCTAAAAAAGAAACAATATCAATTTAATATCGGAGATCGTGACGAGGGGATGATTTTCTTACTCTGAATAGCGTCGAGCCGCCGGACAGAACGATATTCTGATATAGAACCTTCCGCAGGTCCAAATCAGACTTTTGAATAGAGTACATGAGGACCTCGTGAAGACCTTCGCACTCCTCGCCTACCAGATCAGGTCTGAATAATACCTCGGGAGCCCGGAATCTCGCCGGTCCGATCTGAAACGACGACAACGATTTAAGAAAAACTGCCAACTTCGGAACGTACACGACGATAATACGAAAATTGCTGCCACCTCGAGATTACTTCCGTCCGGCAAAGTGTACTGGAATTTCTCCGTCTCTACGGTCTCCTCTTTCTGCGGGTTGCTGGCCAAATAGCACGACCTCTCTTTGATGGTTCTGACTATCTCGAACTCAGCCGTAGTCTTGAAATTGATTCCCTCCTTGCGGAGGAGCAGTCTGAGATACCGGCTGACGTCTCGCCCGGCTATATCGACCCTCATTATGCTATGAGGCATCGCAAAACCCTCGTATATCGGGACCGCGTGCGTCACTCCGTCTCCCGCGTCCAAAACGACACCGGTCGTTCTCCCGGTCGCGTATCTGTTGTTAAAGCGAAACTTTAGCGACAACCCAGCGACAACAACGGAGTATAACGTAAAACAAAGTCTACTGACAAACTCAGAACGGCCTGCATGGAGACGAACAGCGCAGGGACGTTGAATGTCTCGAAGAAAATCTCGGCCGCCTTTTCCCTGTTCTTTCGCGGATTCAACGGCGCTTCCGTCAGCAAGACCGGATGCTCCTCGCTGAACGTGGCGAGCTGGTCTTTGCTGTAGACGTAGGACCAGATCCTTTCCATGTCGTTCCAGTCCGTGACTATGCCGTGCTCCATCGGGTAGCTCAGGGACAGAAGGCCTCTGTGCTCCTCCGCGATCGGACCGACGAACAAATCCCCTTCCAGGGCGCCGGCCATCACGCGAACGTGCTTCGGCCTCCCGATGCTGCGAAAAGTCGCGATCGGAGATTAGAAGATTGGAAGAAAATTGAGGACATTTTTTGAGGATACTCACTAGTTCGGGAATCTGCATTTTGGTACTTGGCCACCGGCAAAACCTGCCTTTATGACGCCAGAGCCCTGTGACAGAAAGTGATTATGTCGTCGATCGTCTTTTTTTTTTTTGTCGTGTGTCCGACACCGAATCGATTAATTGAGGTTATGAGATTGCGACGGTGTGAATAATTAACGGTATCGGGATGCGAGGATCGTCGCGTGAATCATTTTCAGTGCGGTAATATGTATTCATGTGGTGTGGTAGCCGACAATATGGCGGAGTTGAATTTGACACATAGAAAATACCGAAGGGGGTGATGTAAATTATCGCGATGGTTTTTTGTTTTCGTTGTCACTCACGTTGTCTATAACGACGGGCTGATTGACGATAACGTCGTAAGGCTCCATTTCGATATCCGGATTGATACTTTAGAGACTAAATTAACACGGACACGGTCTAGCCTCTCAACTGTCGCACACCTTTTTCAGGTGAGCTCCTGCTCTGAACACTGAAGTATACCGAATATCGATCACAACCTGCGGACGAGCAATCGAACTCGTGTCGACGCCATGGACATCGAGTAGAACACGAGCAGAAGGAGACGACGGTACAGAGGGCGCTGCGAACAGTCGACAACCGCAGAGATCCGGGTTCTCCGGTGTTACGAGCTCGTAGATTCGAATCGTTAGTGTGGGAGTAATTTTTTAGTACCTGTGCAGTTTGCTCGTCATAAATGATATTCAAATTTTGCCGCTCGCGGGAATTCTGCGGTTCTCGGCTGTTCGCAGCGCCCCCTATAACTTGCGCGCGAAAATTTGAAACGCTTTCGAACTCGGAGCTCGGTAGAGGATACTGAAATGTTTTCTAGAATTGTTTCTCTACCAAATAAATCAAAATCGAAGTTCAAATCGGTGTTTTGAATTATAAATGGACGTAATTTTATTACACAGACGCGTTTTAAAAATAGTAGAAGTTTATTAAAACGGGATAATAGTATTGCAAAGAGTAGAAATGTAGAGAACAGTGAATATTACTTGTTATAGAACTAAAAACTACGCATAGCTCGCTTTTACCGTACCTTATTATACAGAGTTTTTAACAACTTCACAGCCAGCCATATATTTTTTTTAACAATCAATAATTATTGAAAAATCATTGAAACGTATTACAAGAAGAGACTTCCTCTACTTTTATCCTCTATTTACAGTATTATAATTAAATAGTCAAATTTGTCTTTTTAATTATATCTCTCTCACTGTATGCTTTTTTCTTTGTTTTCGAGGTATGAAATTTAATTCTAAGATTCTACGCCGACTCACGAATCAATTTTCTATCCGACAAGGGTCTTAGACAGTGTGCTAGAAGTAATTAAGTCGCTGACTCGGGAAATAAAATGTACGAAAGGTCCCTAGTACAGTTCGGCCATTAGTAAAACGGTCAGCGAAGTCCAACCGGTGAACGGATGGCTTCCTTTACCCTCGCCGTGAACGTCGCCGTAATTTTCCCACAAGAATCCAGACCGTTTATACTGAGACATGACGTTCTTGATCAAATTCTCCCTCAGCTCGCGATACACCCTCAGCGTCTTTGCCTGCAACGGTCCTTCGTATTTTGAGTAATGGTCCAGCGCCCTGACCACAAGATAATTGATGTTCATCCAAATGGCGCCCCTCCAATAGGGAGGATCGTGCTCGGTATTCTTCTGCATGTACAAAGGCGCGTTTTTGGCGAGCGACCTCAACCCGTAATTGGTCCAGAGTAGATCCGTGTTCGTTAAGTCGGTCAGTATCTTCTCGAGCTGCGGAGAGTTAGGCTCGATCAGATGCAGCATGAACGGGAACAGGGAGACGTAGCCGAAGGTCGCGTCGACGTAGCGGAGGGTCGGGTCTTCGAGAACTACTCTCACCATCTCGGATGTCTGCGCGTGCGATCGAGGCGGCGATTTAGGTCTGCGTAGCGCAACTTTGTCCGTGTGCAAACCAAAGTCTGAATATCTCTGCGCGGTCTGAGACCAGTGGAGTTTGTTGAGCAGCTCGTTGTCGGACAGGTAATCGAAAGTGTCGAGGTATTTGCAGCTCGGTCTGTTCAACACCTCCGACACCTCTGCGAGGACTTTGGCGGACGTGGCTATCCAGCACCTCAAGTCCACGTGGCGTTCGTCGACGTTGGGGTGCGAGGCTCTCGGGTAGTCGTCTAGCCCGGAGGTCAGGGTCTTGGGATTGATTTCCCTGACCGCGGTCGGATCTCTGCCCCTCCATCTGTAGGTCCCTGGGAGGTCTCCGTTCTGCGTCGTGTTGAACCAGTCGAACCAGACCTGCAGTCTCGGGTAGAGCCTGTCCAGAGCTCTGACGTGAGCGTCGCTCAATCGACCGTTATACCTCTTCAGGATGGATTGAAGAGTAAGAAAGAATGTCGGGGGATTGGCGTTGGTGTTGAACTGCGTGACGAACTCGTCGGGCACCTTGGACAGCGCTTCTTGGCCGAGTATCATCTCCCTGGGGATCCATCCCTCCACGTTCATGAAGTCGAACCAGTGGGACAGGATGTCCAACTCGACGTCCAGATCCCAGGCGGAGATGAGGAGCCCGTGGAATCCTTCGTCCCAGAGAAAACCGCGGGGAAAGAAGCTGCGGCTCGGGACTCCGGTGTACAGAGCTCCTTTCCAGTAGGGAACAGGGCCCTTGGTGAACTCCGACTGGACTTGAGAGCTGCCGTAAAAGTAGCCGACGGACCCGATCATGTTGGACAAAGCCGTTTTGGCAAAGGCAACGTCGTCCTCTCCGAAGCCCTTCGATCTCAGCTTGAATATCCTCTCGAATTTGTCGTCAAACGTTTTCCTGTGCTTCTCCAAAGCCTCTTCGTACTTTTTGCCACCAAGTTTCTCGGCGCGGTCCGCGAAGCTCCCAGACTCGAATGAGACCTCGAACTCGAAGGGGATCTTCGCAGTTATCTGAGTCGCAACGAAGTTCGGTTTCATCTCTTTTCCATCCGCGGTCAGCGGCAGCTGCTGTCCTCCCAGCACGATGTGCTTCTTCGTGCTTCCCTTGTGCGAGGCGAGTCTCAGATTGTGGAGAACGGTCTCCTTCAGAACGTGCAGACCCGGGGCTGCGGTGACGAGGTAGGAATGCTCCTCGATCGCTCCGCCGATCGGAGTCAAGTCGATTTTGAAAGACCCGAGGCCCTCCGTGTCCCCCTCGAATCCGGTCAGCTTCTCGTCTCCTCCGACCACCGGCTTTATCCACCCCTTGGTCTTGTCCTCTATCGCGGTGTAAAAAATAAGGGATATCTCCTCCCCGTCCCTCTCCCCGCGCTTTTCCGAGGAAACCGAGACCCTCGCTGTCCAATCGCCTCCGTGGTTTCCTCCGAGTTTCTTCACGAAGCTCGTCTTCAGGGACGCCCCTCCGTCCACTATCTCCTGGACGCCGAAGTTCCTTCCGTCATGCTCGAGCCAGGCGTACCTGGAACGTCGAGAATTCTTAATTTATGGGTCTGAATCTCGGTCGGCGCGTTCGTCACCTGTCCAGCTTGTCTCCCTGCTCGCACCAGTGCCTGAATCCCTCTCCGCCCTGTCTGAGGTGGTGCGGGAAGTACCACATGAGTCCGGTGACCAGGGAATACGGGTCTCTGGTTTTCAGGCCAAAGTAGACTCCGGACCTGTAGGTTCCCCAGTATCGCTCAGGCACGTCGATTCCTGTTTCCGTCACCAGCTGTGGACGAGATCGATTTTCAGTTCTCTGTCTACCAGGGGCTGGGGCTTTAGGATCTCACCTTTTCCGTGTCGAACGGAGTGTTGACCCTGGTCTCAAGGTACCCCTTGTAGCTGAACCAGGCAGCGACCGCGATGCAAGTGGCCGCGATGATCGTGTTCAGCATCGGAATCTTTTTGGAGTATTCTTTTTTGGCTTGAGTCGTCGCCGCCGGTTTTGGCCGCGGCTTTAGCACCTTCTCCTGGCTTTTGACGCGGACCATGTTTCTTGTTCAGAGCCTACGACATGCGTGGCTTGTTAGATCGGTACAAAGCAAGAAATTTGAATTCGGAAATTCGGAAATACGTCCTCATACTCACATTCGGTATGTTTCATGCGCTGAGGATCGTCTGGTTACTTTGTGCGATGATGATTAAAAGCTCGTAAATTATTCTTACCTAATATCACATATTTTATTAGATTCTCTGTTATCAATTGACCGCAAGCTGTTCTTTTCTCGTAGCAAAATATATCTTATCTGAGTATGTAAATACCACGTCAACCATTGCCGCATGTGGACTGCCGACTGTGGCTGTCTAATCTCGAGACGCAGGCGCGGGAAAATTCAAATTTCGATTCTACTTATAAAATATATAAAAATTGTGATGCAACAACACTGTCAACATTTCTCTCTATATTTATTATTTAATAATATAATTATCGATTTACAAATAAAGCGCTACATATTTTAACACAATGTATAATTAATAATAATCGATTTAATAATGATAATAATAATGAGTGTGGTGGGTTGGAAGATCAGCTACATCTCGTAGTATACATAATTATACATAATTCTCGTTTCACAATAATACTATATATTTATTATAACATCATACCGTATTTTCTTCTTCTTCAAACGAATCAATTATTATTATTGTTATTATTAGTTTAGTATATAAATGTACACGCGCTTAATGAGTGAATATGTGCTTCGTGATTATATTATAATTAATATTACGTTTATCCAATGCGTTTTGGTTTATTTTTATTTTTTTCAATCAAATCTTGGTGATACACGTTTTTTAATCAATTTAATTGAATGTGTCACTCGAAAAGATCATCGATATTCGTGTGTTATGTTTGTGTGTGTCTGTATGTATGTATGTACAATAATAAAACACAGAGGACGACTCGTGTTGGTGAAATAATCGTTTATCATTCGTATATTCGTCCCTGAGACGAACTACAAATCATCCTCAAAGTTTAATCATATTTGTGCCAATAATTATGCTATAATTAACGATATTGAATACAAGAAGCTTTCGAATGTAGAATTTTCGTTCCAACATCCGAACGCTACTCAGTTTATTAAATATATAAGTGATTTGAAAAAATGAATTGTGTAACAATTGAAAATAAATAATCGTTGAAAAGCGATATTGGTATATAAATCGATTATCGGTTAATCGTTGTACATGTGTTTGGATTAATCGAAATTTAGTCAGCGATGATGTATAGAAATGATAACGATAATCTGTATAAATCCTTTTATACCCTATATACCATACATAATAACGTATCATTATAATATATCAGACTCTTGGAAGAGAAAATAAAAGAAAAATAACTATATATATATTATTATATACCGTTTTTTTTTTATGTTCTTGTTTTTAAATATATTATATTATGTATTTACATTATCGTGTAGGAATCAACCTTACGATTACTGTGTGTGTGTATCCGTTCGATACTGTATACGTATCATAAAGTCTTTGATTATAGTATTATTCGCTAGTTTATTTATATTATTATTGTTATTTTTATAGTTACGCGTGAAGCTAAAGTCAACTTTGAAGGTGATAAAAAATTAACGGAAGCAGATTTTTTTTTATAAATTTACGTGTCTATTTATGATATAAAAGATTGCGATGTGAATCAAAGAAATTGAAAATAGTTAATCGAGCTACTTAAATAATGTTTATTGTAAAATTCAGCAAAGCGGCTGCCACTTTATTATTTTGATTGCATACCTGCAGCTCTACAGTATAATTGTCATTTAATAATTGTATTATTTTCTTAATAAAATTCAGAGCCAACGATGTAATAACTATCAATTATGTTAATGCGATTATTATCTATTAGTATATGATAACATGATTTATTTATTTATTTTTATAATTGTAATAGATTATCATCCGATTTCTAACAATATTATAATACCGTAATACAATATTTAGTGTACCGTTTTCTCTTATCTTTCCTTCTTCTTCTTTTTTATAATAAATAACAAATTCAATATTTCATAATAATTATTTCTATAATAAGACAATAATAAAACAGTCGGTCGAACGCTTCGATGAAAATATTAGGTATTCCCTTCTTCAGTTTTACGAGAAAGAAGTCTCACAATAACAAACGCAACAGACGCACCCGACGCGACTGTTTTTTCTTTTTCTAACATTCTTTCTCTTTTACAATTCTAATTCTAATTCTAAGTCTAAGTCTAAACCTACGCTTATGAGATGCGATCGATTTTAGTCATCACTGTGTCGACAAAGATCTTGATAGTGTATTAAAACTACATCTCCGCAAAGCAGAACCACTTTTTCCTTTCTTTCTTTTTTTTGTTCTTTAATTATTATATTGTGTACATCGACGGTGTAGTTTATTAAAATTGTGCTACGTTAATGCCTATCGACTAATTAAACTATCAATCCTTACGTGACATAGTTGTGTGTTCGTATTCATAGTGCGTTATATGATTATTTAATAATAATTAATAATATCTACTAGTTAAATTATCATATTGTTTAGTTTTTCTGTTCTTATTTTTCATTTTCATCTTCATCTTCATCTTCATCGCTAAACAAATTCGTCTAAGATATCTATTATTCAAAAAGCAAAACTGTTTACTCAATTTCGACGTACCGAGTTAATTAATTAGTTAATTAATTTTCTACTATAATTATAATTATTATTATCTCATTCAATAATCTTGTTACGTTTTTATCATATTTTCTTTGGTGTCAAAAAGTAGGAATAATTAATTAAGAAAGAGATTATAATTAATTTGATTAATATAGTATCGGAACAGCTAGAATATTGTTGATTGATTCATACTTTAGATTCACGTTCGAAAGAAAAGAACGACATTTTTCACATGTTCTTCTTTTCGGAAAGAAACGATAAAATAATTTCCTATACAAATCGTATTGCTTATTCGTATAACAGAGTTTTTTTGTTTTTTTTTCATCTTCTCCGACCCTTAAAAATGGTCAAATTCTTTAGTTTTTCATTAACAAACGTAAATGGGAAGCGTGCGTCTTTAGATTGGATAAAAAATCAAGCGACAAATTCGAGTGACCATCTCGACTCAGTCCTCAAAATGAATAAGTAAATAAATAAACGTAGTCGATCGATATCTCAACGCGATCGGACAGACAAACCAGCGCATTTGGAAACCTCGTCTCTTTAGAAATACATATTTGATAAATATTTCCTCAGACACGCCGAGTCCGTTTTCACGAGCCCTTTGAACAAAGGCTTACATGTTTATGTGCTGGTTTGACTGGCCGGTCGCGTTGATCACGGTTCACTTTCTCAGACTGTCTTTACTGCTAGCTCGGCTGGTGGACGCGGTGCTAGACTCGCCAGGTCCTCCGGGACCCCCGGCGTCTCCGTTAATACTCGATCCGGCCAGAGAAGCTGTGGGAGTGGCCGGTGCCGAGCGCCGCCTCACTTTTGTCAGAGCCTTGTCCAGTCTCTGCACGAATGAATCGACGTCCGATCTCTTCATGCCCAGCGCCGCGGCCGCCGTTAAATACGGAACGGGATAGTTGCTGTTGTGCGCGCCCCAGCCTGAGGACAAAACGTGAATGAAGACGGGGACGAAAGACGAACAACCAAGATCGAATACCTTCGAACTTGTGCGAAACGATGTGCTTGGCGTCCGTAGTAGTTATGACTCTGGTTCCGCTGACGTTTCTCAGGAACAGCATCGACCCCAGCATCGTGACTTGTTTGTTGTCGTGCTGGTGGCTGAGGGACTGAAGCGTCATGCCCATGGATATGGGATTCCCCTTGGTGTCGAGGAGCCTCTCTCCGTGTCTGGCCGCGAGTTTTCCCAGTTCCTCCTTCAAGTAGGAGTACGTCTCTTTGCGCTGTGTGATCAGCTGCTTGTATCCGGCCATCCCGAGGCCCAGCAGCGTTATCAGAACGTCCATTGTCGAGCTGGCGTTCGCGCGGCCTGGATACATCTTTGAGATTCTATCCAGCAGGTTTTTGTCAAAGGATCCGATAACGGCGCCGCCCACAGGGACCAGGAAGTTCTTGTCCGTGCTCTGGACGAAGGCGTCGACTCTCCCCTTGCGGGAAGCCTCTTGGATCAGATGCATGCATCTCGTACTCTGCAAACTATCGAAACGGTGTTTTAGGGACTCCCGCAGTCTCGGAGGGTCGATTTCCTCACCCGTAGGCGTTGTTCACCAGGTGAGGAATGTTGTACTGCGTGCAGAGGGCGGCGATCAGGTCGATCGAGTCGCAGGCTCTGGGTGCAAAGCAGCTGGTAGTTGTTAGAACACAGGCCACGCTCTCCCCCAGAGCCGCCATCTGCGCCTCCAGCCTCTGCAGGTCAGTTTTAAGCTCGTCCCCGACTATCTGCATCTCAACGACGACCGGCTCGAGTCCGGCGGTGACAATGGACTTGAAACTAGACTTCTGATCGATCCTGGGCCACAGGACGTACTTCGCCCTCGGTCTGTCCTGCTTCAGAGTCAGCATGCAGAGAACGAGACTCATCCCCGTCGCCATCGGGGACACGAAGCAGCCCGCTATGCTCTTCACCCCTGCAAAATGAACGACGTTTGAACCTGCCGAGTGTATTTCGGGCGGAAATCTTCGTACCCATGTATCTAATAACGTCGAGGACCAGGGCGTTGGTCAGTTTGTACATCAGACTGCTCCCCGCAGCCTTGGGCTGAACCTCTTCGAGGTCTCCGGACCTCCCGATGCCGTGTCCCATCCTGTAGTGTCTGCGGGCGACCATATTGGACACGATCCTCGCCTCTCTCTCTCCGACGCTGCAGTTTGAGGGAAAATTATTGCTGTCCATTTGGGATAGGTCGGAGAAGAAGGCCTCTATCGTCGCGTCGTCCCATCCTTCCTCCGGCCACTTGCGCTGCGAATGAGACGATGTTATAGACCAAACGGGGAGGAGAATGACTCGGAGACACTCACATGCTCTATGAAATGCCTGATCAGATTCTCCCTCGTCTTCTTGGCGTTTAGACCCTGCTGGACGTACGTCGACGGTATCAGCGTTTCGGCCAGACTGAACGCCAGACTGTTCATCTTTGACGATTTAGATTGTCGATCGGTTGACGAAGGTGGTCTTAGCACGACATCGCATACTATAGTGCGACTCGTTTATTAGATGTTAGAAATAGCAGGAGCAAAGAAACTGTGCGGGGTGTGTTTTGTGAATAAAGAAAACAAAACTGATCGTTTAGAACCCAAAGTAAATAAATATAATCATTTTATTCAATAAATTTTAGAGGTTACAAATAATATGAATTACAAAATAAATACGATTAAAATAAAGTCAAGACTCGAGTGACAATGACTCACTGTCGCCTTTTTTTGTCTTCTTTTTAACGAATTGTTACGAAACTAACGAACCACGGTGTAAAAAGTGGGTTGGGCCACTTAAAACCGTTTACACAATGCGAATAAGGTCGTCCCATCGACACTAACGTTGGTTTATTTCGTCTCGGGTCGTGGTTGTGACGTGTGTGTAAGATAAAAAAAACACGAAAGCATCGACGAAGGGTGTTTTGCGCTGTCAATAGTCGATTGTTTTATAGGTTATGTGTCTTGTAGGGTTCTAGAGAGTCTCGACGAGGTCAACTAAATCGGATTATAAATTTACGCAACGCGTCGGCCGTCGGTTGAGAGAGAGAGAGAGAGAGAGAGAGACAAACAGACAGACTACGCGATGCGGTCAATCGTGCCTCGATCGCGAGTCGAGTCGATGCTATCAAATTAAAAACAACATCGACAACGCGAAATGAACGCGATTAAATCGTGCAGAAATGGTACTGCGGTTTTAATCTTCTTACCAAAGATTTTACTGCCCCGGATGCGGACGGACGGACTGACGGCGCTACGGGCTCAGTCGTCGTCTGCTACTTTGACAGCTCGACTTCCCGTCGGACAGGTGAATGATTTTTTAGACAGAGAATTTACTATTTGTCATCTATTATGTCACTGGTCAATCGTTTTTTGTTTTCTTCTTTCCCGTACTTTGTCGCACGTAAATCGACTCGAATCGCGAACATGATCGAGCTATTTATAGATCGAATGTGTCACGCGATTCGTCGACGATCTTCATTCAACGTTTTTTGTTTAAGATTCTCTGAAGAAAAATCTGGACATTGATTTATCGTTGAAAATCTTTCGTACAGTATCTAAATGTAGTCGCGCCACGTCGATGAACAATCATATCCCGGCTATTTCAGAAAGCAATAATCGCTTGGATGACTGAATTTGTTTTTTTAGATACTTTATTTCGTTTATAATCACTCGTCGCAATGTTATTCAAGGTTAACGATAACTCAGATAACGATTTTTCGATCAATCGTATTCAAATCTCCCGCTCAAACAATCTAGTAACTTTTTGTTTCGTAGATTTGGCAGACTTGATTCCAATAGTTTGAAATTCTGAATTTATTGATAATAGCAAAAAACTGTTGAAATATCAAAATGTAGACTCGCCGGCGTCAAGAAGCGTCCGAGAATCAAATTATAACAGATTTGAGGTTATTTTCATGACCTAAAATCACGCGAGCCAAAGAATCTAGTAACTTTCGTCATTTGTTTACTCCCGATCTAGGGATTTGTTGTCGATATAGTTCCGAATTCCCTCGTTCCGCGTTTCCGCAGTCTACCTGAATTCTCACAATCCAATGCAGATCGCGATCATTGATGGGAAATTTGTCGAGTGGCAACTGGCAGTATGCGTCAAGCCGAGTTCGGTGATACAACACGTACGCGATTTTAGGTTATTTCTCATCTGTTTCACAGCAAAAAATAAATAAAATAGCTTTTCTTTGTGTTGACGGTTAGAATCAATCGATCGAATTTCATTTATAAAATTTACGTAAAAGTCAAGATCGCACCGCATAACATAAACACCCATTGAAGAGTGTCATCGGTAATAATAATCGCTTCGAGACCACAGAGACGGTATCGCGTGTCTTTGTTTTTTACGGAAATTGTATCACAAACATAAGAAGAATAAGAAGATCGTTGAATCGTGTTCTATTTCAGTCGAGATTCATGATGGAACATTATAACAACGTGGATTTGATGAACTCGCCGCTTCAGAACGAGGGGGACAACAATTCCAGCAAGAAATGGTACCGCCAAGTCACACAAAGGTAACAATCACGTATTAAAAAATACCATCAACGATCGATCGACCCTAGCTTACGTTCATGCTACATACTCTGTGGCATTTCAAGCGGTTTAAACAGCGACGGTATTAATAAACCCCGATCTATATTTAGTCGCGATATTCTATTTCCGACGAATGAAACAGAAGTGGCGACTAACGTGATGTTTCAATTTACTCAGTTCACGGTTGTTTCTTACAATCCGTACCCGCTGGTCATAGTTTTTTTTTTTTAAATTGACGTTTCATCGATAAAATCGGCAATATTCAAACTTGGAATATCTACGTAAATTCTGTAATTGTCACCAAAAGGTACAACCGCTTCGTCACTGTTTAAACAAAGAGGCAAATCTCCGAGAATAACAGAATATAATGCGCACGTCTTGTTGTTCGGGACATACGAGTTGTTTGGTAACTCGTTAGTTACGATTACCCCCTAGAGTGCGGAGATTGTGAACGACAGCAAATTGTGAATATAAATCAGAATTCCACTGCGTAAGATTACAGCGTGACCCTCTTATCGGTACGATTTTTTAGACTTTTCTGCGTCAACGCGATTCGGTTCCACATATCGTACGATCAGTCTCTCTCGAAACTTTGTCGCTATAGCGTTCGTACGATCGATTAAGCTTGAGAATTGAAGAATTTCTAGTCCATCGCGTATTTTATCCAATTATCGAACGATGAATCGTCCCAACGTAGACGTTGTCGTGACGCCCGCCGAGTCCGTGGAAAACAGGCTGAATCCCTCGTTGAACATCGATAATTACACCGGCGCGGGCGGTGGTTACGGTTCCGCATATTTTTACGAAGATTCTCCGGGTTTTTCTCGGAATCTGTTCCAACGTGCGACGATGCTCGGGCTCAGTTTGAACCCATCGGTCGGTGGTTTGACTAGAAACGATCGTAGCGAACAGGATCTGGACTGTTTCACGGAAGGCGATATGCAAAGGTCGAGAACCGACAAGCGGGAGCTGTCCCACAGGTATGCGATATTTATTCATTTGTTACATCGATTATAGTCTGCGAATTTCGTTTATTTGTCACGTTTTGTAAGTCGCGAAACGGATTCTGGGTAATCAAAAATTCTAGAAATAGATAAACTCAACCTCGCGAGGGATAAGATAAAAATAGGTATTGGGTAATTAGCGGAGCTCTTCGACGATCATTCCTCGAGTTGGGATAAGAGAGACGGAAAAAACAAGATACAATGTACAGGGTGACCGCTCGATTGTTGCACATAAGTAGCAGATCGATTTTTCATCTCGTTCAAAAATAGTAACAATATGAAAATTGATAAAAAATAGATAAAAAAACTACCCTGTGGGTCGATGAACATTTCTTTTATACACTTTCCTGCAGAGATCTTTGTCTCCACGTTTTTATAACACAGAAATCAAGTTCCGTAACACGTATGATGCTTGTATATGTTTAGACATGCTTTTCATGGCAGAGGAAGAGAGAGGGTCTTTTATACAGGCACTTTTCGATCCAGAAATCTCTTCGTTGACACCTAAATGACGTGAATGTTTGGTCGAATGGCCCATATACCGTTTTAACAAACGATCGTACGTACGATTACATTACCGCATTCCGACCCTACAATCTTGATAGAAAAAAAACATGAGCGCGCATCATTGCGGTGTCCCAACTCCTTCCTACATTCCTTCCCCGGGACCTACACGTGCCTGTTTATGGGAGGCGAGGGGCGACGCAGGCCCGCGTTGCGTCGAAGTCAGTCAGTCAGTCAGTCAGTCATTACCGTCGCGTTACCGTGTAGCCCGTACCGTACGGTTTAAAGGGCTAATCGGATCAGCCTGTGCGTGTGGGGGTCAATTGCTCTGCCCATTGAGGCACTCGGGCTCTTTCTCCGTCCCCGCCGCCTCCCATTAAACAGTTTAGTCGATGTGTCGGCGTATCCCCGTGATTCGTGCGTGTGGGAGTGTAGAGAGTGTCTGGTTATAACTTTCTAAAAGCTCTGAGAGCCGCTCGCACATCGCGCCCAGCGTTAATATCGGTGCGTAGTAATGATGTGAATCTATCGATCGATCAATTGTGTACCTTGACGATGAGTAAAACGACACTGTCAAAGGGATTATCGCGTATCGTTTCTACCGGTCTATCTCGTTGTTGAAGCGATGATATAATTTACGATCGTCGGATAGTAAAAAGTTATCTGTTTTATTCGCATGATAAGCGTTTTTAAAGCCCCTTTGATAGTCACTAAATAATTGCTACCAGTGTGATATAAAATAACATAATGTGGCTGAAGGATATTTCCGAGGGTTCTCTTCCCCATGGGGAACAGTTTACGAATTCGAGATTGAACGTGCCTAATGAGTAAGTTTTCTCATTATATCGACGCCCGATGCAGTTGTTATCGTATATCCTTCCTTTCATCGAACTTCATCGTGTAGATAGATATATTTATACAAATCGGCGTGTTTTTCTTCTTTCTTACGTTATGCTCACTCCGGCTGTGTCGA
Organism: Euura lappo; assembly: GCA_018257835.1. Taxonomy (NCBI): domain Eukaryota; kingdom Metazoa; phylum Arthropoda; class Insecta; order Hymenoptera; family Tenthredinidae; genus Euura; species Euura lappo. Next base: position 73,596 of record JAEUYN010000766.1, on the reverse strand, counting down.
TTTATGCATACGTGGTATGACAAATGTTTTCCATTTGACTCATTCGATACACCAGCTGATTGTGAGAAAGAACGAAGCTACAAGGTTCAAAGTTCTATTTCATAGTGTCTATTGCCGTATCGTTTCACAAACGTTTTTATCAGCCTGATCAATATAACGAAAATTTGATGCAATCAAACATTAATTTCATGTTTTTTTTTCATCTAAAAGGCTGAAAAATCGGGTTGAGAAGACGAAAAAAAATCACATTTAAACTTTCAACAATATTTCAAATTGTTTTATTTATTTAAAAACGTTAAAATGACACAAAAATGTACTTTATTGATAAACTATTTTCTTTTTTTTTTTCCAAATTTAATTACAACACAATTGTCTAAACGTAAATTTAACGTGAGTCAAAGTCCCAACCAATTGAATGAATAAATGAATGCGTATAAATTCTTTTTTTGTTTCTATCCACCCAATGAAATCAGACATTGAGCGTCGACTGGTGACCCGGATATTAGTTTCACCATTATGAGTGATTGTGGTATAGAAAACGCAGAGTCTATCGCCTCGATATCTCGCCAGAAAGCTACCAATAGGTTCTCCGTCAATTGTCGCATCACATGAACTGTTGAATAAATATTCTTTCTATTCTACTTGCAGAATATTCGTCAACAGGAGCCTCCACTTGGAGAATATCAAATTCTATGGATTCGACATGGATTATACCCTCGCAGGTGATTATAAAAGACCCTTTTACACACTTTTCTTAGTCGTCGTTACGGATCGATAATTAAATTACAGAGTACAAATCGCCGCAGTACGAGCAGCTTGGCTTCAACCTCCTCAAAGATTACCTCGTCTCCTTGGGCTACCCTGAAGAAATCAAGGAATTCGAGTACGATCCGAGCTTTCCAGTCAGAGGACTGTGGTTCGATACCCTCTACGGAAATCTCCTGAAGGTCGACGCCTACGGGAACATTCTTGTCTGCGTTCACGGATTTGAATTCCTGAAACAGTGAGTGTCTCGATTTTACCGTGTCCCGGCTGATTTCTAACTCGACCCTCCGTCCCTCAGTTCTCAGGTCTACGAACTCTACCCTAACAAGTTTCTCCAGCTTGACGAATCCCGCGTCTACGTTCTGAACACGCTGTTCAATCTCCCGGAGACCTATCTGCTGGCGTGTCTGATAGACTTTTTCACAAACTCTCCGCAATACACGCCGGAAAAGACTGGCGTCAAGGGCGGGGATCTTACTATGAGCTTCAAGAGCATATTTCAGGACGTTAGGAGGTCCGTCGACTGGATACACCTGCAGGGAGACCTGAAGAGCAGGACGGTTGAGAATCTAGACGAGTATGTAAAGAAGGACGAGAGACTTCCCATGTTCTTGACCAGAATCAGGGAGAACGGAGCCAAGGTCTTCCTGCTCACGAACAGCGACTATGTCTTCACGAATAAAATTATGACCTATCTGTTCGACTTCCCTCACGGCGCGAGGGTGAGCGATCGTTTATTATTCTTTTTACGCTAGATTTAGAGGAAAGAAATCGACGATAACGACTCTTTTGTCTTCTCAGCCCGGAGAACCCCACAGAAATTGGAAAACCTACTTCGACATCATCGTCGTCGATGCTAGGAAGCCCTTGTTCTTCGGCGAAGGGACTATTCTGAGGCAGGTCGACACCAGGACCGGCGCTCTCAAGCTCGGCACCCACAAGGGACCCTTGCATCTGGGTACGATCACTGAAGCTAAAAAAGAATACAAGAATTTAATATCGTGCTTATTCCTCATCTAGGTGAAGTATACTCCGGAGGATCGTGCGACGTTTTCACCGAGCTGATCGGAGCGAAAGGAAAAGACGTTCTGTACGTCGGAGATCATATTTTCGGTGATATCTTGAAGAGCAAAAAGATCAGGGGCTGGAGGACGTTCCTAATCGTCCCTGAACTGGTCCAGGAACTTCACGTGTGGACCGACAAATGCCAGCTCTTCGCGGAGCTTCAGAGCCTCGACGTCATGCTTGGAGAAATGTACAAGTGAGTATCTAGACCGAGAATTCGACTATTATGAAAGAGCAAACCCATATATTTCGCTCATTGTCTTCCTTCAGAAACTTGGACAGCAGCACGAAGGAGAAGCCAGACATCTCTAAGCTCAGAGCTTCCATCAGGGACGTCACCCACAAGATGGACCTCGCCTACGGTATGATGGGGTCTCTGTTCCGAAGCGGGAGTAGACAGACCTTCTTCAGCAGCCAGGTCGTCAGGTACGCCGATCTGTACGCGGCTACCTTCTTGAACCTCATCTACTATCCGTTTTCGTACATGTTCAGAGCTCCGGCGATGCTGGTGGGTGGTTTTCCGCCACTATTCAACCGTTTACTTCTGTTTCTGAATGATTTCTTTCTCGGTTTCAGATGCCGCACGAAAGTACCGTAGCCCATGAGCAGAGATTCGTTATGGAAACGCCGATGATCAGCAGATCTCGTACTTTCAAGTTGACGGAGGAGGAGGAGGAGCCTGGAAAACCGATCGGGGTGGGTGAAATACCGTTCCGAGAGATTATGGTTGTGTTGGAATGATTCGGAAGATCTTAAAGGACGAATTTATTTCAGGGAATACTCGACGTCGACCATACAGCTAGTCAAATACCCCACGCGCGACCCGAGACACCGAGAAACGTGACTCACACACACGACGAAGATTGCAGCGACGAAGATAGCGACTCTCAGAAGCAGGCTAATTCGGAGGCGAGGAAGTCTTCGACGAGACAAGTCAATTAGAGGAGATGTGGTTCGCAATTTTGGTTTTTGAAACGGGATTTGAGAGCTCGAGGTAAGGATATCAGAGTCTGTCACCTCGGTTCAAATGTTGACTAGATTTTGACCGTTTTTAAGATAATTCGGAGTCTTTTTGCTTCCAATAATGAAAGTAGAAAGACGGAGATGGGATAATGGATTTTTTTTTCGACTCCCTTTGAAGAAGAAAAGATGATTAAAAAATCCGCTGTATGCATTGTCCGACAATATTATTAATATAATTGTAATCGTTAATTATATATATATACAATTGAAAAAAAAAAAAATAGTTATATGAGAAGATTAGGATTTAAAAAAAAAACAAATACAAGAAAGTTATAATAAATTATTTTTTATTTAAGTATAATAGCCATAATATGAAGAAAAAAAACGTCTATAAAAATTTAATTTTCAAATCTAGTTATACTATAAATAATAATATATATACACACGGATATCGTTTACTGTTATATTTATAGTAAAGAATAATTTTATTAAAAATTCCAAAAATTAATTGTTTTTTTAACAAGATATTCCCAAATTACTGGAAACAAAAATTAAATTGAATAATAGTAGGATTAATAAATTGTGTAAAGAATATTACTCGAGTATACTATAGATAGATAAACCTATTGAATGAAAAACGTTGTTAAACAATTTTTTTTATAAATAAAGACGAATTTATCTTGAAATCAAATTATACAAATCCGTAATAGACAAACTTAAATCGAAATATTCAATCATTTATTTATCCACACGTACAAGAACAAGAAAAGATAGCTAAACCGTTTCTCTCGACTCTCAAACAAACAAGTCGTCGAAATATTCGTCAAACTCTTCGTCCCTGGACTTTTCCTGACTTTCAGTCGGCTTTTTCTCTTTCCAAATTTCTTTCGCTTCTACCACAGGGTCTTTTTTCCCTTTTTCCGTCTCTCCGTCTTCTTTTTCAATCTTCACTATCCTCACGTCGGGCTCGGAACTCGTTCCAACATCCCCGTTACCCTCCGTCGCCGGATCGGTGCCGATTCCGAGTCGCTTGAGGCTCTTTTTTCTTTTCACCTCTCGCTTCTTACTGCGATGATTGAGCATCAGCGAACAGGTCGGGCAGAGTCCTGAGGAAAATTAATTTAAAAACTAGAGTATCGTTAATTTTATTAGAAAGTAGAATACCAAGAGACTGACTCAGCTTGACCAGCGCGTTCTTCTTCTCGCCTTTCTCTATGTAGCCAAAATTGACTTCCCAAGTTTTCAGATCTGCCTTTTCCTCGCACCTCCTGTTCCCGCATTGAAACTGACCCTTGCCAACTACGACCTCGTTCTCGGTTCTCCATCTGAGAGCCACCTGCGAGATGAAACAAAAAGAAAGTGAAAAATCATTCCTGTGAAAGTCTAAAATACGAAAACCGAAAGATCGATCACCTTGTTCTTTTTGTACTGTGTAAGATCGCAGATGCAATATTCCTTGAAAAGTTTGTCGTAGTACTTTTTAGCGAGTCTCGATCCCCAGTCGGTCCCCGCGTCGTCGTCGTCCCAAAGAAATTTGTGCTCTTCTCGTATCACGTCGGCGTCTGTTTTATCTCGCGACCTCGAAACGTCATATTGAATAACGAAATCGACGAACGATATGATCGAACTTGTTCGAATACTTACGTATCGCGTTTTAAGGTTATGGCAGAACCCTCGCGGGTCAGGAAGTAATCGTTTATCAACTTCTTGTGACGGTCGTAAGCCGACAGGTTCGCGTACGCGGGGAACATCCTGCGATGCGGAAATTCGATCGAGACTCCAGCGTCGGTGGGTCAATTGCTCAATCGAGAATCGAGAAACGTCAACAACACGACAAGTTTGAAGCTCCTTTGCTACGCCTGATCGAAGGCAACCCGACACGCGCGATAAACACGCGTGAAGAGTCAAATTTGAGGTTAATAAGCCCCTCGATACGCAAGAAAGAAAAAAAGATCGAGGTTTTTTTGTCATCGATAAAGTCTATAAATTTTAAAACGAGATAAAACGAATTTATTATTTTGATCTAGACGATATTTGAGGCGCGCGATGTCAAAATAGGTGATACTGACTACAGTGGTCTTGTTACGTGACGACATCAGGCGCGCCGCACGTGCGTTGCATATCATATGATCTTCTGTCATCCGCCTGGGTATATGAAAAAAAAGAATACATATCGCTTCTCATGAATAAGAACCTGTCTCAGTTTGACGGACCGAATGATACGATCGGGAATAAAAATAAATCGATCTAACCTAAAAATGTTCGATCAGGATCGAAACTAGGCGCTCTAACCTCTTTTTCTCTATTCACTTTTTCATTTGATCTCTAAGCAGCGCTCCGTCGGTGACAAGCAACAGTATTTTTCGATCTAATTTCAGAGAATGAGCATCGCTCGAGGACTGGGACTATTCGCAAACCGAGCATCGCAGTTTAAAGAACAACTATTCTCTTCGAAGAATTTGATATACACGAATCTCGCTATATCGATATCGTTATCTGGTGTCGGGGACGTTTTGGAGCAACACTACGAGATCGTCCAGGTACGCTCGAAATCCTAATCAACAAACTTTCTCAAATTCTAATTCCACGTTTCTCTTGCCCTCAATGACTCAGGGCGACTGGGAGGAATGGAGTCCTCTGAGGACCAGGAACATGGCGATATCAGGAATGTCTGTAGGAGTAATTTGCCACCACTGGTACAGATACCTGGACCGAAGGATGCCCGGTCGTTCCGTCGGCATAGTCTTGAAGAAGGTTTTGGTCGACCAGCTGGTCTGCTCGCCTCTGTGCATAGGAATGTTCTTTCTGACTCTGGGGATCCTGGAGAGATCCAGCTGGCCAGAGTTCAAACAGGAAATCAAAGACAAGGCGCATAGACTGTACGTGGCCGAGTGGATCGTCTGGCCACCCGCGCAGATCGTAAACTTCTATTTTTTACCCACTAGATTTAGGGTGCTTTACGATAACACCATATCTCTAGGCTACGATGTTTACACTAGTCAAGTTAAGCACGATAAAACTAGCGGAGACGCTAAGAAGCATCAATGACGGACGTTGGATTGATAGATCTTTCATATTTAGATAATTTGTTCGATACAAGATGGATTTTTTACCTATCGAGTCTGCAGCGATTCGTAAGAGGCCTGATCAAACGTTGAACGTTTTTAAACTCTGACACTGGATGTTCGACGAGTGTGACTCAATAATCTTATACATACATAGAAGAGGGAATTGATTAGAAGATATTTATATATCTGCAATAGTAAATTTTAATAAATTTCATACATACGCCTAATATAAGTATTTACATTAAATTAATTACTATTTTACAACTTGTCGGTAATTTTAAAACATTCCGTCATGAATACCGATCGGCACTAACACGGCGATGAACAGCAACAGGTTCCTCGCCACGTGCCTCCAGTCGTTCGGCACCGCGTACGGAGCCAGGATACGCGTTAATCTGCAAATCTGATTGAAAACATGGTTGAAACAAACCATCGAAGCTGCGGAAAATTCGTTTGTTCTCACCTCGTGACTGGCGCATATGAAGATAAAAGACGTCACTAATAAATTCAGGACTGGGAATCGAGGCAGGAGCACTAAAACTCCGTGCGAATCCGCCGCCAGCCACACATGACCCTGTCCGACCAGAGCTTCTAGACTTATACGACCGAGACCAGCCAGAAGAACCGAGTGTTTCCCACGAAGGGCTAGAGATGCGTTTCTAAGTACGATGTATCCGACGATCTGGGGATAGAAGAATAGAATTAATAAACTGTAAATGTACGGAAATCAGAAAATAAAAAATTACCGGAATGAAAGCGACGTAGGAATGGACCTCCTCGCACTCCGAGGCGGAGTGGCAAATCATCGTAAACGTGCTGTAGGCTGCTAGGGAGACTAAAGCTAGCAGAGGCGCCAATGCGAGCCCTGGGATATGGTCGAGCCTCTGAAGAGCGAGGAGTCCGGCTCCAAAAGCGACGCCCCATGCGACGCTGTATCTATCTACCCTCCAACGCGACCACCACTCTCTTATATCGTCGTCTGTGGTGACGAATAGAGCCTTCCAGGGTCGAGTGACGAAGACTTTCTCAAAGAACACTTCGGACATGTAGAGAATCGTGATGACGCTCATCAGACCGAGAAGTTTTATGGCTAGATAGAGCAGCGCCCTCGGACCGTGTTCCGCCAGACTTCCGGAGTGCACTCGGGGCGGGAGCCAAGCCAGGACGTAGACGACGAGGAACCAGAAAGAGACCAGAGGAACAAAGTGGTAGAATTGGTAGGGGCGATTCATGCAGAGGCACAGGGACACGGTCAGCAGGTTTAGCCTGAACAGGACCCTGGCGAATCTGACGAGAGACACGTCACCCCTCTGCCAAAAGTAGCAGAAATGACCGTATCCCGATAGAAAAAGATACGCGGAATTTATCAGCCTCAGGTGCATGTAGATCGGGAGGACGTTCCTCGCCCCGGTCACGTGGTAAATCAGGACGACGGCCTGCATCAGGCCTCTCCACTCGTCGGTCTGTTCTCTGTTCAGCGCTCGAGGACCTCCTTCCCTTTCCTCGGTGAAGAAGAGGCCGAGAGCCAGAATGTAGCCCAGAGGTAGCCAGAAGCTGAATTCACTGTAGTACTTGTTCTCCTTCATGAAGAAATTCGTCCTGGAAAATTTGTGTTATGGAAACTGAACAGAGAGATCGAAGGATTCTCACCGGTCGCAAAGGTAAAAGTACGCCAAGATTACGGATAACAGTGCCAGCGAGGTGATTAGGGAATAGAAATCCTGTTCCTGGATCGGCTCTGGCTTCGGATCCTCGGTTTCTATGCCTTCCTCGCTAGTTTCTACCTCTTGAACGGCGCTCACTCTGGTATACAAGTGGCCAGATCGGTGCTGACAAACTTTTCTGTATATCCAAGCGCCACTGCCCATTATCGTGCTGAAATTTGGAGAACAATTTGTAAGAGGATCTTCGTGAAGATTGGAACTTTGGACACTTTACCACAGAGCCAAGACCGAGAAGGTCAACAACTGCAGCGTCGTCGCGGGTTCGGGATAACTGCAGCAGCTTCCGTCGTCGAAATTCATGTGATCGTTGCAGTGGGTGTTCAGCAGGAGCTGGATTTTATGACGCAGGGACAACGGGCTGGCTAAATACCCGTCGGGACTCTGTTCCAGGACTCCGGCTCCGACCAGTCGACTACTTTCCCAAAGATGAGCCGAACTGTGCGACAGAATCTGCAATGAAACGGATAAAAATTAAACAAATCTCCGGAACAGTGGGGACTGCTCTACCTCCTTCGCCGCCTTGTTGCAGATGTTTATCTTCCTGTTATCAACGCTCGACAGTTGCGACGGCAGTCGTTCCTTCAGGACTGGATCCTGCATCATCCAAAGCAGCCTGATACCTTTTTCAGCCAGTGTGTCGGCCGGCTGAACGAGCCTGATTAACCCGCTGCTATAATCCGCATGCAGCTGAGTCTCGCTCGCGTTGTTTGCTAGAATATCCGCCGCTGCGCAGCCAGAGACGATCATGCTGGGTGCTGGGCCATCCTGAAAGTATTCAAGACTGAGTTTAGACGATGATTAACGAAACCGAATGCGGTAGAAGAATGAGCGACGGACCACCCAGCCCTTGAAATCCTGTATCATGGCGTCGTCCAGCTTTGGCCTCCACAGAAATTGGACGTTGAGGCGCAGTTGAGCGTCGTTGAAGTTGAGGTCCGAGTTTTCCGGGGACTCCACAGGGTCGGAAGGCTTCCCTTCGACGGTAAACTGCGATACGAAACTCTTGTATAATTGACGGACCCGGGAGTCGCCCGTGAATACGAAGTGGTTGCGGTGGCCCATGAACGCCAGGTACCTCAGACACCTGCGACTGTCTCTGAAAGGAGAAATTGGACCAGCCGAGAATACGGTGAAATGGTTTGAATTCATTAGGATTTCTCACGTCTGGGTGTAGTGATGCATCATACAGCCGTAGGGCTGCCATTCTTTGTCTCCTTTGTATCGTCCCTCGGTCAGAAGCCAACGGCACGAGTCGCTGCCTGAAAGAGAGAAGAAGGGGTGGCAAAATGTGCTTCTAGGGTCCTAAGAGAAGATACTGACCATAGATCAGGTGCATCACTCCGTGATAGGCTATGAAGCAGCAGACCAAAGCAGCCGCGAGTTTTTTAGCACTCGCTACGGTTATCAGGCTGATGAATTGCTCCGCGGATGTCATTATGATGGGATTCAACCTTCTTCCATTATCTCTTACTCAGACATTCGGAGTAAACAAACCGAAATCCTAACCTCAAATTATCGTTATCTTTCGATGTTAGATACTAGAAATACCGTAGGATCATATTTTTGTCTGTGGGATGAGGGATTGAACTGTTTTTCAGCGTCGAGTGAGCCTCATTTCGATTTTTGAAAAACCACATACATCGCGAATCATTCAAAAACCCCTCGTGCCGGACTCGAAACGTCAAAACGTATAATTTTTTTAGGTTAGGTTGGGTCGGATTCGTACGGAATAGACTCTGGCATGGAGTAGAAGGAGACATATCTCCCCACATTTGGGCGTCTAAAAGTGGTCCTAAGACCCCACGTTATAGGGGATGCTGTGAACAGCCGAGAACCGTAGAATTCCGGCAAGCGGCAAAATTTGAATATCATTTATGACGAGCAATGTGGAATTCGAACTGCACAGGTACTAAAAGAATATTTTATTTCTTCAATATTACTCTGACCATGTAACTACGCTCAGATAAGGATTTTATGTACTCTGATAAACAGTTAAAATAACTGGCTATAACCGAAATTCACTATGACTCTGGGAGTAGAGCAGCGGATTTGGGCTCCACCGAAATTCACTGTGTCGCTGGGAGTAGAGCAGCGGATTTGGGCTCCACCGAAATTCACTATGCCGCTGAGAGTAGAGCAGCGGATTTGGGCTCCACCGAAATTCACTGTGCCGCTGGGAGTAGAGCAGCGGATTTGGGCTCCACCGAAATTCACTATGCCGCTGAGAGTAGAGCAGCGGATTTGGGCTCCATCGAAATTCACTGTGCCGCTGGAAGTAGAGCAGCGGATTTGGGCTCCACCGAAATTCACTATGCCGCTGGGAGTAGAGCAGCGGATTTGGGCTCCACCGAAATTCACTGTGTCGCTGGGAGTAGAGCAGCGGATTTGGGCTCCATCGGAATTCACCATACCGCTGGGACAAGAGCAGCGGATATGGGCTCCATCGGAATTCACCATGCCGCTGAGAGTAGAGCAGCGGATTTGGGCTCCATCGGAATTCACCATACCGCTGGGACAAGAGCAGCGGATTTGGGCTCCACCGAAATTCACTATGCCGCTGGCAGTAGAGCAGCGGATTTGGGCTCCATCGGAATTCACCATACCGCTGGGAGTAGAGCAGCGGATTTGGGCTCCATCGGAATTCACCATACCGCTGGGACAAGAGGAGCGGATTTGGGCTACGGCACATTTCACTGTGCCGCTGGGAGAAGGGCATCGGATTTGGAAACTCCCGAAAGTCACTATGCCGCTGGGAGTAGAACGAGCGGGTTTTTGGAGCTCCACAAGAAGTGCCTATGCCCCTGGAGGGACGCCCGGTTTGGGCTACGGCATATTTCACTGAGCCCGTGGGAGAAGGGCATCAGTTTGGGCTACGTATTCACTGAGCCTGGGAGAAGGGCATCCAGTTTAGCTCAGGCCCATGTTTCACTGAGCTCCTGGGAGAAGGGCACCGGATTTGGGCTACGGCATATTTCACTGTGCCCCTGGGAGAAGGGCACCGGATTTGGGCTACGGCATATTTCACTATGCCGCTGGGAGAAGGGCACCGGATTTGGGCTACGGCATATTTCACTGAGCCCCTGGGAGAAGGGCACCGGATTTGGGCTACGGCATATTTCACTGTGCCCCTGGGAGAAGGGCACCGGATTTGGGCTACGGCATATTTCACTGTGCCCCTGGGAGAAGGGCACCGGATTTGGGCTACGGCATATTTCACTGAGCCCCTGGGAGAAGGGCATCGGATTTGGGCTACGGCATATTTCACTGAGCCCCTGGGAGAAGGGCATCGGATTTGGGCTACGGCATATTTCACTGAGCCCGTGGGAGAAGGGCATCGGATTTGGGCTACGGCATATTTTACTGAGCCCGTGGGAGAAGGGCATCGGATTTGGGCTACGGCCAATTTCACTTCACCTTTTTCGAGTGATCGCAGTCCTACAAACTTTCTTCGAATCTTTGTGACCGTGTCCAAAAATTCTACCAGATCACTTTCACTCTTTGGGGGATATACACTCCGCAGGTTGACCGGCCGACTATCCGGTAAGATTTCCATTTTCATACTGTGACATATTCGGAGTCCTCCTTTTAAATCTTCATCTTGAACCGACGTGAGTTGTATGAATCTGCTTCTTCCGTTAGAAGCTGCAGCCCATTCGTCGCTCGGGAGTTTTATGGTGCGATAGGATTCACTCAATGTATCGAAATCCCAAATCCCACATCACGATATTCTCCATTTTAACTTCAACGGTATTTTCGTCCGATTCTTGTGGATTTTCGTCTGATAATTGAAAATTATTAGGGGCTGCGGCCTACTTCCATTTCTCGAAAGTGACCGTATCCTTGTTGAAACCGAAAAAATCAGACTCAATTGCGTTACAATTGTATTCGGATACCATGCCCCGAAACTCGAAACTTAACCTGTCTCGTCCCACCTTCGGCGCTTTGAAAACAGTTTTGTTTTCTACTTTTCGTTTTTTATTAACTCTAATTAATCGCTCTCTTACTCCTCGTGTAGCAACTCGGAATCGCGCGCGTCTTACGCTTACCCATTCTCATCAGAAAATATAACTCTGGAAAGTCCGGATCTCTGCGGTTCTCGACTGTTCGCAGCTCTCCCTATACCATGAGACACACTTTTCTTCGAAGATATGTCTCCTTCTACTCCATGGCGGGGCAAACGAGAGCGAAAGTGAAAGCGAAAGTAACGAATTCCGCCAATCACAAGCCTCATATTTTACCGTACGATGCGCTCATTGGTAAAAACGGTTAACAGTAAATTTTCTCAGCTCTGGTTGGCTCATCTTGTCGAAACTACCGCCATCTCTGTGTGGAACAACGAAACCTCGTGCTTTTTGATATTGTATACATAACCTAAAAATTGGAGAAATACATTGATTAGAGGTTATGTGAAGTCTATCAAACATCGCTACGAATTTGTCAAATCGGTTCAGATATACAACATCGCAATTAGGTCGTAATTTGTCAATCGGTTGATTTGTTGGTTATAATATTGAATTACAATTGTCATGAGCCAAGATGTCAGGGGCGAGAGAAGATCGAGAAAAACAAATCGAAGAATTGGACGGCTTTATTCAAATGACACAAAAACGGATCGAAGACGTCGTCTCTAGTCTCGGATGGACCTACGAGAGCATATCCAATGAGGTAAACGATTTTGATCCTCTTTCACGATCGTTACATACGATTCCTTAAATCTTGTCGCTACATCCAGAGACAGACTATCATCACCTGTCCATTCAACAAGGGCCACCGGATCCAGGAAAAAAGCCTCGAACATCACCTGGAAAAATGCCAATGGAAAGCCGAAGGATACGGAGAACGGGATCTCCCGCTTTCCGAGCCGTGTCCGTCCGTCGATGCTACATCTTCTATTAAATTTGGTAATTTGATTTTATTCTCGTTCAAAAGATATTTTTATGATTCGAAAATACGGCGAAATATTGTTGTTCACAGACGAGCAGCTGCAGGACTATGTTTTGCTGATAGCCAAAGAAAAGGATCCGACGATGCGCGCAGGTTCGTTTTATCCGTTACTGACTTTGTCTACGATATTTCTTCACTCGTCGATACTTATTATTGCGATGTCTAGTTTTTTAAATAGTTTTCTAGTCATTGATCAACGTCTGAAATCTAAATATTGTAATTTTCTTCCAGAAATAAGTCAGAATTGTCGTTGGAATGTGCTCAATATATCCTTTTTCATATCCTTTACTATAACGAAAAGATATTTCAACGATTTATGAATTATTTGAGTGACTGTGATGCAAGAAAAAGGCGGGTGCTACGATTATTCATCATCTTAGATTCCTTTTCATTCTTTGTTACCAATTAATTAATCGATGGATAAATTCTATGCAGCAAAAAAGAAACACCCGCATTTTCTTGGCTTGAAAAATTCTCGCCTTTATACATCATGTCCACTTTTCTTAATTGAATATCATAGCAGCAGGTGTAGCTGACAGATTAATTCCTCGAACTTCGGACAGACTAATGGCAAGTTTTACCGGCGACGAAAGAAAAGCTATCTATGACTACGTCGTCGAAAACACGATTAAACCGGACATCGGAGACGATATTGCGGACATGAATAAAATGTGAGCGATCGAGACTTTGTTCAATTGAGCGAGATTATATTTGGTAACGGTATTTTAATCACTGCTACTTTTTCAGGTCCCAGAAGGATGGAAGTAATCAGAAAACGTCGCTTCTCGAACTCCTTGCTCAGGAACGTAATCTTAAACGCAGGAGAGCGAAGCATCGAGGCGTTCATACGAACAAAAAATCCCAAGTTGAAATACTGCGAGAGGTGATAAACCAGCAGATGGAAATGTACGAAGAATATATAGCCGATTCAAAGGTGAAGCAGGAACCGAAATCACCGAGTAAATCGGAAGCGAGTTCGTTTGATTTTCGGACATCTGGCGACGGACGAAATCACAGAAGCTCGAGCAGAACCGAGAGCAAGCATCACGACCGCGGTTCAAATCCGCAGAACTTTTTATCGACGAAAAGATCCCCCAAGAGAGAATTCGGACATGAAAGAGACAGGAAAAGGAATAGATCCTGGTCTAGGGAAAGCGAGTCTAGGAGAAAACATCGATCGAAACATAAGAGGGATAAATCGAAAGACAGACACGCGCACGAAGAAGGAAAGGAAATACATCGATCGAGGGAAGACAAAAGAAGCTCTGTAAAGGACGAGGTGGAAGATAGAAGCGGACGAAGAAAACGACACAGGTCTCGCGATAAGAAGAATAAACATCGCCACAGATCGCGCGAAAGAGATAAATCCGACGATCGTCATTCACGGGGAAGGAGAAAGTGAAATACATACTGAAATTGGTGATTGTGTTAAAGATAATAACAATCAAAATCTTATATTTGGTGATTTAAGATATTTTTTAACTTTTCTGTTCAATAAATCGAAGAATAAAAGGAAACTTTGAGTTACTTGAAACATTTATTTCGGTCCTAAAGTTTATATTCAATTTTATATTCGCTTCAGCTTTATTCGAAAATCGCGGTAAACATATTGAAATTGATGATTGTGTAAAAATATAATAATCAAAATCTCATATTCGATGATTTGAGATATTTTTGAACTTTTCCTTTCAATAAATCGAAGAATAAAACTAAACTTTGAGTTCCTTGAAACATTTCTTTCGGTCCTAAATTTTATATTCAATTTTATATTCGCTTTAGCTTCATTTGAAAATCGCGGTTAATAATTTTGAATTCGCGCCTAACGCCAGGCAACCGAACTACCTTCACTTGTTGCTTCGGTCCTTATAGTCTCGTTCTGATCGTTTCTTATCAGTTGCGCTCTTTGAGTAAAAACAAAACGATGCATCGAGCCAATTACGCGTGCAGCACGCCCGAGTTCGGGCAGAATCGGACCATCGGTGATATTGGATTATCAGAAATCCGTAAGGGTAGATCGCCGAGCGGGTCGACCGACAGTTTGGACAATCACAAGTTGCGTAGAGTTATAGCGAAGAGGAGAGGTAAACAACGTGTCAAGACTGTGAAAAAAAAAGTTATACCAGCTCCGAAGAATCTCACGACGGATTCAAACTCCGATTCCGAATTTGAGACTGTTAACGAATACGAGACAAGCGGCGAAGATATTATTGACTCTTCTGGTAACGATTTAGCGAAAAATCGACTATTTTCTGCCACGAATATTTCGACAGCGGATTCACCGATCAGATTATTCGTCTCACCGAACCCGGAGAGATGGGAGAGGTACGAAAAATTACTCGACGTATCGGAGGAGGAGGAGACGCCGAAATGTTCGTCGGAGATGTTCAGTTCCCTGGAGTTGCAAGAGAGTGAGTTTTTTCAAGTAGATTAGAAAAAGACACAATTTTATCACTATTAAGAGCATTCTTTACTCTTCTTTACCGACCGTACCCGGTTTTCACTTGTTTTCACTGATAGCAAAGCCTACGCGTCACGAGCGCGGAAAAGGAACCGACAGCGCAATTCTAGATGGAATTCCGAAGATGTATATCGGAAAACTTCTTTGTTTAATGCAACAATGAAGACGTATTCTTGAAAACTGCACAAAATGGTAATTGTGAGTTTCGCCCGTTCATCATGGCCGCGACCACCGCTTGACACCGACAATTACCATTTTTCATTGTTTTCCATTTCATTGTTGCGTGAAACAAAGAAGTTTTCCGATATACATCTTTGGAATTGGGTCTGTTACCCGAAATTATTTCAGGTGGCAGCAGGGGGCTAAGCCACCAAAATGGCAGTGCGCCCTTCTTTTTTTCTAATAAACAAAAGAATAAAAAAAAGATGGTGGCGCCACCAGCATGGCACTCCCTGCTGCCACCTGGAATAGTTTGTTCACACGCATTATCACAGATAATACATTACTGAATCATATGTGTTAGTGACGCCGCCATCTTGGTGGCTTAGCCCCCTGCTGCCACCTGAAATAGTTTCGGGTAACAGACCCAAATGCGCTGTCGGTTCCTTAGGCTTTGCTATCAGTGAAAACAAGTGAAAACCGGGTACGGTCGGTAAAGAAGAGTAAAGAATGACTGGAGCATGCTCTTAAGGTGAAATGAAAGTCACGTGACCTCGATATGATTTACACTTGGAATTTTCAAACGCTATTTTCTCAGCCAAAACACGTTCGATCGATGTGAAATTGATATCAGTGACGTAGAAAAACTCAATGAAGGGTCTGCCAATCGTGGATTTTCGAAAATCGAGACGTAATAACAGTTTTTTAACAATATTGTTCCGCAATCCAAGGAAGTGCTGCCTCTCTCCACGAGGGGCAGCACCTCCTTGTGATACGGAACAATATTGTTACACAAAATTCTGATGCTGTGTTACGTCTGGCCCCACGGTCCATACGTCGCCTACCCTCACACACATACCCTCACACACACACACACACACACACACGCACACGCACACACACACACGCACGCTTAGCTCTTAGACTATCGTTACCAGACGATATACGCAGAACCGCGATATTGTCTTCGCTTAAGCCTGACGGTGCATCACACGATACACGTGTGATGGCTCGGTCAGTCTTATGCACTCCCCTCACCCTTCCCGCTGGCTTCTTCAGTCTTGACTGAATTAGCTGGACTCACTTCTATAATAACTCTCTTGAGGATAACATCCCCCTTCGCTAGTAGTAGTTAATATTGTACACTCTGACTCTTACTTGAATACTTGAATAAACGCTGATATATAATTACTTTGTTCTACGCAGAAACTCTCACTTACTTTATTTATATCTTAGACCTTCGGTATACTTCTGTATCTTTATTCGGGGTGAACCCTTATAAATATACTTGACTGGCTTAGGCTTGTTACACTGGTGGCAGCGGCAGTCCCCGAAACGAAGGTTAAAGTGATAAAGTGAAAATTTAAAAAGAGATTAGCACCGAATATTCGCAGAATTGGATCTGATCAATCCAGAATCGTAGAATAGGTGCGACGCGTATGTGAAAAGCTCTAAGCTAAAAGTGATTAGTGCAGCAACTACATTCAACGAAATCAAGTTCGACGAAGAAAAAGTGAAACAATTAAATTGCTACATAAGAAAGTCAAAATATACATCGACGCGAATAAGTGCTAAGAAGAAGTCAAACACCACCAAGCACTGTCGATGATAAATAGTTTTAATAGTAATTAATCATTAGTGACAATAAAGGCTTACCTCGCAACACATAAGACGACGGAAGTTAAAATAATAAATACCTCGCATTCTCAATAAGACGACGGAAAATAAAATAATAAATACCTCGCAACCATAAGACGACGGAAGATAATAATAAATACCTCGCATTCATAAGACGACGGAAAATAAAATAATAAATACCTCGCAACCATAAGACGACGGAAAATAAAATAATAAATACCTCGCAACCATAAGACGACGGAAGATAATAATAAATACCTCGCATTCTCAATAAGACGACGGAATATTAATCATTAAGAAATTTAAGTGAACAGTGATTCATAAAATTTTGTGCTCTCGCAACAAACGTAAGACGACGAGACTAACCTGCCAATCAGACGCAGCGATAACCATTGAAAATTAAATCTCTCGCAAACATAAGACGACGAGAATCTAATAACTAATCGAAGACTGAAAATTAATCGAGTCATTCGAAACCAAAAATCTCCACACCGAACGAGCCCCGGTATCCTGAGCGAACGAGAGAAGCAGACAAGGAGGACTTCAGTTCAACGCAGAGCCCAGCTGTACCCAGCAGCTAGCCGTCGCTAGCCGTCGCTAGCCGTTGCAGCCGCCAGCCGTCATCGACGATCACCGATCGTCACCCCACCACCCAAAACCCCTTGTCAGAAGAAGCTTACATCAATCGCAACCATGCGATACTTCTCCGCCATTCTCATCATACTCAGCTCTTTGTAAGTCTTTCGAAAATATAGAATTTAATATAGAATTAATATTAGTTTTTAAACAATTAGCATTAAAATGACTCCTCCAGTCGAATCCGCGGCGACGATCCCGTCTCTGAACGCGCAAAGTGCTGCAAGCATGGTACCCACATTTAACGGGCAGAACATTCCAGTAGAATCATTTATCCGCAAAGCTCAATATGCTATTCGCTCAGTAACTCAAGGAGAATTACCTCTCCTGACGATGCTAGTTTGTGCCAAAATTGAAGGCCCCGCAGAAGAGTATGTCCAATCTGGGACCCCAGAAACTTTGACTAAAGTATTAGAAAATTTGAGACGCGTTTATTCCTCAAAACTAAGCTTGCAGGACATTCAGACACAGATCGGAACCGCAGCGCAAAGAAACAACGAAAGCGTTGTAGAATATGGCAATAGAATACAAAAATTAGTACAATCTGCAACAGAATTAATAAAATCACAGGCAGCTTCAGAAGATTCAGCATCAGTAATTAAGTTTGTAACAAATTCTGCCGGATCCGCGTTCATGAGAGGTTTGAAGAATGACTTGGAAATTAGAGTTGTTAACGAAAAACCAACTTCGCTACGCGATGCTATTGAAAAAGCGATCAAAGTCGAAGCTTTAGTCCAAGAAAGGCGCACTTTAGAAGCCTACCGTAACATACCATCACCCACAAACAGCCCGCGAATTGAGTGCACAATTTGTAAATTGACAGATCACGTAGATAAATATTGCCCACTCAGAGAACGACTCTCAGGACCAAGTCATCAATCAAAGCTCTTCTGCACATTTTGTAATAAACAGGGACATTCGATCAAAGAATGCAGATCAAGACAGCGCAACTCAGAAAATTTTTGCACATTTTGTAACAGAAACAGCCATTCCACAGAAGAATGCAGATCGAGACAGCGCGCCAATCAATACTGTACATTTTGCAACAGGAACGGTCACTCATACGAATTTTGTAACAAAAGAAACCTCCAGGATCAATACAATTCCCAAAATCCAGGATCCTACCAATCCAACAACAATAACAAAGGTTCTTATAACCACCAGCAAAGTCATAATCCCTGCAACAATGGTTACAACCAGAATCAGCGCTCTAACAATTCACCAAATTATCAAAAGTTTCAATCTCACAACCAGCCACATTATAAAAATTACGGGCAACAACCACAGTTCGATAATCAGGGACAGCATAATAATTATCAACATCAATCAGATCAATACGACGATAGAAACGATCCTCAAAATTGTAATAATCCGTATCAACAGCAACAAAATAACGCGCAGGTCAGTTACACAAATTTTGCTCAGCCGGCTTGGCAACAGCAGCAACAACAACAGCGATTCTCAAACGACGCGCAACATTTAAACGAGTATCGGGACCGCCGCGTGGACGCGCCGACAGTCCGTACTTGAGTAGAGCGTCCGAAAAATTCGAGAAACCATTGAATGACCCGATAATAATCGACGACGACGACGACGACGACGATTTACCGAATGTTTTTCCAGATGCGACTAGTTTAATAGTCGGATTAATCAATAAAACGATAGCAGAAAGTTCGAAAGCGAAAGTCCCGGTGACATCTCAAGTACCACTGACCGATTCAAAAAATCACCTGAACACCCGCGATTTGTATGAAAACCGTGCTCTAGTGACGCAATCTCGAGATCGACAAGAATCTGTTCAAACGTTCAGAACTGGAATTATAACAGCTTTGCGAAAAACTACGGAAAATCCTGATGAGAGAATGATATTGCCAAACCCAAAATCAGTTAAACGCAAAGTAAATACCGAATCGTGTCACAGCGCGGAGCCGCAAAAGAAAACAACAGCACGTGGAGTCGACTACTCAGATTACACATTCGACGCTGATAACAAAGACGTTTCAAATCCAAGCAAAGCGAACGCACAGGCTAAACACATCCACACCCCTGACGCGAATACACCAGAGTACACACAGGTGAACGATCCTGTAGACGCAAATACCACCACAGTCCCTTACGTTACAAATCTAATTGCTGAACTCGCGGAAAAACAACAGAGACAGAAAAGTAGCGAAACTCAAATTTCCACAGTCAACAATCATTTTCAAGAGAAATCCGCAAGTAATATAGTACCGCTACACAGGCGAGACGAAAACAAGTGTCCAAAATCTTCCTTGGTCTCGCACTATCAATCAGAGACACCTAAAACTCCTCCAGACTCACGATCAGATAAGAGAAAAATTGTTAAGAAAAATCCTGAGCGAATTTCAAAACCTATTTATTCGAAGTTTTCATTCTCAAAACGTGACCCGGAAACGAAAACTGTTAAACGCGAATATTTCCCGCAAAATAGTCAATCCAAACCCATGACCGGTACCGCTAGAGACCTTCACTCAAAAATTGAACTTCCGTTGAGCCATTTCGTCACACATTCAGACGACCTGCCTCCAACAACTGATTCGATTGCCAAAGAATTAAACGCGAATATTATCAATCGAAAAGATAACTCAGCTCATTGCAGTCCAGCTGACTGCAGCACAGCCTCACATGGCGTAGCAGAGCGTAAGGCGACACGCAAACGAGATAACGACAAGCGTTTCAAATCTTCCACCGTCTCCAACCATCAATCAGGCATATTTAAAAGTCCTTCAAATTCAAAGAATAGAAAAATTAACAAGGAAGGTCGAAAGCGAATTTCAAAATCTAAGTCGAGGATTTTACCCTCGAAACGTTACGTCGTTAAAAGAAAAACTGTTGAACACAAAGCAGTACCGCGGAGTAATCCAATAAAACCAATGGCCGGTACATCCCGAGATCTTGATCCAAAAACTACAACACCTGTCAGCCGATCCCTTGTAGATTTAGACGACCAGTCTCCATTAGTCATTTCAAACGTCAACGAAATAAATGCGAGTTTGAACTCACAATCAGCTCAGTACAGCCCAGCTGACTGCAGCACAGCCTCGCTTGGCGTAGCAGAGCGCAAGGTAACACGAGAACAGATACGCGATAAGAGATTCAAAGCAATCAAACTCAAGCTCACAGAGGATTCTGACCGTTCAGCATCAAATAGAAAAAGACCGTCACCCGAAATTCTACCCCCTCCTCGACCTCCAGATCCAAATAGAAAAAGACCGTCATCCGAAATTCTACCTCCTCCTCGACCTCCAGAGTCAAATAGGAAAAGACTGTCATCCGAAATTCTACCTCCTCCTCGACCTCCAGAGTCAAATAGAAAAAGACTGTCATCCGAAATTCTACCTCCTCCTCGACCTCCAGATCCAAATAGAAAAAAACCGTCATCCGAAATTCTACCTCCTCCTCGCCCTCCTGATCCAAATACGAAACCTACGGCCGGTACCTCGCGAGACCTCGATCCGGAAGCTTCACCAACATACCTCGAGTTCAGGAAAAACCTAAACCTTCTCCCAAGGTTTGACAATCCAAACGTGATAGAAATACAGGACGATTTATTAAAACAAAAAGATAATTTAGCACACTGCATCTCAGCTGACTGCACAGCATCGCTTGGCATTGCAAGCCAAATGGCAAAACAGGGATTGATTCAAAAGAAGATACTGAGAGCAATGAAACCGAACCTCAAAGACATTATCGCAGTAAATCACCCGCGACGCACGATTTACAACCTGATCACGAAAGACAAACATTTGCTCGAACCCACAGCGGAAACCATGTATAACACCTTGCAAAATTTGAAACGGGCCCTATCAAAAGACGGAAAGAAATCTATATCGATACCGAGACTAGGATGCGGCTTAGCCAAACTTGATTGGAATTGGGTTAGTACCATGATAAAATACATTTTCAAAGATACAGATATAAAGATCACGGTTTGCAATTTTGACCCCACAACACCGCAAAAGCACAATGACGCATCAGACCTGGAAACAAAACCTCCTCCTCGACCCCCTGACCCTATTGCAGACTCTCCGCCATCCAACGCCTTATCTCCTCTTCATACGATCAAACGCAGATCTCCTCCACATCGTTCCTCTCCTTCATCAGCTGTAGACTCAGACCAAACACCTGACACTCCTGTTCGCTTATCAACGACTCACACACATTCAAACCAACACAACAAACATCCGATTGACGAACGCGACCTTAACAGCGATACTTTTGATTAACCGATGGCAATATCCGTCCTTCCTCCCGCAGAAATCTCTGACCCCTCAATGATAGTTTCAAACTACAACTACCCTATTGACAACGATTTTCCAAAAAAAAAACTTACATCAACCGACAGACTCGCTTCCGACTTATCAAACCAGACAAATCAATTTTCAAGCAATTTCCAGAATCCAACCCTATTTTCCCTTTTATGTTACAAAAATCGTTCGCATAAAGTTATATCAGTTTAAATCGAGCTTAAAGATTCGCCCTTTTTTTTTCCAAAGTAACCGATTGCAAGATAAAAAAGATTCTTGCGACGCATTCTTGATCATTTTTCGATTTTTAGTTTAACAACACATTTTATATATAAGCTTAGTATTAAAATATTTACAATTAACAATTATTATACGTTTTTCATGCATTAAAACAAACCCCTCGAAGAAATATATTGTTATTATCCATTAGCCACAAAACCAAGAACATTTGTATCAAAATTATTCGAAACTTTAGAAACAACCCCCACCACTTCGAAATATTAATTACCCACCATTTCATTTCAATTAAAAATTAAGTATAATAATAAGACACATTTGTATTCACCAACATCCAATAAATAATTTGTTTTCCTTTCAACATCTACCACATAAGACCGATAAAAACAATTAAATTAAAATTACAACAACCTTATTGCATTCATTTTAGAATTAAGAATAGCCAATAGATGACATTTGTATTTGACCAACAATATCCAATAAACCAATTTTCAAAAACAAAGTTCACTAACCCGCTTAAACGCGCACTAACCTTAAGCGCATTTACCCTTAAGATCAATGCACCAAATTGTATCAATTCATATCCATAAGTAAATTTCAATCAATAGTTAACTTCATATGTCACACAAAAATTAAACACATTCACATTGTAAACCAAATTCACAACAACACAAACACCATTAAAAAATCGAATCACCATTTTAAAATAATTTCCAAAATTTAAGTAATCATAAGAAAACATTGTAAACTAACCTTAAGCACATTTAAATTTAAGTTACATCATAATTGTAATCGAACTTTATTTTTTTAGTTTATACCTTGTTTACTTGAAACACATGCTTAACACCCTATGTTTCATCTAACGGGGGGGGGTGTTACGTCTGGCCCCACGGTCCATACGTCGCCTACCCTCACACACACACACACACACACACACACACACACACACACACACACACACACACGCACGCTTAGCTCTTAGACTATCGTTACCAGACGATATACGCAGAACCGCGATATTGTCTTCGCTTAAGCCTGACGGTGCATCACACGATACACGTGTGATGGCTCGGTCAGTCTTATGCACTCCCCTCACCCTTCCCGCTGGCTTCTTCAGTCTGGACTGAATTAGCTGGACTCACTTCTATAATAACTCTCTTGAGGATAACATCCCCCTTCGCTAGTAGTAGTTAATATTGTACACTCTGACTCTTACTTGAATACTTGAATAAACGCTGATATATAATTACTTTGTTCTACGCAGAAACTCTCACTTACTTTATTTATATCTTAGACCTTCGGTATACTTCTGTATCTTTATTCGGGGTGAACCCTTATAAATATACTTGACTGGCTTAGGCTTGTTACACAAAATTCTGATGCTGTCTTTCGATATTCGAAAATCCACGACTGGCAGGCCCTTCATTCAGTTTTTCTACGTCACTGATATCAATTTCACATCAATCGAATGTGTTTTGGCTGAGAAAATAGCGTTTGAAAATTCCAAGTGTAAATCATATCGAGGTCACGTGACTTTCATTTCACCTTAAATATTCCACAGGTTTCAGAGACTTGGCGACGTTCAAACCCTACGCTGTGCCAGCTCCGGTGATTGAAAAGAAGCGGAAGAAGCAGAAGGAGGGAAAGAAGGAGTTGACCGCTTCGGAGGTATCGTTTTCCCTCAAATGGCCAAACCCGGTCGCCTCGAAGTATAACTCGCCGAGCGACATCCCCTCGCGAGAGGCTACCAGAAGCAAATATTCGCATTTGAATGTTCAGAGGTCTGATAAATTCAAGAAATTCGTTTCCCCTCGCAAGCAGCCTTCGCAATCCTCTTCTGCGATGGATTATAGCTCGCAGTTCGACGAGGAAGACGTTTATCGCGTACCTTTGAGGAAGGATTCGGGGAATAAATTCAAATTCGTTGTCAAACCACTCAGCGAACGTTATCCAAAGAGCGATGACACGTCCTCGATCGATAGATCGATCGGCAAGAATCTCAGTCTGATATTCGAAGAATGTGTCGAGAAGAACTCGATGCTCGAAAACCGTACGCCAGAAAGGTCGGAATTCGATTTGCTCAAATCAAACGAGAGCGAGGAGCGATGAAAATATATTCTCTGTACAGATTTAATCAATTTTTCATTCGATTTTGATTAAATTAGTTAATAATTAATACATTGAAAATATATTTTGTAACTATCGTTTCAAATCCTTGTATTAATCCTATTAATTGCCGTGTAGGAAAATTAATTTTCACAATAATATTGAATATAATATAGGTATTTATTTATTTTCTCAAGATAAGTGTAACAAACATTTTTATTATTATTTTTGTTTAATCATTTTATTTCTGGTCTGGTATGTAGTTTATATAAATGCGTACGAATTCTTATTAGTTTTCGGTTTTTTGATTATACAGTTTGAATTTGTTGTGCTTGTCTTGCGCCAATATTATTCGGTAAGACACGTACGGAGAGCGTGATTGTGAGATTGTGATAAATTGTTGCGGATATCAAATGAGAATAAAAGAGTATAAAAAACGGGGAAACTCAGATAAATATGAATTAATCGTAAGATTATACACTCGATATGGAAATATTACTGCATAGAGTTCAAGCAGATAGACAATTCTTTCTGTTTATCATAATGATTCGTGATATATGTTGATAGTAACAAAAACGAAAAACTTGTGCGCAAATATTATGCGTTTACTTCACGTCCAATACAAACTATTATAATGTAGAGTCACAATACGTATAGATTTTTTTTAATTTTATTATTATTATTATTATTATTATTTTACTTGCTTATATTTCGATAACTGTTTCTATGTCTATACAACAAGCGTATTTATTCTTTTTTTTTTTACTTCTTTAACATCAGAATAATGCAATAATTAATCGTTTCTTTCCTCACACATATTTTTTAAGCAACTCATTTGGTAACTTATAATCACAACGTGTGCATATGCTTACATGAATTATTAACAATCTGTTCAAGTTAAAAATATAAAATATCAACTTCTAATTTATAAGATAACGCATATCAATGTCAACTACAAGATTCAGAGAGTTAGAATATTAATATTTCTTACTAATCTTTCGTCAAATATTTTATATGAATGGTGAAAGGGGGGTGTTAATAAAGAAGGGCTGGATGTTTAAGTACGCACTTTATCAATTCTCAATTCTTTAAAAATAAATTTGAAAAATCCTGCTATTATACGCTAAGCTTGAATGATGGAAAAATATCGATGAAACATGAAGAGTATCGTGAGGCGTGACTTTTATAGGATGTAATTATGATTTTTTAATCAACTCGTTTTGGCACCTGTTTCGGCTTTTAAATTTATCTCTTGACACTTGCGTCTCTAATTTCTTTTTTTTTTTTTTTTACGAAAATGTTGACAAATTTTATTAGATTAAGGAACTATTATTCAGCCATTCAACAGTATCGATTCCGTAAAATGAGAATATAATTATTGCTTTGGAAAAAGCTTCTAATTGTAAGACACAGGAGACACTGGCGGAAGTTTCCATTTCACAATTATGAGGCAAGGAATATTGATTTTAGTCAGTAATCGACGAAAGTATACAAGAAATAGTCGTTTCGGGCCATTGGTTCAAC
Organism: Euura lappo; assembly: GCA_018257835.1. NCBI lineage: Eukaryota > Metazoa > Arthropoda > Insecta > Hymenoptera > Tenthredinidae > Euura > Euura lappo. The sequence continues at coordinate 48,041 of JAEUYN010000766.1, read as the reverse complement.
GATTATAATATAACGTAGATACGTATACATGACGATAATAAACTACGTTGGTCAACAATCAGCCGGATATAAACAGCAAAAATATGTATCTTACCGGTTCTGTGAATCCGCATAAACACAGAGAAGAATACATCTCGTAGTCACATCAAGTGCACATACTAGGAGACTTACTAAGCTCAGATATTGCAATTAATAACCAAGTGGATAATATCTGTAAACAATAGCGTAATATAATTCCAAGCGCATTTTACCTCTGACTTTGATTCAACTGTTAGGATAAATCGAGATTGTATATAAATATCCAAGGGGTTCCGGGATAACTAGTTACGTCGGAATAAAACTGGGCTTAAATTTTTACCAAAAGTACAGTTTTATCTACGGTTCTTTGGAAGTCTTAGCATCTTTCAGCCCCCTTGGCGTGTCTCTGTATTCTTTCTGATCTTTAGGCTCTCTTGACTCTCTGGACTCCCTGGTATCCCGCGATTCTCTGTCCCTGGAGTCCCTCTGCGATCTTTGACCTCTGTACTTGCGATATCCTTCGCCGTAGTAGCTCCCGCCATTGTGGTAGCCTCGGGATCTATGGTGGAAAGACGGGTAGCTGAAACTCTCAGCTTTGTTCGTATTGCTGCGAAGCTGAGGCAACACCGTACCTCCCACGTTCGGAGTCTCCTGACCTTGTTTCTCTTGTCTGCCGCGTCCTCGATACTCGGAACAGTGATCGAAGCTGAGTTACAAAAATTGTGTCGATTAAACGCGAATTTAAAATCTTTGGGAATTCGAGCGGGTCTAACAACCTGTTATTTCCTCTCGAACCGTGATGCCAGTAGCTTTGATTATGCAGAGGTGGAAATCCCTGGAAGCCTTGTCCTCGACTTCGATGTCCGTTACTGCCGTGATTTCTTCCGCTAGAATGTCCGTTCCCTTTATTCGCAGTCGCTTTTATCGCCGATATTTCCCTACGCTGGTCCTCGTTCTCCCTACGCAAGCAGAGTACCATCGCCTCCGCATCTTCTAGCCGGGTTGTGAGGTCTGCTTGGGCAGCTTGGGCTTCGCTTCCCGCTTGAACGCCGACTTCGGTGAGGGGTGGTTTCTCAGCTCGACGATCCAGCAGCTCCAGTTTCCTGAAACAATCAGAGCTCCAAGTTGCAGCTTCGATATTAAAAGCGAAGGATTTTGACATGGGATACGTACTTTTTTTGCTGGTCAATTATTCCGATCAAATAATCATTTTGTGACTTTGCTTCCTGCAGGGAAACCTTCAGGTCTTGAAGATCACGTTCCAGGATTTCGGCCTGGAGAGAGGCAACATTGACTGAAATTGGGCTGCCCTGAAGAATGAAAAAAATTGTTCAAAAATGCATGCGAATGAACGTTTCTATCTATTGAACTCTGAGTACCTTGGTTTTGACAAACCCATTTCCACTGTCCTCGGGGGAAGAAGGGCTGCCCGGAGCATTCGTTTGACCGTTTGGAAAAACTAGTTGAAATTGTAGATCTGCGAAACGATTGAGGAGTTTGAAAAAAATTCTACGAAGAAAGAGCAGAGGTCAGTCAACGAGGATTTAACGGACCTCTGTTCCTCTGACGCAACGTTTCCACCTCCTTCTGCAAAGCGACTAATATCGCTTGATGCTGTTCCTGCAGGAATTTCATATTCTGTTCCAGCTGTGCCGCTCTATCTCCGCCGCCATTGCTTGATTGCTTGTGGTGAATCGGCGGCTCGTTTCTGTTCGTTACCGCAACAAGTTCGGTGTGAGGTTTCTTTCCCTGTTTTGATGTTTGTTGTGTTTAATCAGCGTTTAGGATAGCAGAGATCGTTAAACTCACCTGTGAGAAAGGTACCGTCGGTAACTTGACGAGAATCTTTGACGTCATTGTCGGTCTGCGATAGTACGGAGCAAAAAATCGTCGGTTTCTAAATCACATCTGAAATAACGTTTTTTTTTCTTCTAAATTTATTTATTTATTGCTTGTTACAAAAACTAGGAAATTTTTGTTAGAATCTCGCAAAAATCTCGTTGTCTTTTTTTCCGTACACCTCGAGGGTGTCTACGAAATGACAGTGCATGAGAGAGAAAGAAGAGAAAAAAAATACTTGTTGGAAGAACGCAGAAAGAATCCACGGGTAAATTAGCGGCAATATTCCCTTTCGTCGAAATCGTTTTCCCACTTCTATAATATATCGTCGAGACGATCCGTTGCCCTCGGTGGGGTTTCACGGTTGTTCAAATTACGCGTTATAAATCCGAGGTATTGAATAACACCGGACCGGTGACAGGAGGGCCACACAATGCCGAAAGGGTCGAAGTATTGATCCAACGCCGGAGTGCACACAAGCTGTTCAACTCGCTCCTACGCGAGTTCAAATGTTCGATATCAATGGTCACTCACGTCAACCAATCGGCTCATCATTTCCGGATGTTCGACGCTTTGTTATCAATGGGTGGAAAAATGTACGAAGGATTTTGACTTATTCGACCCACGCTATGAGAATCGGCGTGTCCGCGATCGTCTAGGGGATTCCCACTGATTATGTATACCGTGAGTATCGTGGATGCGGGCCACTAGGTGCGCCTGAAGCGGGCAACCGTACCTACGGCACGTGCTAATTGTTGCCTGCTTCAGGCGCCCTTAGTCACCCGCATCCACGATTACTCGCGGTATACAACCGCTATCTTTGTAGTCCGATCAGACCGTGACGTGATTCGTTTACTAAAAGATGGGGAAATGTGTGATACGTGAAGCGGCTAACCCTCAAAATTGCGGGAGAACAGTCTTTTTACGTAGTTAATTGCTTAATTCTCCAGTTAGGGACTGAAATTCTCTTACAATCGTTCCGAGTCGAACACTATTTGAATCTCCCGCGCGTCAATGTCGATTTGGACTACAAAAATGGCGGCCCCAAGGGGGTCAACTCGCTAGCATGCCGAGTATACGCGATCCTACGGAAGCCCGGTCCGGCCAACTTATGCAGACATACTCAGTCGATAAGATCGGGATTTAACGACATACTATGTCGATAAAAGTCGAGATTTAACGACATACTATGTCGATAAAATCAGGATATAACGACATACTATTTATTTATTTTATTTTATTTTATTTTATTCACGGGAAATTCCCTTTACATTTGAAATAGTAATAATAGTAAGAGGCACCTAAATAATAACCAGAGTTAGTGCATATTTGCAGAGATGCGGATGAAAACACAAAAAGAAAAAAAAAAAGAAAAATTAAAGTTAAATAATATATGATAAATAATCTTGGCGAGAATACAATTTTTGCTCGTCCAATAACATATATGATATATAATATTAGGGACTATAGACTAGGAGAATTCCAGAAGCTTAGCTTTACATATGGATTTAAAACTAGAAATCGGGACAGAAAAAAGATCATACTATGTCGATAAAAATCGGGATTTGACGTCATACAATGGCGTCGTTTGTAGTAATTTTTGACGTCCCTCGGTCTTGAATAATTTGAGCTACCGATTGCACAGAAATATTCTTCATCTCAGGACATCATTGGTATCCCGATTTTTATCGACATAGTATGTCGTTAAATCTCGACTTTTATCGACATAGTATGTCGTTAAATCCCGATTTTATCGACAGAGTATGTCTGTATAAGTTGGCCGGACCGGGCTTCCGTACGATCCTGTATCCGGTGTATAATCAGTGGGGATTCCCGTAAACGGTGGACGCTGATTGGTCGGTAAAAATATTCCATCGAGTTATCTAACCTCGTTAATTTGCGTAGTCACAGATGTAAACAAAACAATTTCAAACATCTGTCATTCGAAGTCCGATCTATTATTTTTTCTCGTTATTATTAATTCGGATATACTCGGAATTTTTTTCTTTTTTTTAATCTCTTTCTCAACGTTATTTACACGATTTGATATTCATGCTTTATACCGCAAGGATCTGATGACTTTTAAACACGACGAAATATGTCGTTCTTATTCAAGTCTTCGCAACAGTTTAACTACCTCAGCAACAAGGAGAGAGACAATTTTTTGATCTCCGAAGACGACGACGAGGACGAGTTTGATTTTAAGGTAACATTTCACAATGAATTGTCACACAAAATCCGAGTCATCGCCTTCGTTTAATCTTCCAGTACGTTCCTGCCGGTCAATTGAAAAATGTTGTCAAAAACGTTAGACGTCAGAAGGTCAAAATTGACGAGGAACGGAATTGGGAGTCTTTTGTCAAGCGGCAAGAGTCTCTCCAAGGATCGGATACCGTGCTGACCAATTTCGACCCCGGGACGATGACAAATATCAAGGATTTCCTGCGCGACAACATCGGCAACGTAGATAGAGAGCTCAAAAGACTCGAGGACGACGCTATGCCGGAGATAAACAATTTTTACAAGAGTATCGACGGAGCAAAGCGGCAGGAGGGACAGGTGACTGTAAGCCTAATATTTTTCACATATTAGACTCTGAGAATCAACAAAAATGAGGTCATTTCTAGGTCCAAATGACGAAACGTTCGCCTTTGACGAAAGAAACAGGCACAGGGAGCTCGAACATACTGCTGACTATACCGGAGGAGAAGAATTCCCAGCACACTTACAGGAAGTCCTCCAAATCGAAGGCGAAGCAGGCTAACGACACCAGGAAATCATCCTCCGATCATCTAGTGCGGAGGAAAAATCATTCCAGGAAGCTTTTGTGCGCCATGGATGATTCGGAGTATAATTCTAGCCCCGAGCCAAGTCCAGACAGAGCCAGCGAAAAAGAAGATGATTTTTTTACCAGACCAGATCCTCTGGTCGTTCAAAAAGTTTTAGCTATACAACAAAAGGTCTTTTCCGTACTGGACGAGATCTCTTTCAGGCTCGACAGAATCCCGCTGCCTGACGGAGACAGGGATTTGACTCGTAGGCTCCAGCGGGTCGCCGAATTCTCGGTCAGATTTTCTAGAAATTATTTGTACGATTTGGGGAGACAAGTGGCGGACATGCGGCAACACATCAGAGCCATTTCTCCAGACGCCAGACCGAAACCCACCGGAAGAAGCTTCGAGTTTCACCTCCACGCCGTTGGCCAGAAGATGGTCACTGCTCATCAGATATTACTCCAAGCCCTGATCGCGTACTGCAAACACATACCTAGCTCTATTGTTAAAGGACATCCGGGAAAGCTGAAAGAAGTTTTGCAGGTCGTTACGGACCTCAGAGACATGTGCGACAGAGTTAATATCACCTCTGAACACTACGGTTCCGGAGACGCTGATATGCAGCCGCTTGTGGGTGTCCAGTATTCAATAAATTTGAGCTATCTTGCGCATCTTATGATTCCTCGCTTTTTATTACAGACCAAAGAGACACACAGGAAGTGTGGATTGATCTTGTCCAAGCTTCAACACAAGGGCTTTGGATCGGACAATGAATCCCAGCTGATGAGCCACACGACGCAGTCAACGACGGCCGCTGCGCCGTCGTCTTCCCGATCGAGGAGGAGGTGCAAACAAAAACGAATGTCCAGCCGCCTTAGCATGTACAGCGCGGAGGCGAATGTTCCTAAGTTGCATCAGAGCCGGAGACCAAGTGCGTTGACCGCTCGATTTTTAATTTTATACGAGAATTTACTCAATTTTGTTGTTGTTTCAGGCACCTGTTTTCCAAGGGAGAAGAAATACGCGAGTGTAAAATCTAAATTCTTGCACTGCAATCGTTCGACGACTCCCAAACAACCGAACACTAGTCCCGCTACTGTGAAATCATCTTCTAAAGAAACTGTGAGGAATTTTCCTCAAAGAGTTGGAATCCCTCTGAGAGAGGATGACATCAGAACGGTTATGGATACTATACCGCCAGCTGATTCTGATGTAGTGAGTGATAATTGACTAATTTAGCGTCGATTGTATACTTGAATTAATTATAAATTATTGCCTCGTGTTTCAGGGCAGCAGCGTCGGAACAGCACCAACGAATAGATACCTACGAACGAACCTGGCGATTCCTAAGTCTGAACCAGTTTCTAGACAGTTTTCAACTAGGCAACAGCAAATTCCCTCGTACAGAATAACTAGCAAAGAAACACGAAGAGTAAAAGGGAATAAGAAAGAAATTGACGAGCAAGAATTGAAAAAAAAAGTCACGATGATCACCGAGGAACATTTATCCTCTTTGGTGCCTGTTATCGCCGACCTTATGTCGGTGGTCACAAGCAAGGTAAAACTCGTTTGATAAATTATTCGTTTTTCGCTTTCGGCACTCTACCAGAATAGAAAATCAATACGAAGATTGAATTTTCTCTCATTTTCTTCAGCAAAACGATTTTGAGGTCAGACCAGTATCGTCAGCTTCGATGGAAACCCTTTTAGAGTTCTTACAGAAATACCAATCCCCGATGAATGAAACTAGGAAACCAGCTTCTCCCAAGTCCGAGAAGTAAGAGCAGTGTTATAATCGAAATTCGTCGCTCTTTGGACTCAAACATTGTTTTTATCCAACAGCGCAAAAGAAACAAGAACTGGTTCGAAAAATATGCAGTTGATATGTATGCCGTACGACGAGGAAAAAGATGAAGCATCGGAACACAATGGAATCGGCTGCAAATCAAATTCAGATGCTGCGGAAGAGATTCCAGAAATTCATTCTAAAGTGAGGATAATACTCATCGAATCGAATAAATCACAAAAAAAAAAAAAAAACTCTTTCGATTCGAGATTAAATGCTTTAATTTTCAGGGAACTGATCCAAGATTGGAAACTCGTAATACCGAACAGAGAGGTTCTGTAAATCTTGTGCTCTCGGAAGCAACGGAATTTGTCATCCCCGAGTACCATAGAAGATACAAGTGCTTCATCGAGGAAAGTCCTATGTACTTGAGCAATACAAACAACAAGCCATGGGACGTGGTTGCATGGTACAATAAATGAATTGATATAGAATTTTTTGTTGTTAAATTCTCATCAAAAAGAAATTTTGAGCCAAATCTATACAATATTGTCTAAATTTGTTAATTTTTGCTCATCTCAGGATCGCAGACAAGCTGGTGGACGAGTTGGTGGCCGAGATATCGAAGGAACTACAAATGGACAACGTTATTAAAAAAATGTTTGATTTGGAGTTCGAAGAGTTTTAGCAAATCGATCGATTCCTTGCCTATGAGATAACTTTAAACTAAAGTACAAAAAAGAAGAAAAATAACACAAAAAAATATCTGTAGCAAGGAATTGTCTCTTAAAAAATCTTGTGACATTTATATCGTCGTTTTTATTGTATTTTCTGAATAAACTATACGCAGTTTTGTTAAAAGAAAAAATATACTTTTTACCGCGCTTAAGGTGAAATGAAAGTCACGTGACCTCGATATGAGACTGATGATTTACACTTGGAATTTTCAAACGCTATTTTCTCAGCCAAAACACATTCGATTGATGTGAAATTGATATCAGTGACGTAGAAAAACTGAATAAAGGGCCTGCCAATCGTGGATTTTCGAATATCGAAAGACATAATCAGAATTTTGTGTAACAATATTGTTCCGTATCACAAGGAGGTGCTGCCCCTCGTGGAGAGAGGCAGCACTTCCTTGGATTACAGAACAATATTGTTAAAAAACTGTTATTACGTCTCGATTTTAGAAAATCCACGATTGGCAGACCCTTCATTGAGTTTTTCTACGTCACTGATATCAATTTCACATCGATCGAATGTGTTTTGGCTGAGAAAATAGCGTTTGATAATTCCAAATGTAAATCATATCGAGGTCACGTGACTTTCATTTCACCTTGATTGAAACATTTGAAAATCGGCTTCGTCGCACCGCCTTTTGTTTCGGCTCAAATTTCCGTTACATTCACCACGTTTGAATTCGTTTCGCCACTCGCTTCTCTTTTGTTCACGTTCTATCACCCTCAGTTGTTGTTTAGCCACGATTCGAAGCTTTAAAGTTTAAACCAGTGTTTAAAATCGCGGTTTATAAGCTCTCACGCAACAATGGCTGGGGTGCAGAGAGTCACTCTGAACAACTTACAACCAGAAATAAAGAATTCCCTGATCGTCGGGATAATAATCAACAAGCAAGAAATGCGAACTTTTCAAGCTAAAACTACGAGCTGTAAGTAACAATCGAAAAAGATTAAGTTTTGGAAATCTGTTTTATTCCCGCCTTTTTTTTCTTCATACATTTGCTATGACGAATTCAAATTCGCTTTATACAGTCACCCAAGGCGAAAGAGCCGTTTGGAATTTTACGATCCGGGATTCCGACGTCGATTTTGCCAACGTCACCGTATGGGGAAGCAAAGAATACGTCGAGCGTTTGTGCGTCTCTTTCAAGATCGGTCAAGTCGGTTCGTATCTACTATCTGCGGATCTACTGTCGTCGCTTCTTCGCTTTTCCATAAGACGATTATTCTTCATTCTCGATCTCGGTTTCGTCACAGTCGAGCTGATCAATCCTAAAATCATCATGCGCCGTGGAGACGACAGAGGAGAGCTCTTCGTCCCGTCCGTATCGTGCCAATGCAACATCACCCTCAATCAGGGAACGTCCGACATGCACATTCACAACGCGCCGGATCGCATTCAGTTCACCTCTCTGCTCTCCTTGCCGACCAAGAATCCGAACAAGGTGACGAGTCTGGCCGTTGCTTTGAAGAATATCGAGCAACTCAAGGACCAGCATATCGACGCGATGGTCACTCTCATGTCTGTGAGTGGAGAAAAAAACAAGATTTTCTCACAGCAACGGATATTTGATCGTGTTTTTCACTTTTCAGATGAGCTCGATGAATCATCTCACTACCAAAGACGGAAGGGCCGTGGTGTGCCGTGATATCGACGTTAACGACGGGTCCGTTGACAAGTCGACCTCCTTTCGCCTCTGGGGAACCGATTGGGCGGAGAAAGCGGAGTTCTGGCAGCCTAGACACACGGTTTTGTTTCTCGCCGACGTTCTGATCACCTTCAGCACCTTCAAGAAACAGACTCTCATGACTATTGGTACATTCCGCGTCGGTTACACCCGGACGCGATATGCTTATCGGATCGTTGTCACTTTTCAGGAAGGAAGACGTTGATTACCGAGAATCCGAACATTCCTCAGACCCAGATCGTCAGGGCTGCGGTTCGCCATCTGCCCGATCAGCCCTTGAGCACCGAGCCTTCGACGCCCGATCGTAATACCTTCTTATTTACGGAGCAATATTGATATCTGGGAGAAGGTCTGACCGCAGTCTCTTCAATGTTTCAGTAAACAGCATCACGAACGTGATGACGATCAGAGAGATCTGCGAGAAGGTGGAAAGGGGCAAATCCAACCCTGACAACGTTCCGTTCACCGCTCTCGCCCACGTCGTTATTAACCAGATGAATTTCGAGGATAAATCCGTTGTTGTGGACAGATGGCGAGTAGACGAAGAAATTTCGGTATCGGACGAGTCTGAATTAGCTGAATTTTGTATCGTTTCTTCATCTTCTAGCGCCATGTGCAAGAAGTGGATCGATTCTGATAAAGAATCTTGTACGAATCCAAACTGCGCTTGTGGCAACGGAGGCCGAACTCCACTGATCGTGTCCAATTTCAACTTGAAATTGAACGTGAGCGATTATTCGGGGCATCTAGTCGCCTGCAGGCTCGTCGGAGCCGCAGCTCAAGACTTTCTGAAGTGTAGCGTAAAGGATTTCAAGGTATAAACGAATATTTCATATGGTTTTTCATTCTCAAACTCAAGTCTTACATGATGTGAAATTTGAATCGTTTCAGGCCATGTCTACAAAAGAACGAGAGGAATTGAAGTGGAGGTGCCTCTTGGAGAAATGCGTGATTGCTCTTCAAGTTGTAGGACCGACTCCCCCGAGGACTTCTCCGATTTACAATGTCCTGAGTGTAAAACGTGATCTCGAAAACGAGCGAATGACCGATTATTCTAAGAATACCGGATTATATTCATAAATTTGAGCTATCAAAACTTTTCTTTCTTTAACATTAAAATTATAGATATTTTTTAGAGTCTACGGACAATAATCATATAAGACATCGTACAGGAAAAAACAGAAATCGTTTTATAATACTTATTTCGTTGTTAAAACAATTACAGTGGTATATCGTTATCGCGGTTCATAAATCGAACCAAACGAATCTTAATTAATCAAAATTAATATAAACTATTATAATATTGTTACTTATTCATAAACAAAAGACACCGTGTCAATTATACGTTATTTACTGAAAAATTAATATTATTGTTTCATAAACACGTTTTTATGACATACGTAAACTTATAATTACAAAGCCGTTGTGGGGTTGAATGAGTAGAAAAATAGAATTGTTTTTCTCCTTCGATATCGTGAAAATGATACAGATTATATTTTTAGTCTCAATCCAACGAATCCAAAATCGGAGTGTGCAGTTTTTCTGGATGGAAAGGAATGTTTCTCACATCTCCCGGTAGGATCATGGGAATGACTTTGATGCGGAACTCGTACGGAAGAAATTCCTGGCAGAACAAGTGGAAGTCATTTCTGGTATTGATTATTCCAAGATGAGCCATTTCTCTGAGTAATTGATTCAGTTCCGTCTTGTAGTTCGCGTACTTTGTACGCCTTTGAATAATAGCCGCAGCCTCGCTGAGATTCTTGACAAACTTTTCCGAACGTACTCTCGTTCTTATATCGTACTTTGGTTCCATTTTGTCCCACAAGAATTTGTACAGCCGATCAGTTGCCCATTTCTTAGGTCTCGAGAGCTTTGGTTTCTTCCATTCCAGCACCTTTCCATTCATTATATAAGCTTTATTCACAGGTTTTGGATCGGTCGGTGTTTTCTTCGCGCTTTTAGCCGCAGCCGAGCCGCTGCCCGATATGGTTTTGAAGTATGAATCTATCTTTGTATTCTTCAGGATCGCCTGTTTCTCATTTATGTATTTCAAGTTGGCAGCTTCCTGTCGCTTCACTTCTTCAAGTTTTGCTTTCAACTGCGTCAATTTATTGCCGGAAAATAGTCCGGAGGTTTTAGACTGCCGAACGATTCCTCTTCCGCCACTGTTGGCAAACGAAACAGAGGCTGGATAAACTCTGCTAGTTTGAGTTGACAAAAACCTCGATTCATTAATTTCGGTATTCTCTGGGTTGCCTCCCAGAGGTTGGAGACCTTGCAGTTCATCGTTCTCTTTTTCCATAGTTGTGGCAGTTTTATCCACCGTCTTCTCTGGCCGATGGATCGACGTCGGCCTCCGTGGCACGGTTGCCAACGATTTTCTTCTATCCTTACGTTTATCAGCTGGAGTAGGAGTAGAAATAGGCTGAGTCAGTGGTTCTACATTCCGAGGGCCAGTTTTGCTGCGCTTCGTTCTTGCCGGTCCAGGCGAATCTTCCGGATCCATTCGAGACCGACGAATTGAAGTAGAACTGTTTTTGGAACGCTCTAAAATTTCATCATCCTCCTCCTCGTCATCTGATACCGGCGAGTCCTGGCCTGTAGATTTTTCTTCAACCCTCAAAGGCGTACTTTGATCCTCAATATTCGATCGCTGTTTGCTTATTTTCGACCGGGATTTGTCCTGTGTTGAATCTCTGGACCTGTTCGCACTGCCGGAGCGACGGACAGATATTATTGGTGAGGAATTGCCATCAACTGCCGCGTCTGGAGAGACGGAAGATTTTTCAAGAGCAATTCCCTCATCCCCAGATTCTCCTCCCTTGCCAGACTCGTCGACACGACTCAATCGACTACGAGATTCCCTTGTTGGCGGAGCCTCTTCCACTTCGTCGGGCTCCTCAATACGACTCGATCGACCTCGAGATTTTCTCACTGGTTGAGAGTTTTCCACCACATCGGACTCATCGATACGACTCGATCGACTCCGAGATTTCCTTGTTGGCTGAGCTTTTTCCACCACATCAGATTCATCGATACGATTAGATTGTCTGTGAGATATCCTGGGTCGCCGAGCTTCTTCCACGTCGTCGTCTCCTTCGATTATGGTTCGTTCCTCGGAGTCAGATTCGTTGGCATCGTGGAATGCCTCGTTTTCGTCACTATCGTCATCTGAATATTCGGAATCCCCGGAGAGATCGTTTTCCTTATTCACAGATCGTCTTTGAGATATGTTTGCACCGTCAGGTCGACCGGCCTCTGATCTAAGCGAACGATTTTCTTCAACCTCAGATCTGGAAGACTTTTCACGATCGCTTCCTTCTTTTCTGGATCTGGACTTATTCGCGGCGGACGATCGCCGTATCACTTTCTTTGCTGGCTGATTGTCTTCCGCAACGGGACCCGCGTCACTGAGAGATCCAGTATCTTCCTCTTCCTCGCTTATAGATCTCTCATCGCTGTCAGCCTCATGGACGCCACTGGAATGGTGGATCCATGTTTCGGGCTGATCCTTTTCACGGTCAACATGTGCAGGACTGGCAATCGGAGTGCGATTATGGATCTCCTTCCCAGATTGCCGAACAGATTCGTTCGCAACGCTCGATCGACGGAGCGGAGTTCTCGGTGCCCGACGTTCTCCGGATTCCGAATTCAAGGAGCCGGATCTACCAGTAGGATCTTTCCGTCGTTTCGACGATCGTCTCTCGATATCGGACGCAGATACGTCCCTGGGGCGTACGAATTCCTGGGTTTTTCTCTGTACAATTGGCTCGGAGCGGGTCGAAGTATCTAGATCTGAAAACATTGCAGCGATTCTTTCCTCCGGAGTGAGCCGCTTTTTACGCTGAAATGTCGGTCTCTGCTTCTTGACACTTTCATCTGAGATCGAATCATCTTCCTCGATCGAAAAGTCACTTCCCGAAGCTGTTGAATCGGGAATAAACAGCGAAATCAGTATTATTCGAACAAGTTCTAACATCAGAGTGTGAAAATAATTCAAAAGCTCACCCAATCTCGAAGCTGGCTTTTGCCTGGATTCTTCTCCCGATTTGCTCTGATTTCCATCCGGCTCTCCGCCGATGGACGGGTCATCTTCGCTCGGCATATCCGTCAGCAAATCATTAAAGTGAGCTGATTTTCTCGTTCTAGTTTTGGTGAACATCGTTCGTTTCTTCGATTGCGATATCACCGGCGATTTACGTCCCTCCAAATCACTGTCTGTAAAATAGAATCATTTAGCATTGGAATTCAGGCCTTGACTCAAAAACCCTGCGACGACTGTCTCATTTATATACCTGCGCCTGTAGTAGCCTCGGAAATATCAGACGGAACTCCGCCTTTACCGAAGCTGTCCCGTCTGGATTGAGTCGTTCCAGTGCTTTTGATGTTAGGAGCAGTTTCCGGCCGACTGTAGGATGTACTTCCAGGACGGGAGTCCTCTCCGGACTCCGGGGCCTCTAGCGCGTCTTGGAAAATATCAGGCGCATCATTGCCCGAGTTAGATCCAGGGGCGAGGTCTCCGATGGTCAGCTTTTTCTTCTTCTTCAACGGCGGCTGCCTGATCCTGTCCATGCTAGAGTCCGTCAACGAAACACTGGACTCTCTGTCGTGACTTTCCGAGTTCCTAGTGTCTTCGCGGATGCTAGAAGCCCTGGAGGTCGACGCCAGGATATCGGTGAACAAATTTCCCTGACTGCTCTTCCGCTTCACGCGAGGCATCTTGGATCTCGGCTTGGCGACGCCCTCGTTCAGCACGGCAAGGTCAGAGGCGTCCAGACTTTTCTCTGTAAAATTATACTCCGGGAGTAAAAGAAAAAGTAGGGCGAGGGTTTGGATTTACCGGAGACGCTGCTTCTCTCTCGAGACGCATTGGCCATGGAACGTCTCGCCTCAGTCGTATTGTCCATGACCTTCCACCAGGATCTTCGAAGCGGCGTTGCATCGGGTTCGGAGTCCGAGTTGAGAACGGCTTCATCTTGGACATGACCGAAGCGCAGCGAGGGTCGTATGGTAGCCGAATTATCCTCATAGTCTTTGTACCAGAGCGGATTATCTGAAAATCGATCGATGGACGAAGATGCGTGATAAATTTGATCGGGATCGAAGGAAAACAAACGGAACTAACCTTCTTCCTCGCTGTTGGATGAGTCCGGGTTCAACACGCCGGACATTTGACTCTGGATACTGTATCGCGACGATCGTCGTATCGACTTTCTTGCCGTCATTTTTACGCCTTTTCATTTACTGAGTAATTATTGAACCTCGTTTCAAGAATCTACGCTCCAAGACACGATGTCGTTTCAAGTTTCAACGATTCAAATTGTCTCATGCACCGAGTGAAACTCAGGAGTCGACGGCGCATAAGGTGAAATGAAAGTCACGTGACCTCGATATAATTTACACTTGGAATTTTCAAACGCTATTTTCTCGGCCAAAACACATTCGATTGATGTGAAATTGATATCAGTGACGTAGAAAAACTTAACGAAGGGCCTGCCAATCGTGGATTTTCGAAAATCGAAAGAAATAATCAGAATTTTGTGTAACAATATTGTTCCGTATCACAAGGAGGTGCTGCCCCTCGTGGAGAGAGGCAGCACTTCCTTGGATTGCGGAACAATATTGTTAAAAAACTGTTATTACGTCTCGATTTTCGCAAATCCAAGACTCTTAGGCCCTTCATTAAGTTTTTCTACGTCACTGATATCCAATTCACATCAATCGAATGTGTTTTGGCTGCTCAAACAGGTTTTGAAAATTCCAAGTGTAAATCAGCTTGCGTTTCACCTTAAGAGCATGCTACAGTCATTTTTTTTTACTCTTCTTTACCGACCTTACCCAGTTTTCACTTGTTTTCACTGATAGCAAAGCCTACGCGTCACGAGCGCGGAAAAGGAACCAAGAGTGCAATTCTAGATGGAATTCCGAAGATATATATCGGAAAACTTCTTTGTTTCATGCAACAATGAAGACGTATTCTTGAAAACTGCACAAAATGGTAATTGTCGATGTCAAGCGGTGGTCGCGGCCATGATGAACGGGCGAAACTCACAATCACCGCTTGACATCGACAATTACCATTTTGTGCAGTTTTCAAGAATACGTCTTCATTGTTGCATGAAACAAAGAAGTTTTCCGATATATATCTTCGGAATTCCATCTAGAATTGCGCTGTTGGTTCCTTTTCCGCGCTCGTGACGCGTAGGCTTTGCTATCAGTGAAAACAAGTGAAAACCGGGTACGGTCGGTAAAGAAGAGTAAAGAATGACTGGAGCATGCTCTTAAGGTGAAATGAAAGTCACGTGACCTCGATATGATTTACACTTGGAATTTTCAAACGCTATTTTCTCAGCCAAAACACATTCGATCGATGTGAAATTGATATCAGTGACGTAGAAAAACTTAACGAAGGGCCTGCCAATCGTGGATTTTCGAATATCGAAAGAAATAATCAGAATTTTGTGTAACAATATTGTTCCGTATCGCAAGGAGGTGCTGCCCCTCGTGGAGAGAGGCAGCACTTCCTTGGATTGCGGAACAATATTGTTAAAAAACTGTTATTACGTCTCGATTTTCGAAAATCCACGATTGGCAGACCCTTCATTGAGTTTTTCTACGTCACTGATATCAATTTCACATCGATCGAACGTGTTTTGGCTGAGAAAATAGCGTTTGATAATTCCAAGTGTAAATCATATCGAGGTCACGTGACTTTCATTTCACCTTAATCGAACCTCATTAGTCCATGAGCAACGATACGATCTCGACGATCAATGCGATTGGATTATTTCGCGCATGCGCAGTCGGCCTCGATGTCACATCGAATGCCTTGATGGATTCAAAAAGTTGTTTACTAAACATAACCAACAATATTTGACGTTTTAAGTTACGTAGAATCTCGCTACTGCGATGCCTTTGTTTTCTAATAAATTTTCCCCGAAGAAAACGCCGACTAGAAAGGCCTTCGTTTCGTTGGCGAACAAGGACCTCAGTCCGAAAAGAATCGAGAAGGAATTAGGCCCCGACGTAGGACCCATCCGCCTACGACTCGGGGATCAGGAAGCCGTTTTTGACGGCGGCCAGTGGATCCCCGGTATACAATGTGGTTTCATTAGCTGAGGAGAGTGATAATTCCCCCAATATTTAAACTCGTTATTTGTTTTGTTTGAAAACAGAAACTGGAAAAGCTGGCGGGACTCACAAAGAGAACGAAAGACTTCGACGGGAGGTGAAGAAGCTGGAGGAGGAAAACAATCTATTGAAAATTAAATTTCAAGTCATGCTGGACATGGTAATTATTTCTCTAAACAAGTTTAAAGTGTATCAAAGATTTTATTATTTATTTTTTAACATCATTTTTTACATCTATGATACGAATAATTAATAATCAATAACCGAAACTAAATAAAATGTACAATTTGTTGTATTTTGTTACGTATTAAAAATAATATATTTTTATACTTTATGATATAATACATTGTTCGAAATTAATTCTTGTTTGTTTTTTGTTTTTTTAGCTGACGCAAACAACAGCAGAGTCAAATCTTCATGGAAAGGAGCTTGAGGCCCTTAGGAATAAATTGTTACACACTAAGCGCACTTAGATGATAGTTAATTACCTATAATATCACATTTTAATCATTATTCAATCCTATCAGAATCTTCAAGATTCTTACTATCTTAAATTGAGTATAATTTACAAACTATAAACAAAGTTGCCTTAATCGGAATCGCCGTCTCCGTTTCGCTGGCAAGTCCTCCTAGTATGGCCTGTAAAATATTTAAAAATAATCAACACGTTCGTTAGATTGAAAATATTGTATCAAGCTAGAAACTCACCCTCTTCTCCGCACAAACCGCACTTTCTCTTCCTCCCGGTATTATTATTCGCCCTTGAAACGTTCGAATTGCGGGAACCCCCGCCTCTGCCGGTGCTCCCACCTCCGTTATTCTCATCAACTTCGTCGGCCCATTTGAAAAAATTACAAGTGCTACCCATTCCTTGAGGACATCCGTAAAATTCTCTCCCCTTGTTCGCCCCTTCTTTATGTACAGTTAATCTGTGGGATGTAAAGTTGATTAAATAATGTAATAACCGAGACGACGTGGTTTTAACTAACTTTCTCGCTGGTTGCCCGCAAGTACAAATAGGCGCTCCGGACGCGGATCCACCTCCGGTGTCTCGATCGTTCCTCGGGGCTGCAGCTTGTCTCGGTCTTGCCTGAGTGCTGCTACCACCTCCGTTCCAAGATGGTTGATCGTTGGTTCTACTTTGGGTGCTGGGTGGCGCCGCGGCTTCTTCCGCCCATAGGAAAAAGTCACAACCGCTTCCCTGCGGTTTGGAACATTTGTAGAATTGTCTCCCTGTTGAAAACGAGTTTAGGATCAGAATATGCAGATATTTGAACAAATTTCTTTCCTCCGGCAGACCTTGATTCGCTCCTTCTTTGCGTACGGTCAGTTGCTTGGCTTGTTCGTGGCAATTGCAGAGTATCGTATCGCTGGTGTTCCGTTGATTCTGGTTATTCAAGTTACTGAAACTATCGTGGAAAGTTCTGGTCGTAGTGGAAGTCGAACTCCAGGAAGAAATCCCAGAGTCGCTTCCTCTAGAGTTGTTTGTTTGCCTCTGTGGATTTTGTGGTCTTGAATTTGTGCTCCTAGAGTTTATAGCCGTAGTTCTAGGAATTGAGTTGGTCGCAGCAGTCCCAACGGCGTTGTTAGCCTGCGGTACGCTTCGAACGCTCTGTCTCTGTACGTTGAATGTCTCGTTTAGCATCGTGTCGCATCCCCCTATACAGGAAGTGTAAGAATTTCCAAGATGCGGGAGGCTCCCTGCTCGCAGGGTGAACTTTAGCAGTGGCATGTCTCCTGGGCACTGGAATTTCGAAGAAGACAGAGTTCAGGCTCAAAATAATTCCCCAGAGTCGGCAAAATCGATTTTCTTATTCCCCTCACCGAGTTGCATTTGTTATTTTGGACCTCGATCCCCTCGACTGTAGGCGGAAACCATACGGAGTTATTACAAGTAGGAAAAGCCATACACCCGATATATTTCCCGGAACCGTTCCTTCGGTCCTTCAGAGTCATGTTGTTTCCACACTTTGGGCATTTGAATACAGTTATATCTTGTTCAGGATTCGCTATTTGGGCGTGTTGTACTCGTGCCGGAACCTCGTCGAGGTAATGGGCGAGCGCGTCGTCTATTAAATTGGCTTGTTCCAACGCAGCGGTGAACACCGCCTTGTATTTAGCTACTTGGCTCCTCAAAACATCCGCCGGCTGTTTAACTCCGTCGCATATTCTGAAATAATAATCGTTGATTGGACAAATCACAATTTCAAACAATTTCTTCCAGTCTGCTCACAGTTTCAAGTCGTTCTCGAGTCCCGCCCTCAGGTGCGGCTTCGACATGTTGAATCCCATGCTGTCGTAGCCCATGACGAGTCCGATGCCCAGTTTGCCGGGAATGAAGTACTTCTGGTCCTTCAGGCCGACGTACTGCCTCGTTTTTATCGTTTCGATATGTTCCGCGTGCGTAGCGTCGGTCCCGATTCCGTGCTTGTCCATCAGAGCGATTAGATCGGCTTCCGTTAGTAGATTAGGAGCCGAAGTTTCCCCGCTCACTTTGTCGATGCTGGTCGGTCGGAAAGTCTGACCTTCTCGGTACGCGTGAATCTCTTTCGCTGACCAAGTTTCATAGGGATAAACGTCTAGATAGTTCCTTGCGATTATCTCAAGACCGCTCGCTACAAATTTCTCTCCAGCTACATCGATGTGAACAATCGTTTCCTGGCCTTCCGCGTCCTTGGATAAACAAGCCAGAAAGTGACGAACTATAAATTCGTACACACGCGCTTCGTTCCCTGTAATTAAAAATTGAACATCATTTCTTCGTTCTTCACACAATTGAATTGCGAATCTTGGCTACGTGCCTCCCAAAGTATTTATAAACTTTGTAGGATGGATGGGAGGATGGGCTCCGTCGTTCTTCTTTCCGTGCCGCGGGTTTGGACCATCCTGTAACACTCGTTGCGCAAATTCGCCCCACCGCTCACTGCCGGCTTGCTGTTGGACCAACGGCGCGAGATTCAGCTCCTTGGGAAATATGTTCGTCTCTGTTCTAGGATAGCTGATTATACCCTGGGTGTATAGCTTCTCCGCTATCTTCATGGTCTCCTTTGCGTTGAGTCTCAACTTCCGAGATCCCAGTTTGGACAATTCCTGTCGAATGAATCAACGGATAGGATATCGGTACGACGAATCAAAGCCAGGGACGCGGCCGAACGAATCGTACTCACGACAGTGTCCAGAGGCAACGGTCTCCACTTGCTCTTTGGTTTTGACACAACTTTTTCGACGGTAGCGTTCGGAGACTCGAGACACACGTCTAAAAATATCTGGCAAGGAAGTTCTTCGAACAGTCGATTTCTCTCCCATTTGAATTCAACGGAAATTTCATCCCTCGCATCCGTTACTCTGATCTTCCAAAATGGTTCGGGTCGGAAATTTTCAATGGCCAGGAACCTCTCGACTACAAAACCCAGAGTGGGAAACTGGCAGCTTCCGTAGCTGATCAACATCTCGGCCAAAGTCCTCGGAAACACTTTCTGAAGCCTCAGGGTCTGGAACCTGGTGAACGCAGCGCCGATTCTCAGATCCAATTCGCTCCGAACGTCCACAGCGTCGCTAACAGCTTTGTTCGGCTCAGCCAAATTGTGGAGCGCCCGAGTGACCGAAGGCGCAGTAATCTCGGAGAATTTTGCCCTGTAAAGAATATCGAATCAACTCCGTCCGTCAAAGTCTTTACTCCGAGTTCCTTCGCATAAATAATCACCGATATATCTTCATGTTCGGTCTAACAGCCTGGCAGACTTGGATCACTTCGTATCCTATGTTTTCTCCCTCTCTGTCGCAATCCGTCCATATAATCAGGGCCTGGCAAGCCTTCGCCTCCCTCTCCAAGGTCTTCTTTATCTTCGTGAAATTCTCTTGGCATTGTTTGACCACCGGCGCTTCGAACAATGCCACGGGATTGCAGCCCTGCCAGCTACGGTATCCTCCGACGAACTCGTAGTTCAGCAGGTGGCCAGAAACTGAGGTCATTATCATCGTGCACCGCTGGCCCCACAGCTGGGTATCGAACTCGTATATTTTGTTGAAGACGGAGAGTCCTTCTCGCTGGAAACGAACAAGGTATCGAATCGATAGGGCGAACGGAGCGGATTCGAGAGTGAATTGGATTTACCCGCTGCGAGCCACCTCGCGATAGGTAACCGGCGATCCCTTTGGCAGCGTCATTTTTTTCGGCAACGTTGAGCACCTTCATGACCGGAGTTTGATCCGTGGTTGTCCCGCGCCGCTCGATCCACAGGCTTCGGAGTGCTGGAAAGAAACGATTTTATAACCTCAAAAACGTGCGGGACGAAGAATTCGATTTCGATGAGAGAAGATGAGGGATTTGTTGAAATGGAACGAAGAACAGTGTCTCGTTCCGACTAGTTTCTCAATCGATGCGGAGTTGCGACAAAAGCGATGAAAGGTGGTTAAATTTCATTCGCATACCCAAAAAACGCTGCCTGATATTTCTACGTGTTAATAAATGCATAGGATCGCGTTGCGAATGTTGTGCCGCAAAAATGGCGTCTGCTAGGTTACGCAAACTCGCTGGGAGCTTTATTTTCGAATACAATTCGCTCAGAAGGTAAAAAAACGGATCGATCTCACCGCAGGAAAACGTTCGTTCCCAACCCGACCGTCGTAATTGATCGATTCAACGATCTATCAATCTATCATTGTTCTCGTTATTTGAGGTTATGTCCTCCCATCAACGTTATGCGTGAATTCCAGACAGTCCTCGTCGCTGCTGACCGCGACCAGGAGACTGTCGAGCAAGTCTAAATCATTGGAGGATGGAGAGGGTGTCGAAAAATCAGACGTGCCCCTCAAGTTCACCGCGAGCAAGGCGCAGGCTTGGAGAGCTCGACAGACTAGATCGGGCCGCTCGTCCACCGAGGACGAGCCCTGGTACCAGATGTACGTGGTTTTGGCGAGTCTCTCGGCCTTCATGTTATACTTCTTCGTCCTGAGAGAGGAAAACGACATCGATGAAAAGCTTGGTTCTTCGCTGTACGACCACATAGAAGGCCTGGAAGAGCTGCAGCTAGAAATGGCCATCGAGTACAATCGGCAGAACGGAATCAGCACCGAGGCGCTCGTCGCGAGATTGAACGAAGTCAAGAGCCAGAAGTCGAAGGAGCAGTGAACGATTTCAGCCGGTTAGTTGCGCCCGATGTACCGTATTAATTGAAACTATGCCGATGGTGTGAGTAATAAAACAATCGGTCAGAACTACAGGGTTTCTTGTAAAAAATCGACTCTTTAATAACCATTCGATCACAAGGGGTACAGCAGCTGGCCCCAAAATACATCGTTCAGTATCTTAGCCCATTCGACCGGTGGATGAGGATTTATAGTCTCCGGGATGCAACGTTTCCACGTTTCGCCCCAGGGAGAGACGACCGTGGATACGACCAGCGTCGTCGGCCCTTCTTCGACCCTTTCGTACATCTTCATGTTTATTGTGCCTGAAAAGGTGCGACTCGCGTTATTATTTTCAGCCTCAAGCCCATTTTCCACGATTCGACTTACTGCTCATGACCGGAGAGCGAATTAGCCACTTTGCGAAAGCATAGACCGGCATTACTTGCAAGTAGAATCTAAGTCTGGTCAGAAATCCTGCCAGTCCGATGAGCAGGAGACGCAGCTGGGATCAGAAAAGAGTTTAATCGATTATCGTACGCAGGGTGATCGGGTCGATATTCTTCTTACGGTTGTAAAAACTGTGTAATAAACCCATGTGGTCGGCATCAGGAACAGGAGGATGGTGAACAGCAGGGTTCCCACGAATAATTGATCGGCCTGGTACTGACAAGAGTCGACTCTTTCCCTGAGCGGGTTTTTCTTCTTTCCGAGAAACAGGTGGAACAGCGCGGTCAGACCCCGAAGCTGCATGTTGAATAATCTTGAGAAACAGAAACGGATTGTTATATTATTCCTGGTCGGATCGCGAGCGAGCGGGAGCCGGGGGACGGACCTAGCTGCATAGACGTAGATGCAGTAGCTGTGGAAGCTGACGAGAGCCAGAAGATCGGCTATGATTGCGATCTGAAAAGTGACTCCGAGTCTTCCGCAGAGGAGAAGAACTCTGAACGAAAATTCCAAGAGCGGTTTAGTCACGACTAGGAACGTCCACCACAGGTTTATGTGGTACAAGAAAAACCGACCCAGCATTCCGTTGAACGAGTGATTCAGCTTCAGTCCCGCCGGGGCTCCCATCACCCAGTCTATCAGACCCTTCAGCGAATCGACGACGATCTGGAAGAAAGAGGAATTACGTTCATTAAAATGACCGAGAGTTCGTAGCGCCGACTCGAATCACCTCCGCATTCTTGAAGAGGTTCCGAGACAGCGGGACGCGTCCGATGTTGTCCATCAGGAACCGGAGCATCAGAACGCCGAACAGGACGTCCAAGATGACCGCGAGGATGTAGTTTCCGGTTTTCAGGGTGATTCGCTTCCTTTGAATTATCGTGGCCAGAGTCCACTCGGCGTTCTCGAGCCAGCTGTGCAGGTGCAGGCCGAGGGTTGAATATTTGAGCACCGGAAGCAGCTCGTCGACTACTTTGGCCGTTAATTCGACGGGGTAGAGAAGAAGCAGGGCGTGATAAGTCAGGAGGATTTCTCTGACCAGACTGAACTTGGATTTCTTGTTTATCTCGTCCTCTACGGACTTTTTGTGGAGCAGTTGCTTCAGTTCCTGAAAGTGGTCTCCGAGGGGAGCCTTGTTTATCAGCAATTCGGAACGCAGCAGTGCCGTTTGGTCGTAGACTATCATCACGGTGTGGTGAGAGCTCGGCGATACCTTCCGACCATCCAGGACAACGTCCCTCGTGCAGTACTCGCAACTCCCCGGTTTACTCAGGCAAAGGTTGACCCAGTCCGGCAACGTCTTGTCAACGAACCCGCGGGAGGTCTTCGATGGAGAAAAATAACCGATCAAATCGTTGCTCCCAGGGTCAACTTTGCGAACTCCGATAATGAAAAATTTCTTCGAGTCGTTGTACGGGTCGTTAACCACCTTGCCGAAAGTGTACCCCGGCTTTTCGTGCGAAAATTCCTTAGGTATAAATATAAGAATCGTTTTAGTCATCGTTTGTTTTTATTTACGATAACATAACCTCTAAAAAATTGTCAAAAGTTAGGTTATGTCTACCGGATGTAAGTATCGCGCTCCCCATCGCGGCCCCTCATGAAGCTGTGAAACAGCCGCCATCTTTGTAGTCCGATCATACCGTCACGTCATTTGTTTACTAAAAGATGGGGAAATGTGTGATACGTGAAGCGGCTAACCCTCAAAATTGCGGGAGAACAGTCTTTTTACGTAGTTAATTGCTTAATTCTCCAGTCAGGGACTGAAATTCTCTTACAATCGTTCCGAGTCGAACACTATTTGAATCTCCCGCGCGTCAATCTCGATTTGGACTACAAAAATGGCGGCCCCAAGGGGGTCAACTCGCTAGATCCTCTATCTAGTGTACACCCAGGGAAGTTGAATCTGAAGCGCCCGTGATAGGCAACTGAACATACACCTGTAATTTGGTTGGCAATGCCACGTTGTAACTCGCCGCCGAAAAAATTGACGAGCTATAACGCTTGGCATTGCCAACCAAATTACAGGTGTATGTCCAGTTGCCTATGACGGGCGCTTCAGATTCAACTTCCCTGGGTGTACATACAGTGCGGATGCGGAATGCGGGCCGATAGGTGCGCCTGAAAGCGGGCAACCGTACGTACGGCACGTGCTCATTCTTATGGAACGTATGTACGGTTGCCTGTTTCAGGCGCACCGAGTGGCCCGCATAGCGAGAAACTCACGGTACAGTGTGGATGCGGGCCGATAGGTGCGCCTGAAAGCGGGCAACCGTACGTACGGCACGTGCTCATTCTTATGGAACGTATGTACGGTTGCCGGCTTCAGGCGCACCTAGTGGCCCGCATCCACGATTCCTCGCGGTATATATCGGTACGTGTGCTTCCAAAGACCGCGAAGTATTTTCAAACAGACTAGAAACTCGACGCGGCAAAATAATGGTCGTCTAACTAGTGTGCCTAGGCTGTATATTCGCGAATCGCGAAGCGCGTTTCCCCTCCGCTCCTCCACCGCCGCCCCCCGCAGGTCAGAAAAATACCCGGGCATCGTAGTTGGCTTGTTGTAAGAGAATTTTACAATGTAGTAAGCTTGAAACTCATTCTCGGCATTTTGGGCTCGGATGTTTATAACATCGCGATAGTATCTGGAATGGGCTGACATTCAGGTGAGTAGAGAGAAGAGAAAAAACTCGAGCATGTTACGGAATCGAAATGATTATTCCTTCTTTTATTTCTACCGACTTGAATCCGGCGCAAGCTGCAACCATTTTTTGCCATATAACCTCAATAATAATCTCCCTTTGTGGCACTCTGGACACTCTCTTGATAGTTTAACGCCGTTTTGCGAGACTCCGAAGCAATTCCAGACGATATTAGATCGCGATTAACGATCGTCGATATCGCAAATCAACGGTACTCGGGCTATTAACATTCCGTTGGATGATTGCGTAGCTCCAACAACGAAATATCATCGATAATTCTTCCATCTTATCTGGATCGAACTTTGCGCCGAACGTGTAAGCAGGGAATTTAATCGCGTTATTCTTTCAGCCCAATAACCGAGTTGATATGTGAAGTTAAATCTCTTGAGTCAAATGGCGGCAAGCGGTTTCACTCGACCTCGTGCCGTATCGGCGAGTAGCGACGACGAGATAGAGGGACTCAACGAAAAGCTCCTGGAGTCTCTGGCAAAATTCAAGTTCCCTCCGCCGCCAAACGTCGGCTCCGCTCCAAAGACGCACTCACTTTCCGGCACCAATTCCGACAATGACACGGACACTCTCTCGGAACACGGGGGTTCGGCCACTCCCCCGCTGTCCAGGCACTACGGATTCGAGTACTCGTACCTCCAGCACGGAAGCCCCGTCAATCCGCAGACTTTGCCTCGATATTTACCGCCGATCGGAGTATTCTGGGACATTGAAAACTGCCAGGTGAGTGTTCCGAGGAGATTTTTCGCCGTCTCGAATCGATTTATTCACCTTTTTCGTTCAGGTTCCGAAGGGCAGGTCCGCCGTCGCCGTTACGCAGGTCATCAGGGACTCGTTCTTCAGTGGATACAGGGAGGCGGAGTTCATCGTGGTCTGCGACGTCAAGAAGGAGAATAATCAGGTCGTCCAGGAACTCAACGACGCCCAGGTAATCACAGACCGTGGATTGTTTTCGGTGGATTAATCAGAGGAGATCCTTTTCGCAGGTAAATCTCATCCACGTGGCGTCGACTTGTAAAAACGCCGCGGATGAGAAGCTCAGACAGTCCATCAGGAGGTTCGCGGACATACACGGCAGCCCCGCGGCGATTATACTCATATCTGGGGATATCAATTTTGCCGTTGATCTCAGCGACCTGAGACACAGGAAAAAAATACATGTCATATTATTGCACAAGGAGAATACCTCCGAAGCTTTGATATTGTGCGCCAATGAGCATTACAATTTTATCGAACTCATGGAACCGTTGCCGTCCAGAACTGTAACAAAGGTAAATCAAGATCCGATCGAGCATCCCGCTTTCAGTGTTTTCATTTTTTGCTACTTCGTTAATTCTTCAGCATCGAGAAACAAAACCTGTACTTTTTTTTCATTTATTTTTCACCAATACAAATAAATTAAAGAATAAAATGTGTTAGGTTTACGCGTTCGTTCGATGCGATGTGTTGCAAAATTATTTTATCCGTTTTTTGTGCTGTCGTCTCGTCTACTCGTTACCTGTAATGCGTACGCTTGCTTTCCTTCCTCGAAATTTCATGGAATTCCTCATGTTCGTCTTGTAACCCTGTGAATATTTCAGCTTCCCGAGACCTTTGATCTTCTAGTCAACAATCTACCTAAAGAAAAAGACGTCGTTGCTATCAAACGACGGTTGAAGCAGCTATCTGACAACTGCGGCGGCAAAGTTCTCGGCATTCAGTCAAACACTGCGACTGTACGATTCAATTCCGCAGATTCGTCCATTAGGTAAGAAACAACGAGTTTAATATCGCTTCGTATTAAATTTGAGTCGCGTCGGTTTCGGATGTTCCAAAAATATTGATTTTAATTTTCGAGTGTCTTAAGATTGCTAGTTTTCTAAACTCTCAGCATTTATCGATGCGATTTGAAATTAGTCGAAGAGATTTGGAGCCGGCAGTCCGTCGACATATTTGGCGATAGATGTAGAGGGGGAAGATGCGAGGGTATAAATATGGGTGAATTCTACGCGCAGACAGCAATGTAGCAACCACTTTGTAAGAATAGAGTTTGCAAGTAGAGAATAACGAAGGAATTTTTCATAAAATATAACTTGTACATGTGATAATGTATTTATTAATCTATTAGTTTTTTTTTTTTGCTTAAGCTTTTATTTATTATAATCATATATAGAGAAATTTATTTTATTTATTAATTAATCATAAAATTTGTAAGTTTGTAAGTTTTGTCTCTCTTTGTGTCTTTGTGTGACCCTATGACTGGGTAGTGTAGCTGCTGCTTGTATACAAAACTATGGTAAGTCGTTAAGGTTCGATAATTATTTTCACAACATCACAAAGGTCGGCTCGTGCTTGCGGGATTTTCAAATAAAACTGTTACAGGGGTTTATAAAATTCAACGACAATCGCAATCGCATGATCAAGATTTCAAAGTTGACTATTGTTATTGAAGAAGGCCATTACCCCACCCGCAGAGGACGCATAGGTCCTTTTACCTTCTGCCGAGCAACGTTTCTTATCTAATTTTTTTCTCTTCTCTCACGCATTTCTTTCCTTCTCTGTTCTCAATACAGAGCACAGAAGCGTATGGATGGTGAAGACGTATTCGGCTCTAAGATTCTTGTGAGATTCTCTGAAGAACGTGAAGACCATACAAACAAAACGCAAGGTGAATAGAAATTGATTACTTTTTGGAACAATTTTCACTATTATATGAGCTCTAGACACTTTGACATTATTTTGTTTCCCTCTGTCGGTTGGAATAACAGTTTTTTCTTATCAAAGATAATCCAAACGGTTTCTTCGCACAGCATTTGATATTCTCGTGTTTTTTTTCTTTTCCTTTGTCCGCTTTTATTGCTCTTCTACAAAATTCGACCTCCGATCGCGGATGTTAATGGGAAAAAATATTGTTTCAGCAAGTAACGCGAGTCAGGAAAGCGTGATTAGTGAGTCTGAAACGGTCGTTGGAACACCGGCTAACAATAAAATGTATGCTGCGGGAGGTGCTCGCAGTCTTCCCGTTACTCCGCATTACCACTCTTCGTCACCTGTGATCGGGGCCTACTCAGGCTGGAGCGGAGCGCACTGTTCATCGGTCAACGTTCCTCCAGGGTAAGATGTTGCCAACTTTTAAAATCCCGGTCTCTTCTCGTTGATCAATTTTTAGACATTTTTAAAACAGTTTCAAATGATGTTACTCCGAGATTGAGCCTTCGAGTCGCAGATTGATTTGAAAAAATCTCTGCTGATTTGGGCGATGAATGTAAGAAGCTTTGATCTTATCTGATTCATGATACTCAAACTCTGTCTTCATTCGCGATTCGAGTGTTCTAGATAATAAAATCTCTTCTTTTCGCTACAATTTCAGATTAGTTCAGCAGGGGCCGATGTTTCGCAGAAATTTCCAGAGCAACGGGGAGGGTAGCTTCAACCGATCTCTGAACGAAATACCGCGGTCTCAATCTCCGTTCGTTTGGCAGCAGGTCGCGAACGCTCAGCGACTTGGACATTATCGGGAGGATCAGTGCAAAGTGAGTATCCTTGTTTATCTTGTTTATCAATATTCTAATCGATGAAAAATTTCAGACGGAAGAGGTGAAGATCCTTGGCAAACGTGTTCCGCTCTCGCAGGCTCGAGATATGAGCACGCTGGCCAATAACGAGTCGGTGTCTCGTACTCCGGACGGGTATAGACGCATCAGGGGAACTCATAGCTACGGACATCCACAGGAATGGAAATCTGGACGTCAAACATTTCATCCACCCAATTCGAGCTACAATGGAAATGGTAATTTTTTAAAAGGGATAAACGAGCCGTTGATCTTCATCAAATGACACGATATCTGCATTTTCTTGTATCAGGATATCCGCAATCGAACTCGATGAAGCGACGCAGTCCCTCGCCGATGATTTCGACCTACACTCGCGAGCTTGGTAACTGGAACGGGCAAGGGGCGCAGTCGAGGAACGGAAGAACGCCGTCTCCTTACGACGGGGCGTTGATGATGTCTGGAAACCAGCACGAAGCCTCGCGAATGTCTCCGTATCTTCAAAACAACGATCCGGAGAGCGAAGAAGTCGAGGTTCGTGTCGATATTCGGACTTTGAGTAATCGTGGAGTCTCTAAAATCCCTGTTTTGTCCTACAGAACTTTTTTAATCCCATAAACAACCGGAACGTAAACGTTCCGAACGGAGCCTACACACCCATCGAACTCCAAGTCACGAATCTGGACCAGAACATAGAACCGAAGGAAATGAAGCGAATCTTGTCTTCGGTTTTCATGGAACACGTTATGGTGAGAGGTTTGAAAATTATTTGTGATCTGTCCGAATCGTTTTCAACACAAGGTTCGTTTATCTTGTTCCAGGTGTTGCACGTGTCCGTCTTTATACAGTCCGACGGTAACTTTGCGGCTAGTGTAAAAGTTCCGTCGCTTCAAGAGGCGCAGTATGCAATTTCCCAACTGCATCGTCGCAAGGTCGGGTTTAAGCGAATATTGATATCGTACGCTCATAGCGGCGGGCCAAATCCTCAGCTGGTACGATCGCAGATAGTAATGTTGTTGCAAGAAGTTCCCGGGCACAAATTACCTCTGTTTAAATTTCGCGAGATGTATGAAAGTCGATTTGTGATATCCATCAGTGTTTCCGAACTCTACAAAATGAAAGACGTCTGCGTTGTCACAGAAGACTCTGGCGGAAGGATGGTATCCCTCAATCCAGATCACAGAAATACACCGTCTCCCTGTTTCAGCGGCTCTGCACCCGTGAGTTCTCTTCGTTATCTCTACTTTACTTTCATCTTTCGATAATTTCTCACATGATGACAAACATTAGGCCGAATCTGAGATACTTGGATAGCAATCGAGCCTCAGAGTTCTTGCGATCTTCGAGTAACGTTGATCATTTCGGGAAGCGTAACGATTATCCTGACTCAGAGAAAAAGAAATAATACCTTTCGTTACGTAATATTCGACCTGATCACCTTTTCTTTCATTCCGTCACAGGAGGGTGGACCCATAGAGATGCCCTACTGCACCATGCACACGCAAAAACCATGGTCAGACAGAGGATGGGCGGAACAGGAGATGCTTTCGCTGCCAAATGTGAAGATTTCACTGCAAGTACTAACCGGTCGCATACATCAACTGCTGAAAACGCACAATGGAACTTTGCCATTGCTCAGGTATAAGAAAACAACGATCTTCGTCGTCACAAGCATTAAATACGATTTTCTTACAGTCTTCCAACCTGCTACGAGGCTGAATTTACTGAAAAACTTGAAATGGACGAGAACGGAGTCCCTTTGGAGCATCTAGTCTCTTGTCTTGGCTCCGTGGAGCTGAAACAGGGTGCGGGTGGCGTCAAGTACCTCACATGGGCCGGAACAAGGAACAACGACGACAGTCACGAAGGTAACTTGGAATTTTGTCTACCTAGCCGATGGCCGGATCGTAGAGAAACGATTTAACACGTAATTTAATTTTATTTTACAGAGAATAAATGTGTGAGCCCTCCGTTGGCCAATCAACTGGCATTGTTCAGCAGAGAATTGGTCGATCTTCTCAAAACTGCGCCTCATTGTCAGCTGCCGTTCAATCGATTCATACCGGCGTACCATCATCACTTTGGGAGACAGTGCAGAGTCGCAGATTACGGTTTCACCAAGCTGATCGATCTCCTGGAAGCTCTGACGCACACTGTGCAGGTAAATTGAACATCATTTTCGGGAGTGATTGTCATTTAAACGATTTTAATTGCTTCTAGGTGATGGGCGATGGAAACAAACGAGTCGTCACCCTCTCGCACAGAGCACAGGTCCGTAGATTCACTTCGGACTTGCTGAGAGTTCTGAAGGCGCAGGCCAGCAAGCAGGTCGCACTCTCCGAATTTCCCTGCGTCTATTCCAGAGTCATAGGTAAGATTGATATTCTGATCCTAGTCTCGTTTGGACGATCTTATCGGAATTCATGATTCATACGATATTCACGTTTCAGCCAAGCCCTGGGACGTCGTGGATTACGGCGTCTGCGCCATCGAAGATATTCTAAGCGAGGTTTCCGAGAATACGGTTGTGGTCACCAGCCACGAGCTGGACGATAAAATGATCGCGATACCAAAGAGGGAACAAACCGCGGAGGAGATAGAAAGAACCAAGCAGTTCGCGATCGAAGTGGTAGAACTATTGGGCCACGCTCCTCAGTGCAGAATGCTGTTCAATAAATTTGTTCCGTCGTATCATCACCACTTTGGACATCAGTGCCGTGTCTCGGACTACGGATTCACCAAGCTGATAGAACTGTTCGAGGCGATACCGGACATCATCAATATAGATGAAACCAGCGGAGGCGAGAGACGGATTTCTCTGACGGAACGAGAGGGTCTCAGAGTACTCGGAGAACAAATAGCCAAGCTTGTCAGCAGATCGAGAGGCAGCCTTCCGGTCGCGGATATTTCACAATCATTCTTGCGACAGTTTGGCTACGCCCTACGTCCCGAAGTATTCAACTGTTCCTCGGTATTGCAGCTAGTTGAAAAACTCGACGGTACCATCAAGGTTCGTACGAGTACTTGAAAAAGGTTTTTAATTGTTATTTAATCCACTTTGTCGCATTTATTTTCAGATTTCCAAAACCGCTATGGGTTCAGTTGCGACGACTGTGGACAAATCTGGACTACAAACTTTGGCTCTGCAGTGTCGCAGAGTGTTGATGGACCAGCCGCAGCAGCGTCTCACTTTCTCAGAGTTTCAACGTCGATTTTCACAATTTTATTCAACAACTTGCGACCTAGGGGAGCTCCAAAAGGATCTTTCCGACGTCGTTAAGGTGAGACATCGCATCATTAAAAATTGAACGATCAATCACGCGTGAATGATTTTCTACTTCAGATATCAACCGCAAACGGCAAGCAAATCGTAGAATTGACTCCTCTACAATCTTTCGCTTGCAATCTTTACCGAGTTATGTTCAGCTACGGCGGAGCACTCGGTTTGTCTCAATTCGAGAATGCCTACCTCGGAGTAGTGGGTTCGGCGTGCCAAGCCGCGCAGTTTGGCTTCTCTACCATCACCGCACTTCTACAAGCTCTTCCTTGTACCGTGACGGTGAAAGAGACCGTTCGCAGAAAGAAGACAATTTACCTGAACAAGAAACTAGCCAGTGAGTATAAACTCGTACTCGTACTTCCGCCGGTCTGCTCGATACTTAATTATGTTTTCTCTTCATTTTTATCCAGCTGTTGGCCTGCCACTTCCATCGACTTACACGGCGATGTCACCCCATGGAAACGCAGAGTCCAGCAACGAGTCTTTCGACAGCGATTCCTCGGCTCGTTTGGACGCATCGAACGTGTCTCACGCCTCGGAGGAACGCGGTAAATGGCCAGCCTCGGTTAGCCGACCTACCGACTGGTCTCAGAGGGATGTTAATCAGTGGCATCAAAAGAACAACCAATGGCCAGCTATACCAGAACTCCAAGTGGAGCAGGCTCACAATTGGCCAGTGATGGAGCGGAACGGAGAGAGATTGTTCGAGAATCTCGTACGCACTTCGCCCGCTAGTCAAGATCTGCCGCCTCCGCCGAAGCCGGATTCTCCCACAGGCGTAAGCAGAGGCTTGAATCTCAATTTTGACAAATTTTAACTCATCTGTCGTGTTACAGCGGGATGACAGCAATCGGCAAAGATTCTGGAACTCTGCGGTGTGGCCGAGTCCTCCGAATTTCAGATACTCGCAGGGCGATCAATCGACGAACGTCGTTGTTCCCCCGTTGACGTTGCCGCAGTGGAATCAAATGACGTCGGACAGCGATCCGTCGGATTTATTGTCTCCGACGAAGAATCTTTTGCCAGCGTCGGCTAATCCTTTGAATCTTCGTACGTCGCCGTATTTCTCAGCTCGTAACGCCGTCGTTGCCCCGCACCCGTCGGAATTGCCGTTTCCTTCTCTGTCATTGACTCCTAAAAAGAGCGCGCTTGCGGAAATAATCGAATTGCACAAGAATAACGGTTCCGATAACGATCTACTAGACGCCATCCAAGAGGGTGGAAACTCTCAAACCGGTGACGCTGATTCTTCTGAGACTTTTAGCAACGGTCGTAGTACTCCTGGCAAACAACATTGTGAGTATTGATTCTTCGTCGCTGCTTCTCTTGTCCAATTTTAGGAATGGATGGATAGATTTTTTTCACCTCTGCTTTCAGTATTGTCTGGGAAACGTCGTTTAGCTGCTCAATTCAATCAGCCGATCAACTCTTGAGTGAGATGAAATTGAAAATAAGCGGAGAAGATATCATCTGTCGTATCTTCTGCTGCGTAAGATTTTAAACTACAATTATGGAGAACAAATTTAGAAATTTATTTATCGTCTCGGCAGACTGCCAAGAACCTGATGCGAGGTACTTACGAGCCAATCGGTTCTCGATAGGAATATATACATATATTTTTTTCATACGAAAAATCAATTTTCACAATTCCAAACTATCGATATGCGCCGATGTAAGTAAAGTGTGAAGTAACACCGAGGATTGGATGTTCTTTTAGTATTTTTTTTTTGTTTTTTTTTTTTTGTTTTTTCTTTTTTTGTCAAATTTGTACCCAAATGAAAGTAAACATAATTAACGATTTATATATTTATACTCCAGAACTGTAAAGCCACTCTTAATCATATTGTTTTACTTTGTTGGAACGGAGGGACTATAAATTTGAGAAATCAAAATTATCTCAGTGAATTGAAAAACTTCTAATACTCTTTTGAAGTTTAACTGCGATCGTTTGATCATTGTTAACTAGCCGCAGGAGCATAATTTTTCAAATTTGATTTTAAACGTATCATTCTCGATGATTGATTCAACTTGATATTGAGTATTACCTAATTTATTTCATTAGGAATAATTGTTAATCGTACGTTATACGTGGTATGTATCGAATATACTTGATTAGAACAGAATTTAAAGTTAAAGGAACGTAAATGATGTATCAAATCCGCATACGCAAGCCTGAAATGTACATGTACATTACTCTCGATACGTCAGCATTTTGCAATGACAATTTTTCAGCGTCACATGCATAATTTGTTCTGCAAATGGATGAATCGTTTAATACTTCCTTTATTTTAAATATAAAAGAGAAAAAATAAATAAATAAATAACGTCAATTTTCATCGTTGAATCAATCATCACCAAAGTACAAATATACCTTGAATCGAATACGTAATTGTGAAAGATTTGAATCAGCGATGCTGCGTGATAGTTGATCGGTTGATTCACCAAACTAGAGTCGTAATAATTCTTTATCTATGTTTTTTTCAAATAAGAAAACGTTACATTCTCGGTGATAATTTCGAGTAGTAGTGGTCCGACTTCGTTCAATCAAAGCTTGCTCTCTCTTGCCTCTTATACGTAGCGCAAAGATTATCCAGGTAATCTTATAATGCGAAAAAATCGAATCTGACTTATTATATTTTTTACAGTCGTTATTTGTCAAGTACTTTCATTTGAATGGTAGTTAACTTCACGATAATTTTTTCAACAATTTAATCGATCATGTGATTTTATTACTAGAGAGAACTGAACAAAGTTGTAAATACATTTGAATGAATAGATGAAAAGAAGGAAACAATCGTGTATAAATCGTGAATAAAATTACAAGGTACAGTTTTAATTGGAAGATGAAAAAAAAATGTACAAGATTGAAAACGGTACGATGGTACAATTTGCAGGCAGAATGCATTTTTTTCTATTCAGGGAAACGTTAATTGTCTATAATTAGTCAGGAAAAGAAAATGGCTTCTTAATTAAGTCTCCTGAGTTGTAATTATTATTATTATATATTATACAAATTTGAAATGAAATTTTTACCAAAACAGTCGAGTTTTAGAAAGAAAAGAAGAAAAAAAAAAAGTAACGAACCGACATATTTCCAAATTGTAATAAAGAAAGAAAGAAAAAAAAATGATTGCGTAAATCGAATTACATAATTTTATCAAGAAGAAGACAAAATAAGTAAGATAGTAAGGCGATCTAGATTAATTGTTTTGTATTGTTGGAAGAAACAAAAAGAAAAAGGAGAAAAAAATGAAAAAAAAAAGAAAAAATACCGTTGAAATGATGTACAAAAGAAAAAAAAAATCATGTTTGCACTTCAACATAAGAAAAAAAAAAAAAAGAAAATAAAATGAAATGTGTGTATGATTTATAATTAATACGGTCTTAAATTTTACATTAAGTATCTGAAGATGTTTTAGTGATAGTTATTCATATTTAAATTAAACGGAAAATGTTGCGATAGGAGGAAGCCGCCGATATACTTGCGAAACGAAATTTGTAACAACGATAATATTGAAAACAGGGTTGGTTGGTACATTGTCGAGTACTATGAGATTTTTTTTTTTTTTTAATCATGAAATATCATATCGTCATGTGAATGTTGGAATGATAATATTTATTTAAAATTTTGAAGGCTTCCTCCTGATTGTCAACGGATTCTGGATTAAAAAAAAGATTCTGTTAATTTATTCTTATTGGATATTGAATTTGATATACTGTATATTTATTAACTCCGTGTTTTTTTTCGGGAAAACGGTATCGATCGTTGAAACAGAAAGAAAGAAAAATAACACCAAAGTGTAAAATAAATTCTGATAATGATTTTAATGGGATTCCTTCGACTATTCTTATGCAACAAAAATCTGATTTAGATAAACAGTTGAGATTAAAACCGCAACTAAGTTCGTTCAATATACTCATAAAACGACATTTGTTTCTTTCTTCAATCTTTTTTTTTTCCTATGCAAAACAATTTTTATTGTGATAACGAGAAGAGATAAATTTATTATGTAATAATGTATAGAAAAAAAAAAACAAAAAAACAAAAAAAAAAAAATTATCAATCTAATAATTCTCCCTCCGATGGGTATTTAATAATTTAATTTGATATATATTGTGTACAATAGATGTAAGTGATTCTCTTTTTTTTTTTCTTTGTTCTTTTTATATATTGTACAATAAACGAAACAAAAACAAAAAAAATGTGAAACAGTGAATTGAAGAGAAAAGGAAGGAAAAATAAAAATTAAACTTGATCTATGAAATAATGAATTTTTTAATCGATTCCTTTATTAGACCAATACAATATCATAATATCACACATTGAAAATATAAAACGTATCAATTAGCAGATTCTTTATTTAGCTCCCCAAATACTGCTGTACGCAGCCGATGCCAGTCCTGCTCCCATCGCAGCTCCGCTGTAAGCGACATTCCCGATACCTCGAGCTACGGATCCCCCGACGGATCCAACGGCTCCGGCCGCTCCTCCGAGACTCGAAGCTATAGCTGTTCCAGCAACTCCAGTCGCACCTCCAACGGTTCCAACGATTGCTGTTGCCACAGGAGATGCCAACACTGTTCCTAGAGCTCCGATGCCCTGGCCTGTGGCTATTATTCCGCCTGCAGGAGTTGCTCCTGCGTAGCAGCTCATTCCCCAGGCAGCTACACTCTTGGCTGCAATACCGGTCGAGGTAAAGCCGACTGCTGTTACGACTGCTGGAGCAGCTACGACGGCTGCAGTGGCGCCCACAGCTCCTCCAGCGATATATTTCCACGTCATAGCTATTGTTTATGTTGGGCTGCAACAGTTACGATGTGTTCATTAGTCGTCGGTGTGATATTTTTCACTTCTAGAGGCGATATTTTTGTCCCGTGGGTCAGTTTTTGCGAAATTGTATGTATTGTAGAGTGCGACTCACCTTGGGACTGATCAAGATACTCGATGCGCAATATACGGGTGCATAGGAATCAATATCAAACGACGACTAGGAAGTAGGATGACTTCCTGATAAGATGGCACGTTTACCGCGATGTTTACAATACTATGCATGTGTTGCAGTGTTGCCAGATGGACAAATCTCAATTCCCCCTAAAAATCCCCTAGACAACCCCCACCAATCAAACAGAGGTCCGCGGGACCATGATTTAAAAAAAAATGGCGGTGATTTCAAGAAATGTTTTTGCTTTCCGAGATCTAAAGTACTCGTACGACCAGATAAAATTTTATAAATTCCTACAGAATTACTGATTCGTTATGGTATACTCGAAATTGGTGTGTTTGAGGATGAGTTTTTCAGTTCAAAGGCGATGAAAAAGCACAATTCTCGGAATATTGAAATCCCCCAGAAAATCCCCTGAACAATTCTTTCCCCTGTTTGTCCCCTAAACGTGATGAAATTCCCCTGAATCTAGGGGGAAATCCCCTAATCTGGCAGCACTGGTATGCATGTGTTGGCTAATTGTGAGTTCGAAATGTCGCCACGGTGAGGGTGCCACTAATCAATCCAAAAGAGTGCGCCCTCTAGTCTATGAGTGCACGTGAATAATGATACTAACCTTGCTGGTCCGGTTGCATGTAATAAGGCGCAATTATGGTTTGCACATTAGGGAAGTTTCCTCAGATGGAACCTTGACAGATATCCACGATAAATGGGTGCATGATGAATAAATACAATTTTTAAAAACCATACAAATGATAGAATCGGCTTCAGGTGACTGTAAACAGCAATTGAAGATTATCAATTTTCAAACGCCACGTGACGTCACACAGTACCTTGGTCGCCATGTTATTCTGGTGACCATGGCACTAATTAAAAGAAACTCATGAAACTTCCCGATTATAGTCTTGTTCTTCTCAATCAGTGCTTATTTACTATACGAGGAGAGGGTGATTAAAGATGAAACAATATGATACGAATTATATAATTTTATTTATGTTCACATTATTCAGTCTGATTTAAAAAATTTGTGCGAGTGCTGAGAGGTAAATTTAAAGTTTTATAAAATGAGAATAGAATTCCTTTTCCAATTAATTTCAAGATGATTGAACATCGATGAAATCGACTCCCAAACAGGAATCATCAATGACCGAGCATCAATTTTAGATTCGTCAAATTGATTTAGCAATAAAAATGAATTTTTAATCGATACCTAAATAACGGCGAGTCAAGTTGGGTAAAGCAAATATAAATTTGCTCAATTTTTGCGATTGTTCAACTTTCCCTTAACATATTTAGTAGCTGCTGCAACGCCTCGTGCCGTAGCTGCTCCAGCAGCACCAACCACACCTCCCGCGCCTCCAGCGGCAGTGACTATTCCAGGAGAGGACAATACTGCTCCGGTTGCCCCAGCACTTTGGAGCGTTGCGACAATTCCGGCAGCTGGAGTCGCTCCAGCGTACAAACTCATTAACCACGCAGCTACACTGTTGGCTGCTATCCCAGCCCCGGTAAATCCCATGGCTCCTACAGCAAATGGGGCAGCTGCGATAGCGATACCAACACCCACGGCTGTTCCGGCGATTATTTGAGCCTTAGGGGATTTTACCACTTTCAGAACTGTTGCAGCTGCCATTCTGACGATGTCTGGGAGAGTTACTGTAATCGTTCCTACAATTAGTATCAATAAAAAATTGATAAACCTGCACAAAGCAATTCATGCAAATAAATAAGTAAATAAATGTAAGAGGAATATTTGTAACTGTCATTGCATTTTATTCTGTGAATAATAATCGACATTTGTGTTTCTAATTATTGTTCAGTAGAATGTTCCATATTGTAGAATAACTCTGATGCTAGAATGACTAGAGTACGGAGAAAGTGAGGTTATGTTGTTCGAGCTAATACATTTTCTACATTTACAAAAAAGGTGTTCAATGGACTCTTCCTATTTTAATTCTTTTATCAGTTTCGATTACATGCAAAACGGTAATTCTAAAGTTTAATAAACACTGGACATTTACTTATACTGATCGCATATACATATTTAATTTACCGTAGTCCAATGATCCGATACAAACACGATCGAAAATGTTTGTTTCGGAACCAACGTAGGAATGGCGATAAGTAATCGATTAAATATTTTTCCTTGTAGTCGATTTAACCCACGGTCGTATACACAGGTTGTGCAACGGGGTACCCATCGCTGTGATGCCAGGGGTCTCCGTTAAAGGAATAGTTTTCTTTCCGCTCGCCGCCACATGCGTCATATCGAGGATCGTGGGCACGATCGTGGGTAGGTTCAATACGTTCAACGGCGCATGCGCTTCTCGACATCCCTCGATAGCAGTGGCCCACGATGTAAGAAAGACAGGTGGGTCGACTGCGAGCCTTTTCCCATATAACGCACTGTGATTTTTACGTGGAATTTACTCACGAATTCCACCAGGTGTCGCGTCGACGGAGGACGATAGAATGGAGGGAAATTTAAATGTCGACTTGGTTAATAACGAGAAATGAGATGTTCTAGAAGCCAATATAATATACATTTCAATTTTTATAGTATATTATGCACCTAGGGGCGACAAAGTTGTTTTTGACGAGTGCGAGGTTGGATCGAATACAATCGCACGAGTCTAAAACAACGTTTGCCCTGTGGTGCATACGATACTTTATACACCGAAGGGAAATAAAGCGGTTTTTCCTGCTGGAGCAAGGCAATAAACGGCCGTTTATATCCCTGAGGTATATAAAATCACATAAGTATCACATTTACGTATATTAATGCTCTTGTAAAGTGTATATCACAGATTGCGTAAGGTTAAAAAATAGATGAAACGCAAGCTGATCATTTACACTTGGAATTTTCAAAACCTGTTTGAGCAGCTAAAACACATTCGATTGATGTGAAATTGATATCAGTGACGTAGAAAAACTGAATGAAGGGCGTGAGACTCTTGGATTTGCGAAAATCGAAACTACATTTTTTTCAACAATATTGTTCCGTAATCCAAGGAAGTGCTGCCCCTCGTGGAGAGGGGCAGCACTTCCTTGGGTCACAGAACAATATTGTTACACGAAATTCTAATTATGTCTTTCGATTTTCGCAAATCCAAGAGTCTTACGCCCTTCATTAAGTTTTTCTACGTCACTGATATCAATTTCACATCAATCGAATGTGTTTCGGCTGCTCAAACAGGTTTTGAAAATTCCAAGTGTAGAATCAGATCAGGTTTTAAACCACGATGTTCGTTGACAGGCAAGGTTGGGGTTCAGGTTAGGTGCCAATCGTCGAGACCTGATTGGTCGCCCCGCGCACCAGCGCACTCTGGATGTAGCAATCGGAAATTCCACTTAAAAATCACAGGATTTGGGGCTAGTCGACCCACCTGTCTTTCTTACATCGTGCAGTGGCCCTGCACTGATATATATATACACTGGATAGAGGATCGCGCTCCCAGGCCGAGCTCTTATGAACGCCGCCATCTTGTCTGAGATCGGTGGTTCGGCGTGTCTGTCGTCTGCTGGAAGTGATTCGAAGTTGTTTTTGTTTATATGCTGTCATGGTGGCGCGAGGACGCGAATGATGTGATCACTGATTCATAATTATTGAGTAATTATTTTGTTATTCATGTCTTACAAATTAAACAATTTTCTAACATTCAGCATAAATATTTCTGCTGAATGTTAGAAAATTCCTTTCCAATCGTTCTTATAGTTGTTTAAATCTCCCGCGCGCGCGCGTGTGTTTTGTTCGAGACACGTCGGACCACCGATTCATAGCGGCCATATTGGCCAGACGCTCGTTCAACTGAGCACGCCTCGCTAGCATGCGGAGCATAGGCGATCCTCTATCCAGTGTATATATATATCAGTGGGCCACACGGAAAGAAATCTGTTGCGAAAATATCCGCATGCACGGAAAAAATGTTGGGCAAGAGGCTGCACCATGGCATAGTCGCACAGCGCCACCGCACGTCGGTGCGGCGGCATTACCACTATGGTACGGCAGGGCGCCCGTGAGGGACGGCAGCCCGCCCGTAGACGTTTCGTGGAGACGGCAGCTCGCCCGTTTGGGGCGGCAGCGCTCCCAAACTGGGAAGGCAGCCGCCTCGAGCTGTGGTCGCCCCACTCTCGGTGTTTTTGGGCGCGCGGCCGTACTCGTCGGGCGAGGAACCGACCCGACATTTTTTCCGTGTGGGAATGTACCATGCGATATTCGCAACAGGGGTGCCATACTAAAATCGTATCGATTCATACTACTTTAGCATGACTCGATGCGATTTTAGTATGAAAGTGTCCCATGCGAGAAAGGCATGCACCGATGCGATTATCGCACGAGAGCGATGTGCTGAACGCACGAGAGCGATGCGCTGAATGCACGAGAGCGATGCGCTGCACGCACGAGAGCGATGCGCTGAACGCACGGTTACCTCCGTACTATAAACGCACGGAGGTCCATGCGAAAAGAGCACGGGTCCCGAGCGTTTCGAAGATTTACGAACTGCGCATGCTCACGGCAACCTATACCTATACCTATACCTATATGCTCACGGCAACCTATACCTGCTGATCTATATGGGGAAATTGGGTCCCTTGTGACATGGGGCACCTTGTTCCACTACGCATATCCCGATTTCCGCTTCTGGCAGAAATTTTTTACTATTAACATATCATGCCTTGTCTGAAATATGTCAGTTCTATCCTATTTTCGTACATTGACAGGTCGACATCATGTAGAAAAACAAAAAAATAGATTTGGGCCTTCCCAAAGCTGGTTTTTATGCCTCGTGTAAATCCTTCTATTATCCATTGCCATGGAGTTTTTGTTGAAAGCCTTCTCATATATCATTAGCCATTTATAAAAGCAAGTGCGAGTATAAGTAACATGACCTGAAAATGTTACCTCTGCAAAATAATCATTGAAAACATTAACAACGGGCAGTGGGGTACATTGTGACACATTTTTGTGGGGCTCCTTGTGACGGGAAATACATATACTACAGTTGTAGTTCGCACGCCGCCACGATGCGTCGGTAAGGCAGCAGCGCTGAGCGAGCGCCGAACTCACTTGAGATAAGATCGCTACGTAAACAAACGATATACCTATATCCCGGCAATCTAGCATAAAACAATAGTTGTACTAAATAAATAAAAAAATATCTGTAGAACTGCTACGAATTGGATACGCAGCACTGTGCGATGTGGACTCAAAAAATACAATGAACAATTACTGAGACTCGATAGGTTATGTGTCCGCTTTTCTTTCGTGGCACACGGTGCCCCGCGTTTTACAGTATATGTCACATTCTGCCCCACACCGTGGCACAAGGTACCCCATGCATGGGGCACCTTGTGCCGTTTGCACTATCTTGGAATTCGGTAAATTTTTATTATTACAGCGAAGTTTACATGTTAATTGACTTTGATTTACGTACTTGAATGTCTATGTCATACAATGGATACCGAGATGTGTTGAGTTGAGTAGATAAACAGGGTGAAATTCTAGATGAGAAAAATGTGTCACGAGGGACCCCACTCTCCCCTACTAACTGGATAGGTGATACCCACGCGAGCAGCGGGCCGGTTAGAAGCCTCGCCAGCGCCACCGAATATTTCCAGGAGAACTAAATTTCCCTAATCTGCGCATACGTCGACGCGCTTCATTCAAACATAACCACGTAAAGATGAATGATTCGATAATGAATCCTATTTTACGGTGGCAATTCATGCAACCGTCAAATATAGAGAACAGAGTGTTGCTGTAGGCGGACATTTCACCATTCGGGGTGTATAATACGAACGTGAACTGACGTTATTATGATATACCATACTATACTTCCATATTTTTCAAGTTGGTTAGAGAGGAAGAATCAGAATTGTTTTCAGATCTTTCCGTACATGAAATATTGATTGCTCATTTTTCTTAATAAACACAACGGCCCATATTTACTGTGTATATCGATCATACCTTATACGTGACTTACAATTCGTTTTGAAATTGACGCTATCAGCCACGCATGGCAGCGCATGTCTGCTACGGCGCATGCTCAGATAGCACTCATTTAGTTCTCCTGGAAATATTCGGCGGCGCTGGAGAGGCTTCTAATCGGCCCGCTGGGATCCTATGCTTTTGTATGGCAAACAGCTATCCAGTTAGTATAGAGATCAGTGCCCTGCCTATACCTATACCTTATATATAGGTATAGGTATACGTTGCCGTGAGCATGCGCAGTTCGTAAATCTTCGAAACGCTCGGGACCCGTGCTCTTTTCGCATGGACCTCCGTGCGTTTATAGTACGGAGGTAACCGTGCGTTTATAGTACGGAGGTAACCGTGCGTTCAGCGCATCGCTCTCGTGCGTTCAGCGCATCGCTCTCGTGCGTTCAGCGCATCGCTCTCGTGCGTTCAGTACATCGCTCTTGTGCGATAATCGCATCGGTGCATGCCATTCTCGCATGGGACACTTTCATACTAAAATCGCATCGAGTCATGCTAAAGTAGCATGGTTATCATGCGATAATGGCAATATTCTCGTACCTTTTTCGCATTGAACACTCCAATGCGAAAATAGCAATAGCGTCCCATGCGATATTCGCAACAGATTTCTTTCCGATGCAGTACTGGCTAAAAACCGTAGAGCATGCTCCAGTCAGCCGTTTCCGTATTTAAAAAATGATGAAGCCTGATATGAACGGGGGGGTGTTTAATGGGTTCCCTAGACGATTTGTATTAAATTGGTAGCTGGCATGAACGTGTATCTCACAAGTAGTATTTATAATAATAAGATTAATAATAATAATAATAATAATAATAATAATAATAATAATAATAATAATAATAATGATAATGACAATGACAATGACAATGACAATGACAATGACAATGACAATGACAATGACAATGACAATGACAATGACAATGATAATGATAATGGACACGAAGTGGACACGAATTCGCGCATTTTGTACGAGTGATTCAATTTTTCGCGAATCGAAGTCAGCGAACTTGTGACCAGAAGAGTGTAGAAAAGTAGAAAAAGGTCATCTGCGTACGCTACACAGAGTCTGGACACGAATTCGCGCATTTTGTATGAGTGATTCAATTTTTCGCGAATCAAAGTCAGCGAACTTGTGACCAGAAGAGTGTAGAAAAGTAGAAAAAGGTCATCTGCGTACGCTACACAGAGTCTGGACACGAATTCGCGCATTTTTGTACGAGTGATTCAATTTTTCGCGAATCAAAGTCAGCGAACTTGTGACCAGAAGAGTGTAGAAAAGTAGAAAAAGGTCATCTGCGTACACTACACAATGTCTGGACACGAATCCCGCGCGCATTTTGGAGATGATTCAATTTTCGCGAATCAAAGTCAGCGAACTTGTGACCCAGAAAGAGTGTAGAAAAAGTAGAAAAAAAGGTCATCTGCATTACTACACAGTGTCTGGACACGAAATCGCGCATTTTTGTACGAGTGATTCAGGTTCGCGAATCAAAAGTCAGCGAACTTATTGACCAGAAGATTGTGAAAAGTAGAAAAAGGTCACATCTACGTACGCTACACAGTGTCTGGACACGAAATCGCGCATTTTGTACGAGTGATTAATTTTTCGCGAATCAAAGGCAGCGAGCTTGTGACCAGAAGAGTGTAGAAAAGTAGAAAAAGGTCATCTGCGTACGCTACACAGAGTCTGGACACGAATTCGCGCATTTTGTACGAGTGATTCAATTTTCGCGAATCAAAGTCAGCGAACTTGTGACCAGAAGAGTGTAGAAAAGTAGA
Organism: Euura lappo; assembly: GCA_018257835.1. Lineage (NCBI taxonomy): Eukaryota > Metazoa > Arthropoda > Insecta > Hymenoptera > Tenthredinidae > Euura > Euura lappo. The sequence continues at coordinate 4,246 of JAEUYN010000766.1, read as the reverse complement.
AAAAGGTCATCTGCGTACGCTACACAGAGTCTGGACACGAATTCGCGCATTTTTGTACGAGTGATTCAATTTTTCGCGAATCAAAGTCAGCGAACTTGTGACCAGAAGAGTGTAGAAGAGTAGAAAAAGGTCATCTGCGTACGCTACACAGAATCTGGACACGAATTCGCGCATTTTGTACGAGTGATTCAATTTTTCGCGAATCAAAGTCAGCGAACTTGTGACCAGAAGAATGTAGAAAAGTAGAAAAAGGTCATCTGCGTACGCTACACAGAGTCTGGACACGAATTCGCGCATTTTGTACGAGTGATTCAAATTTTCGCGAATCAAAGTCAGCGAACTTGTGACCAGAAGAGTGTAGAAAAGTAGAAAAGGTCATCTGCGTACGCTACACAGAGTCTGGACACGAATTCGCGCATTTTGTACGAGTGATTCAATTTTCGCGAATCAAAGTCAGCGAACTTGTGACCAGAAGAGTGTAGAAAAGTAGAAAAAGGTCATCTGCGTACGCTACACAGTGTCTGGACACGAATTCGCGCATTTGTACGAGTGATTCAATTTTTCGCGAATCAAAGTCAGCGAACTTGTGACCAGAAGAGTGTAGAAAAGTAGAAAGAGGTCATCTGCGTACGCTACACAGTGTCTGGACACGAATTCGCGCATTTTGTACGAGTGATTCAATTTTTCGCGAATCAAAGTCAGCGAACTTGTGACCAGAAGAGTGTAGAAAAGTAGAAAAAGGTCATCTGCGTACGCTACACGGTGTCTGGACACGAAATCGCGCATTTGTGCGAGGTGATTCAATTTTTCGCGAATCAAAGTCAGCGAACTTGTGACCAGAAGAGTGTAGAAAAGTAGAAAAAGGTCATCTGCGTACGCTACACAGAGTCTGGACACGAATTCGCGCATTTTGTACGAGTGATTCAATTTTTCGCGAATCAAAGTCAGCGAACTTGTGAACAGAAGATTGTAGAAAAGTAGAAAAAGGTCATCTGCGTACGCTACACAGAGTCTGGACACGAATTCGCGCATTTTGTACGAGTGATTCAATTTTTCGCGAATCAAAGTCAGCGAACTTGTGACCAGAAGAGTGTAGAAAAGTTGAAAAAGGTCATCTGCGTACGCTACACAGAGTCTGGACACGAATTCGCGCATTTTGTACGAGTGATTCAATTTTTCGCGAATCAAAGTCAGCGAACTTGTGACCAAAAGAGTGTAGAAAAGTAGAAAAAGGTCATCTGCGTACGCTACACAGAGTCTGGACACGAATTCGCGCATTTTGTACGAGTGATTCAATTTTTCGCGAGTCAAAGTCAGCGAACTTGTGACCAGAAGAGTGTAGAAAAGTAGAAAAAAAAGTCATCTGCGTACGCTACACAGAGTCTGGACACGAATTCGCGCATTTTGTACGAGTGATTCAATTTTTCGCTGATCAAAGTCAGCGAACTTGTGACCAGAAGAGTGTAGAAAAGTAGAAAAAGGTCATCTGCGTACGCTACACAGCGTCTGGACACGAATTCGCGCATTTTGGACGAGTGATTCAATTGTTCGGGAATCAAAGTCAGCGAACTTGTGACCAGAAGAGTGTAAAGTAGAAAAGGTCATCTGCGTACGCTACACAGTGTCTGGACACGAATTCGCGCATTTTGTACCATTGATTCAATTTTTCGCGAATCAAAGTCAGCGAACTTGTGACCAGAAGAGTGTAGAAAAGTAGAAAAAGGTCATCTGCGTACGCTACACAGAGTCTGGACACGAATTCGCGCATTTTGTACGAGTGATTCAATTTTTCGCGAATCAAAGTCAGCGAACTTGTGACCAGAAGAGTGTAGAAAAGTAGAAAAAGGTCATCTGCGTACGCTACACAGAGTCTGGACACGAATTCGCGCATTTGTACGAGTGATTCAATTTTTCGCGAATCAAAGTCAGCGAACTTGTGACCAGAAGAGTGTAGAAAAGTAGAAAAGGTCATCTGCGTACGCTACACAGAGTCTGGACACGAATTCGCGCATTTTGTACGAGTGATTCAATTTTTCGCGAATCAAAGTCAGCGAACTTGTGACCAGTAGAGCGTAGAAAAGTAGAAAAAGGTCATCTGCGTACGCTACACAGTGTCTGGACACAAATTCGCGCATTTTGTACGAGTGATTCAATTTTCGCGAATCAAAGTCAGCGAACTTGTGACCAGAAGAGTGTAGAAAAGTAGAAAAAGGTCATCTGCGTACGCTACACAGTGTCTGGACACGAATTCGCGCATTTTGTACGAGTGATTCAATTTTTCGCGAATCAAAGTCAGCGAACTTGTGACCAGAAGAGTGTAGAAAAGTAGAAAAAGGTCATCTGCGTACGCTACACAGAGTCTGGACACGAATTCGCGCATTTTGTACGAGTGATTCAATTTTTCGCGAATCAAAGTCAGCGAACTTGTGACCAGAAGAGTGTAGAAAAGTAGAAAAAGGTCATCTGCGTACGCTACACAGAGTCTGGACACGAATTCGCGCATTTTGTACGAGTGATTCAATTTTTCGCGAATCAAAGTCAGCGAACTTGTGACCAGAAGAGTGTAGAAAAGTAGAAAAAGGTCATCTGCGTACGCTACACAGTGTCTGGACACGAATTCGCGCATTTTGTACGAGTGATTCAATTTTTCGCGAATCAAAGTCAGCGAACTTGTGACCAGAAGAGTGTAGAAAAGTAGAAAAAGGTCATCTGCGTACGCTACACAGAGTCTGGACACGAATTCGCGCATTTTGTACGAGTGATTCAATTTTTCGCGAATCAAAGTCAGCGAACTTGTGACCAGAAGAGTGTAGAAAAGTAGAAAAAGGTCATCTGCGTACGCTACACAGAGTCTGGACACGAATTCGCGCATTTTGTACGAGTGATTCAATTTTTCGCGAATCAAAGTCAGCGAACTTGTGACGAGAAGAGTGTAGAAAAGTAGAAAAAGGTCATCTGCGTACGCTACACAGAGTCTGGACACGAATTCGCGCATTTTGTACGAGTGATTCAATTTTTCGCGAATCAAAGTCAGCGAACTTGTGACCAGAAGAGTGTAGAAAAGTAGAAAAAGGTCATCTGCGTACGCTACACAGAGTCTGGACACGAATTCGCGCATTTTGTACGAGTGATTCAATTTTTCGCGAATCAAAGTCAGCGAACTTGTGACAAGAAGAGTGTAGAAAAGTAGAAAAAGGTCATCTGCGTACGCTACACAGAGTCTGGACACGAATTCGCGCATTTTGTACGAGTGATTCAATTTTCGCGAATCAAAGTCAGCGAACTTGTGACCAGAAGAGTGTAGAAAAGTAGAAAAAGGTCATCTGCGTACGCTACACAGAGTCTGGACACGAATTCGCGCATTTTGTACGAGTGATTCAATTTTTCGCGAATCAAAGTCAGCGAACTTGTGACCAGAAGAGTGTAGAAAAGTAGAAAAAGGTCATCTGCGTACGCTACACAGTGTCTGGACACGAATTCGCGCATTTTGTACGAGTGATTCAATTTTTCGCGAATCAAAGTCAGCGAACTTGTGACCAGAAGAGTGTAGAAAAGTAGAAAAAGGTCATCTGCGTACGCTACACAGTGTCTGGACACGAATTCGCGCATTTTGTACGAGTGATTCAATTTTTCGCGAATCAAAGTCAGCGAACTTGTGACCAGAAGAGTGTGGAAAAGTAGAAAAAGGTCATCTGCGTACGCTACACAGTGTCTGGACACGAATTCGCGCATTTTGTACGAGTGATTCAATTTTTCGCGAATCAAAGTCAGCGAACGTGTGACCAGAAGAGTGTAGAAAAGTAGAAAAAGGTCATCTGCGTACGCTACACATTGTCTGGACACGAATTCGCGCATTTTGTACGAGTGATTCAATTTTTCGGGAATCAAAGTCAGCGAACTTGTGACCAGAAGAGTGTAGAAAAGTAGAAAAAGGTCATCTGCGCACGCTACACAGTGTCTGGACACAAATTCGCGCATTTTGTACGAGTTATTCAATTTTTCGCGAATCAAAGTCAGCGAACTTGTGACCAGAAGAGTGTAGAAAAGTAGAAAAAGGTCATCTGCGTACGCTACACAGTGTCTGGACACGAATTCGCGCATTTTGTACGAGTGATTCAATTTTTCGCGAATCAAAGTCACCGAACTTGTGACCAGAAGAGTGTAGAAAAGTAGAAAAAGGTCATCTGCGTACGCTGCACAGAGTCTGGACACGAATTCGCGCATTTTGTACGAGTGATTCAATTTT
>JAEUYN010000765.1:0-58761 GCA_018257835.1 Euura lappo | reverse complement strand
GTGAAGTCCCAGAAGTCCCGTGAAGTCCCGTGAAGTCCTTGAAGTCCCGTGAAGTCCCATGAAGTCCCTTGAAGTCCCTTGAAGTCCCATGAAGTCCCTGAAGTCCCGTGAAGTCCCTGAAGTCCCGTGAAGTCCCGTGAAGTCCCTTGAAGTCCCGTGAAGTCCCGTGAAGTCCCTTGAAGTCCCGTGAAGTCCCGTGAAGTCCCTGAAGTCCCGTGAAGTCCCGTGAAGTCCCTGAAGTCCCGTGAAGTCCGTGAAGTCCCGTGAAGTCCCGTGAAGTCCCATGAAGTCCCGTGAAGTCCCGTGAAGTCCCTTGAAGTCCCGTGAAGTCCCGTGAAGTCCGTGAAGTCCCTGAAGTCCCTGAAGTCCCGTGAAGTCCCTGAAGTCCCGTGAAGTCTTGAAGTCTGGTGTACGCCATTTTTCGGAGTGGTTCACCCCTCGTACGCGACACACAAACCGACCGACAATAGGCCTTATAACACTAACACAAAACCCGGGTATTCGAGACCCTTTACAAGTAGCAACATAGAAATAGCTAGCACGAGCACAGCTCAACCAAGTCAAACCCCTGCGGCCACGAACAGTATGAACCTGACGATACAGGAAAACTAGTTCGGGGTATGCAGGAGAATCATGACAAAAAGAGTAAAAATCAAATCAAAAATAAAAACAGAAATATCAATAGAAATAAAAATAAGAAATTGCAAAACACAAACGATCATACCCCGATCAATAGTCATGATCAAATAAATGTAAATTCACTTTTCAAAGATCCAAAGGAGTTCTTAATTTGCGATGATGAAAAAATTTCTGAGCGAATACAACAGTCGGATGTAAACTTGTCAGAAAATCGCCCAAGGCCAAAGTGCCCATTCATAGAAATCAAAATAAATAAAATAAAAATAAACTCACTACTCGATTCAGGAAGCGAAGTCTCCTGTATCAGAGAACAATGGTTAAATGACCATATTGATGTGTTGGGACGGGTGGAAATGCTACCGGTCAACAACACAACACTGCAAGTGGCTACGGGGGGCAAGACCCTACGAATTAAGAAACAAATATTCGTGCAGCTACTTGTGGAGGATCAGGTTAAGGACGTTGTACTGCTCGTTGTACCGAAACTGATACACGAGTGCATAATAGGTATAGATGTACTTAACGGGTTCAAAGCTCTATTAGATTTCGACAAGAAAACATTGACTGTGAGGGACGACGAAACGGAGACTGAAATAAAATTTATAGGCACAACGAAAACCGTTGAAAACCAAGAAAACAATGAAAATAAAATAGCAGCGATCAAAATTGCGGACAACGATCCATCGTATCAAATAAGATTAGATGAAATAAAAGACAAAATCAATAATAATGATAGATTGAATGAAAGCGAGAAGCAACAGTTAATAGAATTGTTGTGGAAACACAAAAAAGTGTTTAGAAAAATGCCGGGACGCATAAGCGTTTATGAGCATAAGCTGAATATTAATGACAATAAGCCGTATATTCAGAGATCATACCCGATCCCAGTAGCGTACCAGGAACAAGTCGACGAGGAGATACAGAGTATGTTAAAATTTGGTATAATTCAGCGATCAACGAGCGCTTATATAAATCCGATGGTGGTCATTCCAAAGAAAAACAAGACTGTTAGGATCTGCCTAGACGCACGTCAAATAAATGCGATTATGGAACCAGATTACGAATGCGCACAAGCGATCGAACAGTTATTTCAAAAATGTCAAAGAGTGGGTATTATGTCCAGCTTGGACTTAACTTCTAGCTTTTGGCAAATTCCATTACACCCGGAGAGTCGGAAATACACCGCGTTCATGTACAAAAACAATTGCTACGAATTTCTAGTCACACCATTCGGACTGAAAACGAGTCTTGCTGCATTGGTCAGAGGACTTGACATGGTGCTGAAGGAAACAGCATACAACATCTTAACTTTCGTAGACGATCTACTCTGTATATCCCCTGACTTTGACAATCACTTAGAGCACTTGAGTGAACTGTTACAGAAATTGGAAGATCACAATATGACAATTAATTTTGAAAAGTCGAAGTTTTGTAAAAATGAGATTAAATTCCTAGGTTTTCTAGTAACTACGGAGGGTATTAAACCCCAAGATGATAAAATCAAAGCGATAAAAGATTATCCAAAACCAATCAACGCAAAAGCGTTGAGAGCCTTTCTAGGCTACGTAAATTTCTACAGTAGATTCACGGACAAATATGCGCATTGTACTGTCGGATTGTTGAGATTAATCAAAAAAGGAACGAAATGGAAATGGGGGGCAGAAGAAGACCGGTGTTTTGAAGAGACCAAAAGACTGTTTTGCGAATCGGTAGTATTGGCATACCCAGATTTTACGAAACCGTTTTACGTACAAACTGACGCGAGCGACTATGCATTAGGAGCGATATTATTTCAGTACGATGATGAAAATAGGCAAGCGATCATCGCGTGTGCCAGCCGAAAGCTTAAAGGAGCCGAAGTCGGATATTTCACGACTGAAAAAGAATTATTAGCGATAGTTTGGGCATTACATAAATTTAGAACATACATTCTGGGGACTCGAATATTAGCCATCACCGATCACAAGGCATTATCCTTTCTAAAAACATGCCGCCTTTTGAACTCTCGATTAACCCGCTGGGTATTACTAATACAGGAATACGACATTGAAATTCTGTATATCAAGGGTAAAAATAATCAAGCGGCAGACGCGCTAAGCAGATACACCAGTAAAGACCCACCAGATGAAGAAATAATACACAACGAACCGGGGATCATACGAATCGCGACTATGTTGGCCCGAAAACCCGATAAGACCTTAGAGGGAAAGTTAAAAAAAATCGGAAAACTCCAACGGGAGGACCCGGAAATAGGCAAAATTTACTTGGAACACGAAAAAAAAATAGATGAGATAAATTCTAGATTTAAATTAGAAAATAACCTATTAGTGAAGCGTACTCGCGGGGAAATTAACTTGATCTATCTGACAAGGCAATTAGCAATCGAGTTAATATGGGAAACGCACGAACTATACGGTCATATTGGAGTCAAAAAGACATTTCTCATAATCCAGGAACAGTTTTACTATCCTAATCTACACAAACTCACCGCTAAGGAATTAAAAACCTGCGATACTTGTCAGCGCAATAAAAAGCCAAATTACACGGCTTACGCAGAAATGCAGAATATCACACCAGAAAAACCTCTAGATCTATTATCAATAGATTATTATGGACCACTACCTACAGCTCCAGGGGGGTTTAAACATATTATTGTGACGATAGACGCTTTTAGTAAATTTGTTAAATTATATCCATTACGAAACGCAAACGCTAAACAGACAATCGATAAAATTTTCCTGAGGTACATTCCCGAGTACGGAAAACCTGAAAGCATACAGACTGATCATGGAACACAGTTCACATCCGATCAATGGATAAATAAGTTGAGCGATGAAAATATAAAAATAGTATTGTCAGCCATTAGGCATCCACAAAGTAATATGGTAGAACGGGTGAATAGAGAATTAGGACGATTCTTTCGGACATTCGTGGGAGACAAACACGGTAGTTGGGTACGCTGGATACCAGTTATCGAGGATTGCATAAATCAAGTATCCCATGAAACAACTGACCTGACGCCATACGAACTATTCTTGAAAAAAAAACCGACAAGATATTGGGAATACTGGTTAGGAGACGTAAGGGATAAAACAGTCGACCCTAGGACATACGAAAAACAATTAGTATTAACCCGCGAAAAGATCATTAGAAAAGGAAAGAAACGCGCTGAAAAATTCAACAGCAGTCACAAATGCGAACAATTTAAAGAAGGCGAAAGGGTGCTCGTAAAAGCACTAAATGTGTCAAATCCATTACAAAATAAAATAGCAAAATTCATGTCCGTGTATGAAGGACCCTACATAATTACAAAACAAGTCGGACCTTCTACTTTCATAGTAACGAACGAATCAACTCAAAACCCAAGAGGGATGTTCAATGCAAAATTAATGAAAAGATATTACGAATCCAATCCCCAACCATGATCCCAGCACCAATAATTACTGCATGTCCCCGCACGCTAATGCTTTATCTCCTCTTGCTTTGCTTTATCTACCAGAAACGTACTAACAAAAAAAAAAAAAAAAAAAAACACACGAACGAAACATGGGAAAGCAAAAGAAGGTGGCCGTGATAGGGAAACTGAAAAGACCAATAGACAAACAGACACAATACGACAAAGAACAAGACAAAAAGGAAACGGGGGACAGAATCATGGTAAAACAACATACGTGGACACAACAAGTACTAGGGAGAAGGAAACACACAAATACAAGAAAAGTACAAACACCAGACGATATAGTAGAACACATAACGAACCACGAAGAGAAAGAAGAGAAAAGAGAAGGACGAAAAAAGATAATACAATTGGAGGAGGAAATTACAATGAAACAGCACAAACTTGAAACGTTGAACAATCAAATAAGAGAGCTGGAGGAAAAGGAGAAAAATGTTGAAGAGATGCGAAAAAAATATAAGCGACCGTTCATAACTAAAATAGAAAAAGTGACGGGAAAAAAGAAATTAGACATCACGAAAATAAGATCACGAGACATCAATAACAACGTGATAAAAGAAACAAAAACCAACACAGAAAAACCGATAACGCCACGAGCATGCGAACGGGAGATAAGATTTAGCGAAATCAAAAATAACAAAATAGCCAAAGAAGCCTGGATATACAGCTTTGGGAGAATCAGCGAGTGGAAGGACGAGCCAAGGATTGTGAGGAGCCGTGGATGGAAGGATGAAAGGAAGAGGGAACAGCGAAAGAGAAGGAAGGAGAGAGAGGAAGAGCTGTTTGGAAGCTGGATCAGCGAAGATGAGGGCGAGATAGACGTCACTCACGAAATGATAGCGAACGAAAACCCACTGGGGTTAAGTTTCAAAAACTAAATGTCCGGAATTAAAAGAACACTAAAAGGAAAGAATTATATTTTATATATTGCGATTGATAGAATGATTTTGAAAATTATGTTTTGTTTAAAAAAAAAAAACAAGGAGTAAGATTATATTTTGTATGATTAGTTATATATATCTTGTTTAAGAAGTATGTTGTTTTATTTGCTTGGGAGAGCTTTATGTCGGATTGACAATTATAATTTAAAAAAAAAAATAATTAAAATTAAAAAAAAAAATTTAGGTCAATGATTAAACGCCTTTCCAGATATTAATTCAAGAGGCAAGTGCTCTAGAATTAATAGGGGGGCAATGAGACGTTTTCTAATAACCACTAGATACATTATAAATGAGATGTTTTCTAAATAACCTATAATATCCATATAAATATAAAATCAAAGAGATCTTACTGTAGGACTATGCACTGCAGAGACTATAGTAGAGATCGATGGTATACTGTAGGAGCAGGATACTATAGCATACTGAGAAATTAGAATCAAAACAACACACACACTTAGCTGTGGTATGCGTTAAGATACGCGCACACCGTAGAAGGTTTAGATTCACTGACCGGCCTTCGAAGGACTAGTCAGACTCACGGTATTACAAATATTAGAAATTGAATAAATGAATGTAACCCATGGGAATAATAATAATTGTAATAATGAAAAATAATTGAAACGGTTATGAAGTGTAAAATGTTGAAGAATTTATAAAATAAACGAGTATTTGGAATTGAAGAAGTTCCGCGAAACGCCGTGGCGTGGACACAGCGGCGCTGCGGACACACCACGGTCTGACGTCACAGAACAACGAGACGCGGACACTCCATGGTCCGCGTCGAGCGTATAAAAGGGCGTACGCACAGCATACGGTCTCTTAGTCAGCCAACAGGACGACGGGCATCACCAACCCTCCCAGAGGTACCGGTGAAACCCAACCTCCAAATAGAGACGAGTTTAACTAAATAACTCGAGACTTCAAATCTGTAGACTGAAGAATTATTATTTTCAACTGTGTAGGTATGATGGTATTACAAATATTGCAGTACTGAATTTAATACAGTGCGGTGTAATAGATTACAGCTGCACTTATTATAGTCCATAAGAAGTAAATAATACCTACCAAAGAAAGTTCTAGTACTCAATGTGTAAAGCTGTTAGTACATAATAAGTACTGATACCGTGTACACGCAGTATGAGTACTGAGTACAGATAGTACCGAGTACTAGTACTGAGTACACGCAATACTGATTTCCAGTACAGAAAGTATTAGTACTTAATACACGAAGTACTAGTACTCAGTATACGAATCACTGCTGCTTCGTGTACTAAATATTGCAATTTGTGTACTCAGTACTCGGATCCTGTGTACTAAGTACTGAGATCACAGTACTTTTTTTCGGTATGGGACGATTTGAGTGACATGTTGTAGTAGTAGTTCTATTCGATTCATTATCAATCATGATTTTATAAATTAGACTGCATTTTTATTATTAGCAGCCTTGAAGACGCCGAAAAAATGGATCTCTGCAAATCAAATCGACTCTTCAAAAAGTAGCCGTCCATATTAAGTCCACCATTTTGTTTTTCGATATTTCAGTTGCATATTCGTATTCAGCGACCCCAAAACCCCGCGAGTACAGACTTTCACCCGAATTGAACAGGGTTTTGAAGAAATTTTTCACCGTTCTCGATACGCCATTTTGTTTTTGGAAATTCTGACTTCGGATTTGTATTCAGCGACCCCAAAAACCCCCGAGTACAGACTTTCACCCGAATTGAACTCGCTCATGCAGTGGCGCTGCCCGGCAAGCCCCACTGAAACGCAACGGCCCTGCAGTGTCGCTGGCTTATCTGTGCCAGGATTGGCCGACTTAAAGTGACCCTCACTCGTCAACCGTTGCTTTAAAAAAAAATTTGCAAGAACAAGTTTGGTCTTAAAATGATCCAAGGAATCTGCCAGCGTACTCAAAATAATGAAGTACTGGACCACCCTGTATAAATTTCGCGAAGGTCCGTCCTCGTCGAGCGCTAAACCAGGAGTTACCGCGCGAGATTTGGTTCCCGACATATATATAACCTCGGCGGACATGCGCGGAACCTCGGCGCAGATCTTCCGCGCCGGTCCGCCGAGCTTATATAACTCAGGAGCGTACCGCGGCCAAGTCAGTCTTCGCTGGGCGCGCGGTTGGGTGTAGGTGTTTAACGAGTCAGTCTAGAGTGCTACCGCGTTTGCTGTTAGCTGTTTGCTATTTAAGGCCTTTTGAGGGTCACGTCTGTTTTACCAACCGAGTAGCATTTTATTTTCTCGCCGTTTCCCGTCTCGATGGAGTCACTGATTATCTTAGAATTAGTTTTAGATTATTTCTAATTTTTTTACACACCGCGCGCTGGTCCCTAGAAGATAAGTCAGAGCAACCCGAATTAATAAACGATTTATTTCCAAAAAGCAGCAAAAATCAGCTGTCGCCGCCATATTGACTATACACCGACACGAGAAAGTATTATGGCATTTCCGGCATTTCCACTTGACACACGATGGTAAACGAACCAGCGCGCGGCGGCTGCTATCTTCACGAAACTTGTGATGTCACTCTCGAATTGATCTAAAAAATAATCGCGACGAGAAACGGCGAGAATACATATAATGAAGCGACAGCTTCGCATCGTCACTACCACACGTAACATCATCACTACCACACGTAACATCATCACTACCACACGTAATCGCGGGCATGTAAAGTTTACTATGAACGTAGTTGCTGGTGCAGTTCAGAGGCTTCGCGCGAGAGGCGCTGAGCTCGCAATTTCGCTGTGGTCACGTGGTCCTCAAAACCCCTTAATTTAGAAAAAAAAAAAAAAAAAGTGCTACCGCGTAACGATGCAGCGACACGAAGCGCTGTGTGAGGAGATCCTGCAACGCGCTCTGAACAAAATTATGCAGGAGGAAGAGGACGTAAAGGCGCGGGTATCTCGCGAACTCAAACGATTCGAGAACGATCGGGTCGTTGAAGTTGACGTGGCGAAGCGGGTCACTCAAGAAATGATACAACTCGACTTCGCTCGGGTCGAGTGGACCGTTATCAACGGAGGCGTCGTGTCATCACGAGAGAGTACCTCCTTCTGCGAGGACCTCGGTCTCGAGACGGAGCTGTACCTGGCGCTCGAACGCTTTGGTAGGGATGCGCCAACAACCGCCATCATCGCCGACGCGAAAGAGATCGAGGTAGGGGACAAGGTGGACGCGGGACCGCGGACTGGCGAGGCAAGTCAGATTTTGTAATATTTTAATCCCTTTTGTCATATTTGTCATATTTTCCATCCCTTCCGTCATAATTTCGGTTATTTTTCGGTCATTTTTTAATCGTATTTTTGGATCTCTGTCAATCATATAGTCATATTTTTTTAGGGGCTCGACGACTCGCTGTCCTGCCTTGACGTCATCGTATTGTCGTCGGAAGACGATGAGGCGGGTGACGATGGGGAGATACCGGAGGAGCAACTGACAGTCGCCTATGAGATGGAGATAGGGGACGAAGTAGAAGCGAAACCGCAGACGACTGGGGAGGCAAGTCAGATTTTGTAATGTTTTAATCCCTTTTGTCATATTTGTCATATTTTCCATCCCTTCTGTCATATTTGTCATATTTCCGGTTGCTTCCACCTAAAAATAACACAAGCGACGAAAAATTTCATATTTCTACGGTCGCTACGGGTTACTCGAGCCTGAATTCACCGAAACCCTATTGAAAATATGGACGTCGAATCGACGTGATTTGAGACGTCGATTCGACGTCCGAAATGACGTCCGAAATGACGTGCAAGCTCCTACGTGTGAAACGACGTCAGATACTAGGTGTGAATTTGGGATAGCAAATGACGTCGTAAAAGACGTCGTTGATCCTGACGTCATTTACGACGTCCTTTTATACATCATGAATATTATCGAATAAAATAAACGAAAAAATGAAATAAAGCTAAAGATCGGAAGGTTTCAAAATTCGAGGGGAAATTAATGAACGAATATACAGAAACAAACAATGATAAAAATAATACATATACATATAGTCATCATTCTTTTCTTATTATTCATTATGCATCATGATTATTATTATTATCATCATTATTTCACGTATATGTATTCGATATACTGGGTGTCCCATTTCAATCTCACACCTGATTCATCTCGAAAAATACTGTTCCGATTAAGTATTGAGTATAGTAAGATTATAATGAGACACCCGGTACATTATACATAAAACAAATTAATAGACATTGTGTGGTTGTTGAACAGCCTTTATTCATTTTGTTTCATCAAGTAGTGAAATTGGCAATTTATTCTCAATGACATTCAAAATTACTCAACGAGTTATCACATGATTAAAAAATACTGTTTCGTTACATACTTTATTACTTTTACATACGTACACACGCCCCTCCGCAATTAGCTATAATAAAAAACGGCAAAAAGTCGTTTTATGATGCTTGAGACCTTTTGTCCGTAGAGTCGAGAATGATTGGTTGCTTCCATTGTTATGTAATTCATATAAGCATGTCGAATTAATTGTTCAAGACCAGAAATTGGAAGATTGGACTACCTTCAGAGTTTATTTCTTACGCAAGAAAACATATTTTGAAAAATTGTGCGGAAACAATTGCAAAGATTGAAAAACCATATTCGTTTGGTTTCAGTGAAAAAATTCAAATATCGTGAAATCCATAAGATTGATTTCTCGAAATGGAATTTCAAAGCTGTCTGATTTTTTGTCGGACTATTTTCAATATTTTTTTTTTCGAGTCTTGCGCAAAACCAAAATATTAATTACGTTACACCTGAGGTAATTATAGAATCGGTGTTCAGAATCCGAGGGGGTAACCACTTCAAAATGAGGTGTCCCAACGATTTCACATTTCACAAGCATTTCATAGGCATTTCATACGTATTTCATGGGTCTTTCATGGCATTCCATAAGTATTTCATGAGATGACTGTCCCAACTATTTCACGAGTGGATACCCCCTCGTCAGAATCCTGCTCTATTATTACAGAAAAATGTCCTGCCTTTACAAAATACATGATCACGGTGACGATATCGTCTGAGCAATTATTTTTATGTTTTAGCTTCTATTTCTGTATCCGCTATAATTTACGGTGTCTTTTTCTTGTACTTTCTGCATGTACTTTTTCTTCAAATTAGGTTATTCTATGTACAAAAGGGGCTTACCCCGTAGAACCAATAAATAAATAAATAAATAAATATTGCGGAAAAAAGTGGCACAAAAGTTACCTCACTGAAAAAAAAAGAGTAAATTGACTAGTAACCAGCCCTGTACAAGTTATCATTATAATAAAAATACTTAAAATAATATGACATTTCAACATACTGCCGATTTGTACGACTTATGTGTACCATTTTTTCCTAAATCGATAGCACTCAGGTAATTTCCTGCTCCGTTGTTGTTTGTCTATCTACGCTGTACGCTTATTCGTTTCTCCGGTTCATTGATCAATCAACGATTCCGATTAATTGTCTTCTCAATTAATCGATCGATCACGAATTTCGATTAATTGATTAATTTTTTATTTCGATTTCGATTGATCGCACAGCCCTACTATCTAATAATAGTACAAGTTTGGTACAGCACATAAGTATTCATTTTCGTTAATTGTCATATGCACACATATCTTCGCAATATCGGTAGTTGGTATGGCTGATTCTTCGTTACTTGTGATTAACATTTTTTGTAACACACCATATTTGCCGTTATGAGCGTTTGTTGTACGTACTTTATGCACAATTGTATACTCTTGTTGAGTCGTAGAGTCCACGATAAAATTGATCATCTTGACATGTGAATTGTCTACCAAGAGAGCGAAAGAGTTGTCAGAACGTTGATTGCTCCGCAGTGCAGACATGTACAAGCACGAGTTTTTAATCATTTTCTTATAGGAAACACTATGCTCTCCAAGGTTTAATCTGTATGACCATAATGCACTTACTCGGGAGACCGAACCTAAATATCTAATGTCATTAGGTCGAAACGTTTGTTTAGCCAGTGTTGATCCAAGTGTATCACAGTATCGCTTCACAGTAAACGAAGAATATGGATAAACGTGGTCTTTCAGAGTTAGGAAACTGTATTTCAAGCTAATGCGGCGACATATTTGGTGATGTACACCCTTAGCTGCGTGTATCACTTTCAACAAATCCCCATTCCCGGATTCAAACGCGTAAGCATTGTGAGACCACAGTGGTCCCCAATCTGTAACACTTCTCGCTAAGTGTACAAGGGAATGTACATTGAAGGTCATAGCTGTTCGACCGTACAAAATTTCAGTTTTGCCAACGAATTCGCGTAACATCTCATCTGCAAAATCCGCTTCACGAATTGTCAGTTCTCCTTTGGACAATATGTAAAAAGCTTCTACAAACAAAGCCCAGTGCATCAACAAATTGGCTGGCAATACGTCTTGAAGAACCACCATACTATAAAAAAACGTCCAGTTCTCCCACTCGCGAGCTTTCCAAAACTCTTTATCCGACAGTGAACGAGCGAGTCTGCCAACCTGATGTGGCGCTTTGATACTATTCATAATTGAATCAATTTTCGTTACAGTTCTCCGAGACAGTAAGCCAGCCTTTTGCTTATTGCCAAACCACAAAGTCGCGAATTGTTTTGCGATTCCGGATCCGCAGTGCAGGGAATCGACCACACAACCATAGATAATGTCATAATGCAATAAATTTATCAATTGCGATGGACATTTCACACCAAAAATAGGTTTATTAGATTCAACCGCTTTCTTCATGTGCTCTATTGTCTCTTTCGTGTTTCTATCTTTCGGAACACTATCCTGGAGCGGATATTTGATGTTTCCAGACCGTGGATTGTTTGGATTAGTTCGAACCCACTCCCCAGGATGGAGAGACTGACCGCAACCATATGATCCATTGAATTGTGTAAAACCTTGCACCGGTGCGCGAGCGACTGCATCGACACAGCAAATAAGAGTGAATAACTTTATACACAATTTACTACCCTTGACAATACATTCAACTCCTTTGCTTGAAAGCTCATTCATAGATTCTACAAACGGTTCGAGGAAAACGTTCATATTCGGCTTATCTTTTCCAAACCAGAGACCCGCTAATATTAGCTCCTTACTTCGCACCTGAAATGGTACTTCATTCACCATTAAAAATATAGGCCAAATGGAATAACTCGAACTTTCAAATAAAGGGGCTCCATCGGTGTTAAAAGTTACCGTTGCGTAGCTACGTCTGTCTGTTGGGTTCAATTTTCGAACGAACTCCCGATATCTTCTACCATCATAAACGTCGCGTAGATAACCTTCTTCACAAACTCTATGATTGACAACGTTATCGTAATATTCCTGGTTGGATTCTATTAGTTCTGATATCGGCGATGCAACATCCATGATGACAAAGAAATCCTTATACGCGTAATTCTTAACATCGACCACCGTTTCACAAATTTTGCATTTCACGTAATGATCTTTTCGTTCGAATCTACCCATGTTTGCACCGCATGCCGAACACGTCGCATACAATTTGATGTTGTTTTTCGGATAAAATAGTTTATCCAGTAAATACCTGGTATTTGGTAAGAACGGTTCGGCAAACATAGAATTTATCAGACAAAATAAATCAGTTGTCTGAGTTAAGGAAAGTGCGTGTACCAGTACAAATTTCAAAATCATCAATACTACGTCGCCAATGTTTTTGTGGACAGGTGTAGTAATTGGCTTTCTGAAAGCTTTGTTATCAATCGCTTCTTGAAGCGAGTTGTGATCTCGTAACAAATGTTCTCCGATAATATCTTCATCCGTAGGATCGTTGTTGTCATCCATAGGAAAATACTCATTGTCGATGTTGTTGATAAAAAAATCCGGAAGGTCATCATTTTCTCCCTGCAAAACAGAATCATACGCACAGAATTGAACCCTCGAATCAAGCTTTGAAGATCTAGACCGCGTGGGGTTACGTCAATTCACCGAGTCTCCAAACCTTATCATCTCCGATTTGACATGCGACCGTCCAACTCGAATGCTTTCCTGAATATTCGTAAAGTAAAACAAGCGGGTTTGGGCTGACTATGAGCCAGCCTTCGAACTTCCCGTTATTTATTTTATTCTCAGCTATTTTGAAATTTGTAAATCTGACCTCAGATTCTTGATCAGCGGTTCAAAAAACCTTCGAGTACAAATTTCCGTAAGATTTCGAATGTTTTTAGTATTTTTCCCAGCAAATCGGACTCGCCATTTTGAATTTCGCTAATCTGACTCCAGATTCGTGATCAGTGACCCAAAAAACCTACGAGTACCAAGTTTCATCCAAATCCAAATGTTTTTAGTTTTTTTGCAGCACATCGAATACGCCAAATGAAAATTTTGCAAAACTGACTTCAGATTCGTGATCAGCGATCAGAAAAACCATATGGTACCAAATTTCACTGAAATCCGTTGATTCGTTCTCAAGATATCGTCATTTTTGTTGCGTTTTTTAGAATTTTGTTATTTGAATACTTCAAAAAGTACTAATCCGATCAAAGCCAAAATCTAATCAGTTCTAAGTTGAGAAAAGCCCCGTCGATTGAGCCCTATCTGATCAAAATCCGCGGACTCGTTCTCGAGATATCGCGCGGACAAAAATGTGGTCACATACACACACACATACACATACACACACATACACACACACATACACACACACATACACACACACATACACACACACACACACCCAGACGTCAAACTGAAAATAGTCGGAGGTGATTCTTTGGACCTCGAAATGTGGAGATTTAGTAAAAACTCGACTTTTCATTTTCGGGGTGATCACAATAACTTCCTTTTTTCTCTGAAAACAGAGAAGCGGGAAGTTAAAAAAGTATCGCGTGCGTGGCGAAGAGTCACACTTAGGACGTTGCACTACACTATAGCACTGAACTGTATCGCTACAGGCAGGATATTTTCAATTAACAGAGCTGATGCAGTAAGTATCTATCCTTGGTATAACTATGGCGCGTTAGTTCCGGCTGTCGTAGCTACAGTGGAACCTCGATTATCCGAACCAATTGGGACCGGGCCGAATTCGGATAATCAAAAATTCAGATGATCGAACAGTAATGTTAGTGCTGGGAAATATTCAGGAAATATGTAACAAACATATATCTTATGACACATACGTATATGAAAGAACGTCGACTATTTATTCAACTGAGTTTTCCTGAAGTTCAATAAAGACTACTGGTAAAAATTTCGTACCGAACACAAAATGAAACACGAAAAACGAGCACATAGGTAACAGAAAAAAAAGCAAGTTGAGGTTCGGATAATGGACGGTTTGAGTAAAACGATCGTGGTTCGAGTAACGGAGGGTTCGGATGATACAGGATTGGATAATCGCGATTCTACTGTATATACATTGTTGCGAGGGCAATATGACGGGTAATGCACACTTCTGAAGACATGAGCCACGAGGCAACTGCGCAAGTATTACTACGGAAAGAGAGTGAAAAAATGAACGGAAAATTGTGTATATTTTTCAAAGCGGAAGGGTTGTTCCACATCACTCACACAATTTTGTAAACCTGTTCAGGTTTTATGAAATGGTCTCAATTTTCGTGTTGGAAAAAAATATAACTTTAGGAAGAGTGAAACCAATAAAACGCAAAACAATCGGAAAAATGAGCCTAGACAACATAAAAAAAATTACGAACCAAATCGGAGAATGTGATGTCTAGGGGCTAGGTAAATTGACTTTATACCCCTCCAAAAGCATCATGTGATGTTAGAATCGGGGTGAATAGCGTACTCAATTTTTTCAATTCAGATTTATTTCTGAGTAATTCAGAATATTCTGTTGACTCGAATTTTTTTATATTTTATATTCTTATAAATATTTCAATTGATTCATTCTATTTCCTTTCGACTCTAATAAATTTGTTCGATTCAACGTCCTATTTATTTTTCATTTAATTTACTTTGACGCAAGGTGATTTTATCCAATTTCATGAAATCGATTAAAAAAAGAAAAGAAAAAGAAACACTCGATAATTCAGGCGCGTATTCAAACTAATCAAAATTTATTTAACTCAATTCACATTGATGGAGCCACCTCAGGTGTTTTGTTAATTATTTGACCAATTTTTCAGTTATTCCTCAATGAATTTACATAATTTTGATCAAATGTGTCAAACGGACTACGTTTAAACCTTTCTGAGTCATCAAAACTTCAATAAAAGTTTATATCAAGTGAACGGTGTAATATAACCTATCCGTTGTACGGAATTCTTTTTGAATTGACGGTCGAGGAGTCTTTCAATCATTTATCTTTGGAAATCAGAGTAATTCTGAAGTGATATGGTGGTCAAGTATTTATCTATAATTAAAGTGGAATTACATTGTGCATCATTATTACCTTATCCCAGTTATTGGTGCTATTTTCAAGATCATCAATGTCCTCCGCCAACGACCGGCTGACGTTAGAAACAAGATGATTTTCTTGAAATGGACCTTCATCACGTACGTTTGTCTGTGGAAATTGTTTAAATTATATTTTCAAGAGTCAATCGGTGAAACTGAACTATAACTGATATGAATAATCGGGAAAATTGCATTACCTCCAATACTTCGTTTGGCTCTCTTTGTGCGATGTGCAGAGCAGATACTTGCTCTTCGTTTGCTGAATTCTCAGTTCCGATCGGCGATTCTTCATTGCATGCGACAGTACCAGAACAGGTATCGGCTTCCTCCTACAGATAAAAGAGTTTTTTACGTTAATTGTTTTTGTTGAATAATAGTGCAATGCAACATATTCAAGAAATCATATCCTTCACCTGTGTTCGCCTCTTCTTGTATCTATACCAGGAAGACGGTGGCACTGGATCATCTGACTCAGGATGTAAATAATTTTTGTAACCCTTACGTTCGCCAGGGTCCATGATGATCTGTTGAGTCATAAACAAAGATTAGAAAATTTCCAATGCCATTAATTGCATAATAAACTTCTGTGACGGGGAACTCTTCCGACCCGCTACTCCGGATCAGCAACGGGCCTGAACCCACGACCAATTAACATAACAATTTCCCATACAAGGCTCGGGTTTGGGCGCCAGCTGGGTAGTTATCCCAACAATAAACGAATTGACTGATAAGAATAAATGAATATCAAAGGTCAGGTTGCACCAGCAAGCATCAACCCGCGGAGAGTGGCATGGGTGGGGTTGCAGCTTAGAGGTAGGGGGAAGAAGGGACTGAGGAAAGCAGTGCGAACAGGCAAAAGCAAGTACAAGCGTGTTGAGTATAAACAATAATAGCAAATCAATTCATTTCCACCCCACTCTGGGTTCGGAGGTCCCTCAAGGGTGAAAACGAGTTATTGGACCAAAGCAACAAGAGATAAATTCTCACTTAAAATTAATAACAATGACCCGCTCGGGTCTGACTCGAAGACAATGCAAGATTCTTAATTCTACAAAATAAGTGATACAGTGAGCTGATTATAGGAGACTTGGCCCGCGTAGGGGGCTAAGGCGGAGGCCCACGAGCTTCAGCTAGGTTATAGGACGCCCGGCGAGCCTGTACCGATCGACCTGATAACGTAATCCGTGAAGTTACTAAGTTCCGGGGGATTATTCCCCAGCAAGCTCACCGAAGAGTGAGCCACACAGCAAATGGAATCGGTACAGCTTCGACACGAGGTCTGGCTTAATTCTAAGGCTCGACGCGAGGTCCTGACCCCACTCGAAGCTATCCCTAGCCTTACGCAGGGTGATTTTCCTACAATAATTGACTCGCGAAGCTAACAGAACAATATTTAATAATGACTAGGCCTCTCAGAGGCTGGGATTCAAGAAAAGCTACTAAACTACGCATTCATACACGACTCTCGCCTCGCACGTCGCCCACGAGGCAGACCGTGACGATCCACGACTCAATAATTCCCCGCTGGGGCAAGTTAACAGTTTAAGACACAAGATTCTGTTTCACGGACTTTGATTACGTTTTGTAGAAGACGCTGGCTACGGCCGACCACTCAGGCAGGGTCCGTCGAGACACAACCAGGGCAATTATTTCGACACGAGGCCGTTAGATTCAAAAATCAAGATGGCCGCTGGTCGTTTCTAGTGCGAGGTAAGGGCTTGGACTCACCGTCGATCGATTTCTGGGTCTCTGCTTGGGGATCTCGTCCCGCCAGATCGTTTCTCCCACACACAGAAGTTTAATAGTCTTGACTCGATAATTTAATACCTCGACGGGTGGAAGGAACAGTACAGTTCGTTTTCGGTTCAGTTTAAGTTTCCAGAAAGGACAAAAGGGCAAAGCAATCACTCTCTCAGAACGCCTGTACTAGGCCAGGTCCTAATCGCAAGCGACCAGACAGCGTGTCGCCGGCTCTTGAGCGTATCTCCACTCCTAGGGTTATCGACTCGCAATCGACCCAGGATCTACGTCCTGCTATTGGGTGACGCAACGTGTGCCTAACTTAACGTCTGAGGAATGACGCAGCCGTCAGTCCCCGCTACGTTCGGTGTGCTTGCTCGAGTCCCGCAGGGGTTCTCGATCCGGGGCTCTTGGGTATCCTTGGCGGAGCGCGTCTCGTATGCGGGCTCTTCAGGTGCGGGAATCTCATCCGCCGACCACTCGTCCCTCGCTGGCTGGTATTTCTGACGAGGATCTGAGGCTATTCCCCCGCTAGTCGTTTGTGAACCCCTGGCCGTCTCTAGTCGGTTACTGTGTCTTGTGCGTGGGTCGTAGCGTCGTGCGTTTGGGGCATTCCATGTCAACTCGACCAATGATTTTCCCTCACCATTTTTGATTCGCTTCATAATTTTTTATACTTTTCTCCGAACACTAAAAAGCTCTTCTGATTTTTTTCTGATTTTTTCCACCATTCCTTATTTTTTTATGATTCTTCAAACCTATCTCAAAAACTCATTTTTTTTTAAATCTCAAAAAATTCTCAAAAATCTCATTTTACATCCCGATCATTTTGACACCTGTCCGATAATGGGTCGATTTTTTTTCGATTTTTTTTTCAGCACTTTAAGGTAGTTCTACAGGTACACGTATCAACCAAAAGTTCCGACCGCAGCGCACAGTGAAGCCCGCTTCTTACATGGTGCCGTCGGTTAAGAACTCTTGACAGAGCTTGTACACTCTGCCCGTCCTACACAATCACACCCCATGCATGGATAGGTCCCCTACACAAAGTTACCGCGCGCCGATCGCTTCGTCGCAGCGAACACAGTGCAACTGAGCGAGACAGAGAGTGTGTTTCGGTTCCGCGTCGAATAGAATTAATATTTTTCGTGAGTCGATATCTCCGAAACTAAGTGGTGGAAAATTACAATTTTTTTTTAAATTCATCCCACAATAGTACTGCATACACGAGTAGTTTTATTTGAAAATTGTAAGTTCCGTTTACCGTCTATAATGAAAAATGTGAACAAAGTCCTATCCGCTCCCGTGTTAGGTATGGGCGTCGCGTACAAAACGACCGATTTTTAATTGCAATTATCTCACAAACTAAGTGGTGGATTGAATTAAAAATCTAGGAATCGGTTCATGAAGGTTGTGTCTACACTATACTAAAATTTCAGGCAATTCGTAAGTAGTTCACAAAACTGTAGAACTACCTTAAACATTTTGAACGAACAAAACGCCATATTTCAACGTTATAAAAATTCTCAATAAATTCTCAAATACCCTGTGGTCAGATTCCAAATTGACTACAGGGTATTTGAGAATTTTTTGAGAATTTTTATAACGTTGAAATACGG
Source organism: Euura lappo (assembly GCA_018257835.1). Lineage (NCBI taxonomy): Eukaryota > Metazoa > Arthropoda > Insecta > Hymenoptera > Tenthredinidae > Euura > Euura lappo. Next base: position 39,977 of record JAEUYN010000765.1, on the reverse strand, counting down.
CGTTTTGTTCGTTCAATATGTTTAAAGTTCTAAAAAAAAAATCGAAAAAAAATCGACCCATCATCGGACAGGTGTCAAAATGATCGGGATAGAAAATGAGATTTTTGAGAATTTTTTGATATTTAAAAAAAAAATGCATTTTTGAGATAGGTTTGAAGAATCATAAAAAAATAAGGGTTGGCGGCAAAAATCTGAAAAAATTCAGAACAGCTTTTTTGTGTTCGGAGAATAGTATAGAAAATTATGAAGCGAATCAAAAATGCTGAGGGAAAATCATCGGTTGAGTTGACATGGAATGCCCCGTTTACATGTAAGGAGAGTTCAAATAAAACAGGAATTAGTATCGATTCTAGTTCGCTTGTCTCGTCACGGCCACCAGGTATAAGGGTCTGTTCTGGCGCGGGATTTAAACTGAGTTTCAGACATTCGGTCGCATTTTCTCAAGGGAATCAATTCATTTGGGTTCGCTGGGGTTCGGGGTTCTTTGTAACTACAGTTAAAAACTGTCATGTTACACTTCATAGACATGGTATTGCCAAATGCTGATGTTATTTATCAATTTTCGCAAATTGTAATTGACGCAGTAATTCATAATTCATATTATAGGCATGAATTCTTCGTCAACTATATATATTATTATCATTTACTATTTTTTAGGAGCAGTATTTTTACAGGAAAATTGCATCAATCGAGGACGGTTATGGGCAATCTCATGTCAAGTGATCAATGCGTTTCGGGCACATTTTTTAACCGACTTCAAAAAAAGGAGGAGGTTCTCAATTCGGTTGTATTTTTTTTTTTTTTTTTTTTTTTTTTTTTTTTTTTATGTTTGTTACCTCAGAACTCCGTCATTTATACACCGATTTGAAAAATTTCCGTTTCATTTGAAAGGATATACTTTCAGATTGGTCCCATATAAATTTCATCGAAATCGGTTGAGTAGTTTGGTTTTTAAATCAAAATAACTGAAAAAGTAACCGGAAAAATGTGTTATCCGAGTAAACGAAATTGCGTATTTTGCTTTTTTAAATCAAAATAAATGAAAAATAACCTCAAAAGTAACTGGAAAAAAATATGTTATCTAAGTAAACTCTTGCGGAACGCAAGACTCACTAAAAAGCGAGAAATAAAAAAAATTTTGCAAAAAAAAAACCGACTTCAAAAAAATCTGCGATGAAAAAATACACAAAAAATCGCAGTAGAAAAAAATGCACTAAAAAACTGCTATGAAGAAATGCACTAAAAAGTAAAAAATAATTACTTCATTTATTTGCTTCAATTGACTTACAAATATGGATTTTCTTAAACTCAAATCTGATATTCTTACGAAATATGCGTCTGACACATACTTTACATACTAACAAACAGATGTCATATATCGTATTTATTTGTACTTGAACAGAAATTAGAAATATATCTTTATTAGATTACTTATAATAAAATCAATGTATTAGGACAATAATATACAATTATTGTTATTTTTGGAGTCGGTGCCAGACAAGCTGTGAGGAAATTTGAGTCGGTTCCAGCCAAGGTTAACAAACGTGTATTGACGAAGAGGCGAAGTACGAGTAGGTATACATTTGATTCCACCTTGACTGCAAAGCATTTCACGATCGACAACAAGACAGCAGACGCACGGCGTAGGACAGCACGGGTCGCAGCGGCAGGCGTAACGCGGAGCGGGAGGGGAACATGCTTGAGTGAGCGACCCGAACGCGGGCAGACACATTAGGGCAAGCGTCGTTGATAATTTTTCTCCAATTACAGTCAATGGTGAAACTTCTTGAGACCTGAAATCGCGTTGAAGTATTTAGATTCATTTCACACGATAGCGGTGTTGCTATATTCTCGTATTAATGTAACTTTAATTATATTAGGATGTAAATTTTCGGAAACTTTCTCAAATTTCCTCACAGCTTGTCTGGCACCGACTCCAAAAATAACAATAATTGTGTATTATTGTCCTAATACATTGATTTTATTATAAGTAATCTAATAAAGATATATTTCTAATTTCTGTTCAAGTACAAATAAATACGATATATGATATCTGTTTGTTAGTATGTAAAGTATGTGTCAGACGCATATTTCGTAAGAATATCAGATTTGAGTTTAAGAAAATCCATATTTGTAAGTCAATTGAAGCAAATAAATGAAGTAATTATTTTTTACTTTTTAGTGCATTTCTTCCCATACAGCACGCAACGTTGCAGGAATGTCTCAGAAACATTGCTAATTCTCATTTTCGTTGCATTGCACTGCAATGTTGCTGAAAGATTTCTGCAATCTATCTCTTGCAACATTGCAGACGCAATATTACGGCAATGTTCCTGCAATATAACCCTCAATGTATTTATATTATGTATATATGTATACGACGTTCATTCGAATTTCGCGCGCACGAAAATGGACGGGCTGATATACCCACGGACGTATATACCTGCTACGTCATCAGATGTTTTGATCTGTTTCGGCGCGCTCGTGTGCCCCCACGTTTGCCGCATGGCGTCATGGTTCGGTGAATTCGAAGTTCGATAGACGATTCCCGCAGTGGATGAACACATCGCAGCTTTTCCGTTAGCAAGTAGGTATATGAGTGTATAATTGTATGTGCTGGAAAATACTTGATGAATTCCTCTTTTTTTCGGGTGAATTCCTACTGTACACGGTTGCCGACTAACCGCGTGTCCGACCATAACCTCAAATTTTTACGTTCTCTTATAAATAGCAAAATCCACTTGTAGGATTCTACTATTCGTAGGTATATGTACGTTCATAAACCGACTTTTCATTTTGCATTTCTCATGCTCTGACATAATTAACTATTCTACACCAAATTCCGCGAGCAATCGATGTGGGTTTAATGGTCTATATAATGTCATACACATGTATCAACTGATATTTTTACATTATTCAGAAATGATATTTTGATGAATTGATTTCAATATGTGTTTATTTCGACAGGTTCCGATTATTGTTTGCAGAACAACAGCGCTTATAACTAGATGTAGCAGCGGGCCTGTTTCCATTTAACGGTACACAGTGTTGTGGGTCCAGTGCAATCAAACATAGTGATCCTTCATTGAGGTGAATATATTATTCCTTCTTGACTCCGCGGTATGCATACGCTTCCTAAATACTGTATTATATTTGAATATGGTTGAAAAAATCAGGAGTTGTTCAAAAGAATTCATGTGGCTTACAGGGTAGAGAATTAAGATGAACAAAAATCGTAAAAGAAAGAGAATTTCGCAGTACTCTGACAGACATCTCAGGCGCGAAATTCAAAATGAGGTAGATTCTATTTTTGAGCATACCATCTGCCCACCACAAGAAGAATCGTCATCATCGGAATACCCTGGTAGTGACACTTCGACAGCTAGTTCTTCTGATATACCTGACGACAGCAATATGCGGAGTATAAATAATAAAGCGAATAGTAGAGACAGTGCGCCAGATGCTCTGCCGGGTTCGAATCATGATAACCAAATTTTTGAAGATGAGAATGAAAATTCTGACAACTCTGATTTTGATGCTGAATATAGGAATGATGGAAACATAGACCATGTAGCAATGGTACCAATAGCAGCTGTCGATGAAAATGAATATCATTCTGATGTGGCAGAATCAATAGCTTCGGCGGATGAGAACGAAAGTGACAGTGATGCAGTAGAACCAACAGCTTCTGTGGACAATGTTGATAAAATTTTAGTTGATCTAACTTCTTGGGCTCTCCGGTTTAACGTGCGACAAAATTCCCTTTCTGCACTGTTATCGATACTACGCGAACATACTAACTTGCCAAATCTCCCAAAGGATGCGAGAACTTTGCTTAAGACCCCCAGGCAAACTGAAGTAACACCCATTGCGGGCGGTGAATATTGTCACTTTGGATTAAAAAGAGTATTAAGTATTATTGCTAAGCAATATGCAAACTTGGATAATCCACCGGAAGCTATTGAACTCCTAGTTAATATCGATGGGGCTCCACTTTCAAATTCATCAAAGTCTAGTATGTGGCCCATTCTATGTTCAGATACAATTTTAAAACAGGTTTTCGTTATCGGTGCTTTCTGTGGAAAAGAAAAACCGAAAGATCCTAATGAGTTTCTCAGGCCTTTTGTCAATGAAGCAAGTGACGTCATTCAGAATGGTTTCTTTTATAATGGTCAAATCGTAAGAGTTGAAATGTCTGGGTTAATTTGTGATGCACCTGCCAAAGCATTCGTATTGGGTGTGAAACATCACACAGGCTATTACAGTTGTACGAAATGTGTTACCGAAGGAGAATATCAGCGTCAGAGGATATGTTTTCCCGAAGGGCGTATTATGAGTGAGTTACGAACAGATAGAAAGTTTAGAAATAACGAATACGAAGAGTATCAGCTTGGAGACACTATTTTGAAGACAATACCAAATTTCAATCTTATACGTAATGTGCCACTGGATTACATGCATTTAATATGCTTGGGAGTGATGAAAAAAATTATTTGGTTATGGTCGAAAGGCTCGTTAAAATTCAGACTATGTGCTGGTATCATTGACGAAATTTCTGAACGGCTTATAGCATTGCGGTGTAATGTACCTACCGAGTTTGCTAGAAAACCACGACCTCTGTCAGATTATAAGTACTGGAAAGCAACCGAGTTTAGACAATTTCTACTTTACACAGGGCCAATTGTTCTGAAAGGTATAATAAGAGAGGACATATATCTCAATTTTCTCACTCTGCACGTAGCAACAACCATCATAGCCAGTCCAAGTCTTGCGACGCAAGGCGAAAACCTTGACTTTGCTCGCAGTTTATTTGAGCACTTTGTTACATCTTTTGGGTTGATTTATGGAAAACATTTGATGTCCCATAATATTCACAATCTTTTGCATATATGTGCAGATGTGAGAAGATATGGTCCTGTAGATGTGTTTAGTGCCTTTCGGTTTGAAAATTACATATCATCTATTTTAAAGAAGATTAGAAAGCCTGAAAAACCTCTCCAACAGCTGGCGAGACGATATGCAGAGTTAGAAGTACTCGATACACCGCCCCAGCGACATATTGATCGGAAGGCTTTAAAGAACTCTCACTATGATGGACCGCTTATCAATAGACGAAATGTGAAAACTCAGTACAAGATGTTCATAACATCATCCTATTCAATCCGTTGTGATAATCTCAGTGACGATTGTTGCGCTCTTGAAGACGGACTAGTAGTAAAGGTTATGAACATAGTTGAATATAAAGATGGGGCAATAATCATCATCGGTAAAAAACTTGTTCCAGTTGATGATGTGTATACTACACCATGTGCTTCTGCAAAATTGTCCATTCAAATTGTCAAAGAGGGTAACAGAGTATATTCCTGGCCTCTTGATTCGATAGTATTAAAAATGTTCAGGATGCCTTATGGGCAACATTTCGTAGTTTTTCCTCTCATACATATATAACTTCTGAATAATTTCAAGTGGATGAACAGATTATTCACGTGTAAAGAAAATTGAATCATCACAGTCTTTTACAACACATACAACATATATAACGTTGGAATTAGCACGTGGAATTTTTTGAAAAAAATTGGATGTAGAGAGAATTGTTATGACTGAAGTCAGACACACACTACGCTGAGCCCAACTGAACACAAAGTTTGTATCCTACGCTATGCAATCTCGAGGTAGACGTACTGCTTCGGTGCAAACCGAATCAAAGACTGCAGCATACATATTGCCACATGCCAGCGTATCCGTCGAAACTCTTGGTTCGGTTCGCATTGCTTTGGCATAGTGGCCCGTCTAGTTCCAATTTCTGATCTTCGAAGTCTAGATGTGCATAATATAATAGTAGGTCTGATCGTAATTCATGAAAGTATGTTGCGCAACCTCCTTGAACATGAAAATATTAATCTATATATTCGTATTGTTACTTTGATGCTGTAGTACGCAGCTGCGTCATCCAGGACGTATGAGCACCAATGCTACAATGGCAAAGTTCTCGATTATCGAGTTTGCGGATGGAATCCAAATGGTCCCCACCAGTTGGTTGCAGGAAAATAACACAATTTGCTTGTGGCCCAACTACACTAACCAGATCAAGATAAATAAAGCTATAGCGAAGCTCGAAGAACCATGTGAATTGAGTTGGTCTACACAAACAGTCCTTCGTACATTCGGCACAGCAAGTAAGTTGTTAGATTAGTGAGCAAAATTATACATAAATTGTGTAATTTATAGCATACTAAATTTTTCTGAGCTGAAGTTGGGAAGAATGATAGTTGCCCTGGCTTTAGGGTAACTGATCGATACTCCTTATTTTTTAGAGACACATGGGGAGGGAATCGCCAAATTGAAGTTAGCGGAAAAATTATCCGATCTCGACACTGCAGATTCAGGGGAGGAAAATTTGTTAGGAAAACGAGGTAGACATGTACGAGCTAAGCGTCGCGCAAGTTATGACGATGATGACGTGACAGAAAGCCCACCGCCTTCTACGAAAAAATTGGCACCGTTTCCCAAAGTACCAACAAATTTTGGAGCATCAAACTCTACAGCAACACAATGTCCAGCTGCTGGTATGTAATATGAATATGAAAACTGCTAAATTATTTCTGCCTGTGAATTGAATATATGTGTAATTAATTTCCTCCACATTTATTATCTGTAGAATATTCTTCATTAGAATGGGATGAGGGTCATTTTTTGGATGATCCTGCAGACGAGGATACACTCACAAACCTAACTACTCCTGAAGGTATGAATGTTGTGCTTATGCAATCATTGCAACCATTAAGATAAATATTAATACACACTTCTTTTGATTTACGAAGAAGATCCAGTAGCAGAACGTGACGAGGGTCATTTTGTGGACATTTTTGAAAGCGAGTGGCCAAAGTTGACTGCACCAAATACCTCCAAGCCAACCACAGGTGGTACTGGTTTGAGTGGATCATTTCGACAAAGTTCAAAAAGTTCTAGTGGCAATACTGTGCTTGTGGCTAGAGCAACAAATTCCAGCAAGCCAATTCAAAGGAACACATCGCGTTCGGATTCTGGCGAAAGACCTCAGTCTCACCTAAATAATAGGTCGCAAGCTGCACCGATGAAATCTTCAAAGGAGAGAACTATACAAGAAAATGATAAGGGATCTGGAGATAATGAGACAATACTAGGTGACAAGAATAAAATACCAAGTCCTATGAATCTGGTTTTTCGAACTACCTCTATTGAGATTGCGTCTTTTGTTTACAGACATACTGAAGGCCGTCCTAAAGAAAGTGATTAAAATCAGTACCCAACTGCGTGATGTGAATGAAAAACTTGATGACAGAAATGAGAAGAATTTAGCTGGAGATGATGACGAAAGTTTGACAGGTGAAGATCACGAGTTTCCTCTGAAGGACCAGAAAGCAGTAGACAAGTTTGAGATGGCGTTGCAAGATAAAGACTATCGGAATAAAATGGTAATCCAGTTTAGTATAAAATATATTTTATCAATTGTTGATCTCTTGATAATTACTGCAATGATATCCAATGTGGAGCGCATCATTGATCAATATAAGTTTAAGGCAATCATCTCCTTGTAAATTTTAGGTCCAATACATGAAGAATATCGGTGGACATGCACCCAATACAATCATTGTGAATGTGTTGAAGCATACACTTTCGGACCAGGTAGCACTGAATTATAGCTGGCTTGGTGCTAGAAAGAAGGCGTCATTCAATGACTTGAATATTTGCAAAATGCTAATAAGTAAGTCGTTCTTATACTCATCAACGACTTATTAATATTCATCCTCTGATTAAGGCGAAATGAAAGGTGCGTGAGTGCGAGAGAGACGCACTCGGAAACAGCTTTCATATCACCTTAACAACTAATCATAGGTTGTAAAACAGAATTTTATGTATTGATTATTCGTTTTAAATAATTTGCAGAAACTGTTCGTAGTGTTTCCACTGCCATAACCGATGACCAAATTCGGAATATCGCCTCAAAATGGCTCGCTCAGGCTAACCTGAGAAACACCCGAAGTCTGTACGTATACTCCATCATATTCACAAGAAATAGGATTTTACTTTGATTATAGTCACACAATGATTACTCGCTTTCATTTTTGCAGTAATAAATCTAAAACTGGCAATGTCGCAGAGACAACGGAGCACTGTGCAAAAGAAACAGCTGAAAACGTTCTGGATGAATAGCTGATAAATATCGTTATAGTTATACATTCTAAAACTTTTAAGCTACGGCTATCAAGCATCTCTACTCAAAGTTCCTATACTTGTTACTTCAAGTACAAAGATCATGAATCGTTGTATTCACTTCCAACGTTTATATTGTTGCTTTTCTATAGTATTATTTTATCTATTTCTATAATATCAAGGCTTTCACAAGCAAGCGTACTAAACCATAAAGTTCCTAATTGTGACTTTAACTATAAAGATATAGTGCATATCGTTGCATATCATGATTCTCTTTTTCTAAGTATTGTTTTACTTTTATACTACGCCGTCCAAGCATCGTGCTACACCAAAGTTTCTATAATTTTAACTTGAGGTACAACTTTATCATAGAGTCATATTTATAATGTATTGTTAATTCTATATATTAATCCATGTTATCGCTTTTTTTTGGTATTGTTTCGAGTTTTATATTACGTTTTTCGAAGTATATCGACATACTAAATCACAGTTCATATAATCATAACGTCGATAAGTACTCACATTTTGAATAGTTTATATATATGGGGCATTCCACGCCAACTCGACCAGTGTTAAACCCCGACCATGTCAAAATGATTCTATATTTTTTTTCTAACATTCTATTCAGCCCCGAATTTTTTTTTAGATTTTTTTATCTAACCGTTAATTTGTTATAAATTTTTGAACTTGATTGAGAATGCCCCTTGTTGAAAATCTGGAAAAATTCTCACAAATCCAGTGGATGACGCAAAAAAGCCCCTGTTTAGGAAAACTTGGGCCTCATTTTTTCCTATTTTTTTCACGTAATTCGGAATATTGAAATTTAAAAAACTGACATTAACAGGATCAATTTGTAAGCGTCAAATAAGGGTCAATTTGTGAAACCGAACGTTTTGAAGTAAATTGAACATTATTTGACGCTGGAAATTTGATCCCGTGTTACATAATTTCAGTTTCAAAAATTAGAAAATTTCGAATTGCGTAAAAAAACAATGGATAAAAAATTCGGCCCACGTTTTCGTAAACGGGGGCTGTTTTGCTTCATTCACTGGATTTTTGAAATTTTTTTTCAGATTTTTAAAAAGGGGCATTCTCAATCAAGTTCAGAAATTTGAAACAAATTAACGGTTTGATGGGAAAAAAAAATTAAATAAAAAATCAGGACGCGTTTTTTCTTGAGTAGAATGTTGGAAAAAAATATGGAATGATTTTCAGATGGTCGGGGTTTAACACTGGTTGAGTTGGTGAGGAATGCCATATAATGTCTGTAGATGCATATTGTTGCTTTTTCAAGGATTGTTTTACTTTTATATTTCGACTTTTAAGCACCGTACTGTACCAAAGTTTCTTACCAAATGTGATTGTAACTTTAGGTAAAAACATTACATTGTCATGTATGAATGATTATCATTCCATTTTTGAGTCTTGTTTTTAAGCTTTGTATTACGTCTTTTAAGTCATCGCACTATACATTAAAGTTCGTATATATATGTACAATTAAATTCTGATAAAAACAAAGATATTATTATTATTATCAATAAACAATACATACAAAATATCCTCAATCATGTTTCTTCTTATGTCAATCGTAAAAATATTATTAAGAAGTAATTTTATATAATATCAATATATATGTACATAACAAATTGATGTTTGGCAATATTGCAGCAATATTGCACATGTTATGTAATATAAGCGGAGTTTGAGACATTGCGACAACGTTGCAGAGAGGTTCCAGCAACATTGCGCAATCATGCTGCAACATTACCAATATTGCAAAGTTATGTTGCTGCAGCGTTGCTGCAACATCTCGGTGCTGTATGGGTTCATAGCAGTTTTTTAGTGCATTTTTTTCTACTGCTATTTTTTGTGTATTTTTTCATCGCAGATTTTTTTGAAGTCGGTTTTTTTTTTTGCAAAAATTTTTTTATTTCTCGCTTTTTAGTGAGTCTTGCGTTCCGCAAGAGTTTACTTAGATAACATATTTTTTTCCAGTTACTTTTGAGGTTATTTTTCATTTATTTTGATTTAAAAAAGCAAAATACGCAATTTCGTTTACTCGGATAACACATTTTTCCGGTTACTTTTTCAGTTATTTTGATTTAAAAACCAAACTACTCAACCGATTTCGATGAAATTTATATGGGACCAATCTGAAAGTATATCCTTTCAAATGAAACGGAAATTTTTCAAATCGGTGTATAAATGACGGAGTTCTGAGGTAACAAACATAAAAAAAAAAAAAAAAAAAAAAAAAATACAACCGAATTGAGAACCTCCTCCTTTTTTTGAAGTCGGTTAAAAAATGTGCCCGAAACGCATTGATCACTTGACATGAGATTGCCCATAACCGTCCTCGATTGATGCAATTTTCCTGTAAAAATACTGCTCCTAAAAAATAGTAAATGATAATAATATATATAGTTGACGAAGAATTCATGCCTATAATATGAATTATGAATTACTGCGTCAATTACAATTTGCGAAAATTGATAAATAACATCAGCATTTGGCAATACCATGTCTATGAAGTGTAACATGACAGTTTTTAACTGTAGTTACAAAGAACCCCGAACCCCAGCGAACCCAAATGAATTGATTCCCTTGAGAAAATGCGACCGAATGTCTGAAACTCAGTTTAAATCCCGCGCCAGAACAGACCCTTATACCTGGTGGCCGTGACGAGACAAGCGAACTAGAATCGATACTAATTCCTGTTTTATTTGAACTCTCCTTACATGTAAACGGGGCATTCCATGTCAACTCAACCGATGATTTTCCCTCAGCATTTTTGATTCGCTTCATAATTTTCTATACTATTCTCCGAACACAAAAAAGCTGTTCTGAATTTTTTCAGATTTTTGCCGCCAACCCTTATTTTTTTATGATTCTTCAAACCTATCTCAAAAATGCATTTTTTTTTTAAATATCAAAAAATTCTCAAAAATCTCATTTTCTATCCCGATCATTTTGACACCTGTCCGATGATGGGTCGATTTTTTTTCGATTTTTTTTTTAGAACTTTAAACATATTGAACGAACAAAACGCCGTATTTCAACGTTATAAAAATTCTCAAAAAATTCTCAAATACCCTGTAGTCAATTTGGAATCTGACCACAGGGTATTTGAGAATTTATTGAGAATTTTTATAACGTTGAAATATGGCGTTTTGTTCGTTCAAAATGTTTAAGGTAGTTCTACAGTTTTGTGAACTACTTACGAATTGCCTGAAATTTTAGTATAGTGTAGACACAACCTTCATGAACCGATTCCTAGATTTTTAATTCAATCCACCACTTAGTTTGTGAGATAATTGCAATTAAAAATCGGTCGTTTTGTACGCGACGCCCATACCTAACACGGGAGCGGATAGGACTTTGTTCACATTTTTCATTATAGACGGTAAACGGAACTTACAATTTTCAAATAAAACTACTCGTGTATGCAGTACTATTGTGGGATGAATTTAAAAAAAAATTGTAATTTTCCACCACTTAGTTTCGGAGATATCGACTCACGAAAAATATTAATTCTATTCGACGCGGAACCGAAACACACTCTCTGTCTCGCTCAGTTGCACTGTGTTCGCTGTCTGGTCGCTTGCGATTAGGACCTGGCCTAGTACAGGCGTTCTGAGAGAGTGATTGCTTTGCCCTTTTGTCCTTTCTGGAAACTTAAACTGAACCGAAAACGAACTGTACTGTTCCTTCCACCCGTCGAGGTATTAAATTATCGAGTCAAGACTATTAAACTTCTGTGTGTGGGAGAAACGATCTGGCGGGACGAGATCCCCAAGCAGAGACCCAGAAATCGATCGACGGTGAGTCCAAGCCCTTACCTCGCACTAGAAACGACCAGCGGCCATCTTGATTTTTGAATCTAACGGCCTCGTGTCGAAATAATTGCCCTGGTTGTGTCTCGACGGACCCTGCCTGAGTGGTCGGCCGTAGCCAGCGTCTTCTACAAAACGTAATCAAAGTCCGTGAAACAGAATCTTGTGTCTTAAACTGTTAACTTGCCCCAGCGGGGAATTATTGAGTCGTGGATCGTCACGGTCTGCCTCGTGGGCGACGTGCGAGGCGAGAGTCGTGTATGAATGCGTAGTTTAGTAGCTTTTCTTGAATCCCAGCCTCTGAGAGGCCTAGTCATTATTAAATATTGTTCTGTTAGCTTCGCGAGTCAATTATTGTAGGAAAATCACCCTGCGTAAGGCTAGGGATAGCTTCGAGTGGGGTCAGGACCTCGCGTCGAGCCTTAGAATTAAGCCAGACCTCGTGTCGAAGCTGTACCGATTCCATTTGCTGTGTGGCTCACTCTTCGGTGAGCTTGCTGGGGAATAATCCCCCGGAACTTAGTAACTTCACGGATTACGTTATCAGGTCGATCGGTACAGGCTCGCCGGGCGTCCTATAACCTAGCTGAAGCTCGTGGGCCTCCGCCTTAGCCCCCTACGCGGGCCAAGTCTCCTATAATCAGCTCACTGTATCACTTATTTTGTAGAATTAAGAATCTTGCATTGTCTTCGAGTCAGACCCGAGCGGGTCATTGTTATTAATTTTAAGTGAGAATTTATCTCTTGTTGCTTTGGTCCAATAACTCGTTTTCACCCTTGAGGGACCTCCGAACCCAGAGTGGGGTGGAAATGAATTGATTTGCTATTATTGTTTATACTCAACACGCTTGTACTTGCTTTTGCCTGTTCGCACTGCTTTCCTCAGTCCCTTCTTCCCCCTACCTCTAAGCTGCAACCCCACCCATGCCACTCTCCGCGGGTTGATGCTTGCTGGTGCAACCTGACCTTTGATATTCATTTATTCTTATCAGTCAATTCGTTTATTGTTGGGATAACTACCCAGCTGGCGCCCAAACCCGAGCCTTGTATGGGAAATTGTTATGTTAATTGGTCGTGGGTTCAGGCCCGTTGCTGATCCGGAGTAGCGGGTCGGAAGAGTTCCCCGTCACAGAAGTTTATTATGCAATTAATGGCATTGGAAATTTTCTAATCTTTGTTTATGACTCAACAGATCATCATGGACCCTGGCGAACGTAAGGGTTACAAAAATTATTTACATCCTGAGTCAGATGATCCAGTGCCACCGTCTTCCTGGTATAGATACAAGAAGAGGCGAACACAGGTGAAGGATATGATTTCTTGAATATGTTGCATTGCACTATTATTCAACAAAAACAATTAACGTAAAAAACTCTTTTATCTGTAGGAGGAAGCCGATACCTGTTCTGGTACTGTCGCATGCAATGAAGAATCGCCGATCGGAACTGAGAATTCAGCAAACGAAGAGCAAGTATCTGCTCTGCACATCGCACAAAGAGAGCCAAACGAAGTATTGGAGGTAATGCAATTTTCCCGATTATTCATATCAGTTATAGTTCAGTTTCACCGATTGACTCTTGAAAATATAATTTAAACAATTTCCACAGACAAACGTACGTGATGAAGGTCCATTTCAAGAAAATCATCTTGTTTCTAACGTCAGCCGGTCGTTGGCGGAGGACATTGATGATCTTGAAAATAGCACCAATAACTGGGATAAGGTAATAATGATGCACAATGTAATTCCACTTTAATTATAGATAAATACTTGACCACCATATCACTTCAGAATTACTCTGATTTCCAAAGATAAATGATTGAAAGACTCCTCGACCGTCAATTCAAAAAGAATTCCGTACAACGGATAGGTTATATTACACCGTTCACTTGATATAAACTTTTATTGAAGTTTTGATGACTCAGAAAGGTTTAAACGTAGTCCGTTTGACACATTTGATCAAAATTATGTAAATTCATTGAGGAATAACTGAAAAATTGGTCAAATAATTAACAAAACACCTGAGGTGGCTCCATCAATGTGAATTGAGTTAAATAAATTTTGATTAGTTTGAATACGCGCCTGAATTATCGAGTGTTTCTTTTTCTTTTCTTTTTTTAATCGATTTCATGAAATTGGATAAAATCACCTTGCGTCAAAGTAAATTAAATGAAAAATAAATAGGACGTTGAATCGAACAAATTTATTAGAGTCGAAAGGAAATAGAATGAATCAATTGAAATATTTATAAGAATATAAAATATAAAAAAATTCGAGTCAACAGAATATTCTGAATTACTAAGAAATAAATCTGAATTGAAAAAATTGAGTACGCTATTCACCCCGATTCTAACATCACATGATGCTTTTGGAGGGGTATAAAGTCAATTTACCTAGCCCCTAGACATCACATTCTCCGATTTGGTTCGTAATTTTTTTTATGTTGTCTAGGCTCATTTTTCCGATTGTTTTGTGTTTTATTGGTTTCACTCTTCCTAAAGTTATATTTTTTTCCAACACGAAAATTGAGACCATTTCATAAAACCTGAACAGGTTTACAAAATTGTGTGAGTGATGTGGAACAACCCTTCCGCTTTGAAAAATATACACAATTTTCCGTTCATTTTTTCACTCTCTTTCCGTAGTAATACTTGCGCAGTTGCCTCGTGGCTCATGTCTTCAGAAGTGTGCATTACCCGTCATATTGCCCTCGCAACAATGTATATACAGTAGAATCGCGATTATCCAATCCTGTATCATCCGAACCCTCCGTTACTCGAACCACGATCGTTTTACTCAAACCGTCCATTATCCGAACCTCAACTTGCTTTTTTTTCTGTTACCTATGTGCTCGTTTTTCGTGTTTCATTTTGTGTTCGGTACGAAATTTTTACCAGTAGTCTTTATTGAACTTCAGGAAAACTCAGTTGAATAAATAGTCGACGTTCTTTCATATACGTATGTATCATAAGATATATGTTTGTTACATATTTCCTGAATATTTCCCAGCACTAACATTACTGTTCGATCATCTGAATTTTTGATTATCCGAATTCGGCCCGGTCCCAATTGGTTCGGATAATCGAGGTTCCACTGTAGCTACGACAGCCGGAACTAACGCGCCATAGTTATACCAAGGATAGATACTTACTGCATCAGCTCTGTTAATTGAAAATATCCTGCCTGTAGCGATACAGTTCAGTGCTATAGTGTAGTGCAACGTCCTAAGTGTGACTCTTCGCCACGCACGCGATACTTTTTTTTACTTTACGAATATTCAGGAAAGCATTCGAGTTGGACGGTCGCATGTCAAATCGGAGATGATAAGGTTTGGAGACTCGGTGAATTGACGTAACCCCACGCGGTCTAGATCTTCAAAGCTTGATTCGAGGGTTCAATTCTGTGCGTATGATTCTGTTTTGCAGGGAGAAAATGATGACCTTCCGGATTTTTTTATCAACAACATCGACAATGAGTATTTTTCTATGGATGACAACAACGATCCTACGGATGAAGATATTATCGGAGAACATTTGTTACGAGATCACAACTCGCTTCAAGAAGCGATTGATAACAAAGCTTTCAGAAAGCCAATTACTACACCTGTCCACAAAAACATTGGCGACGTAGTATTGATGATTTTGAAATTTGTACTGGTACACGCACTTTCCTTAACTCAGACAACTGATTTATTTTGTCTGATAAATTCTATGTTTGCCGAACCGTTCTTACCAAATACCAGGTATTTACTGGATAAACTATTTTATCCGAAAAACAACATCAAATTGTATGCGACGTGTTCGGCATGCGGTGCAAACATGGGTAGATTCGAACGAAAAGATCATTACGTGAAATGCAAAATTTGTGAAACGGTGGTCGATGTTAAGAATTACGCGTATAAGGATTTCTTTGTCATCATGGATGTTGCATCGCCGATATCAGAACTAATAGAATCCAACCAGGAATATTACGATAACGTCAATCATAGAGTTTGTGAAGAAGGTTATCTACGCGACGTTTATGATGGTAGAAGATATCGGGAGTTCGTTCGAAAATTGAACCCAACAGACAGACGTAGCTACGCAACGGTAACTTTTAACACCGATGGAGCCCCTTTATTTGAAAGTTCGAGTTATTCCATTTGGCCTATATTTTTAATGGTGAATGAAGTACCATTTCAGGTGCGAAGTAAGGAGCTAATATTAGCGGGTCTCTGGTTTGGAAAAGATAAGCCGAATATGAACGTTTTCCTCGAACCGTTTGTAGAATCTATGAATGAGCTTTCAAGCAAAGGAGTTGAATGTATTGTCAAGGGTAGTAAATTGTGTATAAAGTTATTCACTCTTATTTGCTGTGTCGATGCAGTCGCTCGCGCACCGGTGCAAGGTTTTACACAATTCAATGGATCATATTGAAACGCTAGTGCGCTTCGACGAAGGGGTTCGTCGGTAAGGAATGTAATGAAGGCTCAGGAGAAGCGGATAATAAGCAGGAAAAGGGGGTTTATTCAGAGGCGTGTGTACAGTATTAGATCTCATAAGAGACTGGTGATCAAAAGATAGAGGCTGGTTGACGTGGCAACCAGCCTTCAGCTCTTTACACCCATGATGTTCTGTAAAAAGAGAAGTGTCGAGGAGGCCTTCATAACACTGCCCCCCCCAATGTAACAAGAGTCGTCCGCGACTCGGACCGAACCCAACGGCTGTTTAACGACGTGTAAAAATTTGGAATGTAGTGTAGTAATAGGAGGAACCCTCCTAAAACGTGTAGGGTGCTCGAAGGAGAGAGTCGCGACTATGGTCGTACGTTCGAAGACTCTCTCCAACTCCACTCAGCATTTGCCTTCGCTCTCGAGGAAAACCATAGAAAGACTCGAGAAAGCGGGCGAGCACCCTTGGGGTGACTCTACGGGTTGACAGAATAAAAAAGTAGGAACATTAATTGACGTCGACATCGCGGCCGTCCGGAGTGACAGCTCCATCTCAGAAGCGGGTCTCGACCGACAACCGAGGCTCCGAAGGAAGGACCGCAAGACTGTCCCCGACCGAAGAGGGGCAGCAAGGGAAAACCGCGGGCCTCCGGAGACGTCAACGACTGGTTTCAGGGTGGGAGTGGTCCAGTGTTGCTGGGGTCGCCAGAACGTCCAGGCAGCAGGTCCGAAGAGGCGCTGGGGCCGCGACGCTAAATTCTAAAGGGGGGCTGAGACTAAACGGGATTAGCACACCGCATACAATTAGTCGGGCCGGCTCGAAATCCAACGCAACCTCAAAAACCATGTCTTCAACGCAGAAATAAACAAGAGAAGGTCACACCGTAGGGACCGCAGAAACAACCCAAACACCTCACGTCACAACGCAACCGAAATGTCTTTCTACAAAATTCGGACGCTAATCGAAGAGTTTGACTGGTTGGGGGCGAAGGAACTGCCGGCGGGGGACTTCGAGGCCTGGTACGAGGTTCACTGGGCAAATATGAGGTGCGGGGAGGGCCCTTATTACTGGGTGACAGTCGGGACTGCAGGAAAAATTGTCTGCGAGGAATGCTACGACAGCCTGTAAGCCCGCGTCCAACCAGATCATAACCTACACCTAAAACAAACACCTCCTGATCTCGATAGCATTCACGAAGACGCCACCGGGAGCCTAGTCGCCGCGCACCACAACTGGGTCTCGCAAGAGCCGCAGTGTAGCCTTTGTGGCCGAAAGGTCATGAAGGTGAGGCACGACTGTCAGCACTGCGCGAACAGCCTCATCGTGCGGCACCTAATCAGAGGCTACATGGCAGCGCGATTCCAGGCTCTCCACCAAAAGCTGAATCTAGACGTAGAGTTCCTGTAAAATAAAATTCTGAGCCCCAACGTTCTCATTTCACTCCTATTCCTAATAAAAATCGCAATTTGAAGTCAATGTGTCGAATATTGAAGCTAACAGAACCAATAGGGGAAGAAAACTCAGCACGCATGAGTAAAGCGACTCAAAGCTCCGTCAGAGAGGCAGCGGTCGTACTCTCACGACTCTCATAGGCAGCCAGTCGGTCCAAGTGTACCACCTTGGCTTTGGCCCGGCCAGACGGGGAAGACCCGGACCACCGGCGTATCCGATAAACAACATCGTTGATGCGGTTCACCACCACATACGGTCCCTCCCAGCCACTCTGGAGCTTTGGACTCTTTCCCTTCACCCGCCGCGGTTGGAACAACCACACCTTGTCACCGTCACTAAAACGGATATCCCTAGCTCGGATATCATAGCGAGCCTTCATCCGATCAGTCGCTACCTCAATCCGCCCTCGGGCGAAATCGTGGATCTCATCGAGCCGCTGTCGCAACGAGGAGGCGAAAGAGGTTCGGAGGCACGAAGGGACGGGAACGGAACCCCTCTCAAGGTCAGAAGGCAACCGGAGGCTCAGGGCCATCAACATCTCCGCCGGAGTACGACCAGTCGTCTCATGGACGGCAGAACGGTAAGACAGCAGGAACAGAGGGATCCAGTCATCCCAGTCTCGCTGGTTCTGGTGCACAAAGGCGGACAAATACCGGAGAAGGGTCCGATTCATCCTCTCGACCATCCCGTCGGACTGGGGGTGAAGAGGCGTGGTACGCGTCTTCGTCAACCCTAGCAAGGTCATCGTTTCTTGTACGAGGTCAGATTCAAAATTACGACCCTGGTCGGTGTGGAGTTGCAACGGCGAACCGAAACGGCTAACAAACGTAGTGACGAACGCACGCGCGACCGTTTCCGCGCGTTGGTTAGGAAGAGCGACAATCTCGGGCCACTTGGTAAAATAGTCGGCCATTACCAGCGCAAAACAGTTCCCCGACTGCGTTTCTGGCAGGGGCCCCAGGACATCCATGGCCACCCGCTCGAAGGGTGCCCCAACGTTGTAGGTTTGCATCTGGCTCGTCCCCTTGCCGCGAGGACCCTTGCGGGCGACACAAACATCGCAGGTCCGGCACCACTCTTCGACATCGGTACGGCATCGTGCCCAGAAATAACGCTCTCGGATGCGTTCGAGAGTTTTGTTGACGGCGAAATGGCCCCCTGAGGGCGAATCATGGTGTTCAGCGAGCACCTGCGGCACCCTAGCCCGAGGAACCAAAAGCTGCCAACAGATTCGGGTCCCGTCCGGGGATTCCCAGCGGCGATACAACAAGTCATTCCGCAAGAACAGAGAGTCCCATTGGGCCCAGTACACTTTTAGCGGCTGTCCCAAGGAAGAGATCCCTTCCCAGTCCGGACGACTACCAGTCGTCTTCCACCGCCTTAGGTTCCGGAGAGTATCGTCCCGCTCTTGAGCAGCCCTCCAGTCGCCAGGGTCACCCTGAAGGGAGACAGCCCGAACGATGAACGAAGGGAACCTCTGAAGCTCCAACCGGGCACACTGTCGACACTCCCCGACGTCCTCGCAAGGTCTCCTGGACAGAGCATCAGCGTTCCCATGGAGCCTTCCGGGGCGATGCTGTATTTCAAAATCGTAAATCCCGAGTCGTTGAAGCCAACGAGCCACCTGCCCCTCAGGATTCTTAAACGACAAGAGCCACCGCAACGAAGCGTGATCGGTGCGAACCAGAAACCGCCGACCGTACAGATAATGGTGAAAGTGGACCATGGCCTTTACGATAGCTAAAAGTTCCCTACGGGTCACACAATAGTTCCTCTCAGGCTTAGACAAAACCCTACTAAAATACCCGATCACTCTCTCAAGCTTCTCCTGGGTCTGAGACAACACGGCGCCGATCCCCAAAAGCGACGCGTCCGTGTCTAAAACAAACGGGATATCCGAGCGCGGAAAAGCGAGGATGGGGGCCGAGCTCAAACGAACCTTTAGCTCCAGGAAGGCTCCCTCGCACCCCGCGTCCCAGACGAAAGGAATCTTATCGCCAGTAAGGCGATGCAGCGGTTTAGCGATGGACGCAAAACCCTGCACAAACCGTCGGTAATACGTACAGAGGCCGACAAAGCTCTGGACATCGAGCTTGCTTTTCAGCGCAGGCCACTCCCGTATGACTTTAAGCTTCTCCGGGTCAGTCTGGATCCCTTCGGACGAAACGATGTGACCCAAGAACTTGACCTTCTTCTGGAAGAGGTGGCATTTCTTGGGACTCATCTTCAGGCCTGCTTCTCCAAGGCGCCGAAACACCGTGGCCACATTCTCCAATTCCTCATCGAACGACTGCCCAAAGACGATGACGTCATCCAAGTACACCAAGCAAATCTTCCGGGTGAGGCCCTGAAGGGCTGTCTCCATGACTCGTTCAAAGGTGGCTGGGGCGTTGCATAGCCCGAAAGGCATCACCTTGAACTGCCACAGGCCTCCCAGCCCGGTAACAAAAGCCGTTTTCTCCTTATCAGCAGGGGCCATTTCCACCTGCCAGTACCCGCTCTGGAGGTCGATTGTCGAATACCAATGTGCGCCAGCCAGAGCCTCCAGCGTGTCCTCGATCCTGGGCAAGGGGTACGAGTCCTTCTTCGTAATCTTGTTCAGCTCGCGATAATCAATGCAGAACCGCTTGGACCCATCCTTCTTGGGCACGATAACAATAGGCGAGGCCCAGGGGCCGTGCGAGGGTTCGATGACATCGTTGGAGCGCATGTCGGTCACGAGCTTCTCCACCTCTTCCCGGCCATGGAGAGGCAGTCTCCGAGCCCCTTGTTTTATCGGCGACGAGTTCCCTACGTTTATCCGATGTTGGACGATAGTGCAACGACCAATATCCCCGGAGTTTTTTGCAAACGTGTCTGCAAAGCGTCGGAGAAGGTGGGCCAGGCGCTGGACCTGGGGGACTTCCAAGTTGCCGGAAGAGACCTGAAAGAGGGCCAGAAGATGTGGCGGGACCGGAGGCTCGAGTTGCTCGGACGGAGTCTCACTGACGGGCGCGGGAACAAGAGGAGTCTCGCGAGGCAGGGACCCCAATTCCGGGGAAGAGACGGGACTAGGTGTAGACTGTTCTGCACCCTCGCGCCCCAACCCCCGAAGAGCAGGGGAATACACCGCACGGGGATCGAGAGGATCGGAGTGACGCGTGGTCCTCAGAGGTATCGTAAGCTGCCGGGACCGAAGGGTGTTATCCTCGGTCGAGATCACGCACTTGTGGGCGGAGAGAAAGTCGATGCCAAGGATCCCATCATCCTCTATGTCGGCAACGAAGACCTCGTGTGATGACTGAATGCATCCAGCCACGTCAATCCCGACAAAGGACCTGCCCAAGACAGGGGTGGTCTCACCAGTGGCAGTACGCAGAGAAGATCCCGATGCAAGCGTGCTGGAAGAAGGGTTCAAAAGATTCGCCCGGATTACAGTTACCTCGGCGCCAGTGTCGATCACCCAAAGACAACCGACGCCGTTTATGGATCCAAGGGCGTACAGCCCCGACTGACGCAGGCTTCTAACAACGAATTGCGTAAACACAGGGCGCCTCACTACCCCTCCCTCTGGTGATTTTTGGCCCGCAAAACCACCAGAAACTAGTTTTTTGACTCAGCAGGACGACTAGGCCGGGATGAGGGCGCGGAACGCTGAGAGGGGATTCCCGAGGCCGGGCGACTCGGTTCCGACTCTCGCGGGCGCCGATTGCGCCAAGAGGAGCGGTCTTCGACGGGGTTCTGGGCCATGGTCTCAAAACGCCTCCTCAAAGCGAAGCAGTCCTGGACCTCGTGTCCCTGACGTTTACAGTAGGCGCAAAACCGGGAGGATCGACCACTCTCGGCCCGGGCCTCCGGCGGGGTTCGGGAGCGCTGACGCCGACCACCCGATGGTCGGGAGGAAGAAGGAGGCTTTCCACCAAGCTTCGTGGAAGATGATGAGGAGCCAAGCTCCCCGGCAGGAGCCTGGCCCGCCTTAACCTGCCTGACCCGCTGGGAGCCAAGACTCTCCCGGCTCAGCACCTCAATTTCAAGGCCCTTCACCATGGCGTCGCGGAGGGTAACGGGGCCGGCCATGCGCAGCGAGTGCCTCAACACCGGGTCCGCGATGGCGGTTATAAATTTGGCGCACGCAATCTGATCCCGGCTGCGATCGGGACAGTCTGGAAGCGCACCTCGCGCCAACCGCTCCAGATCATGACCTAAAGTGGCGAGGTCCTCGCCCTTGTTCTGCTTCCGGTTATCAAACTGGGTAAAGTAAAGCTTGGTGAGGTGTTCCTCCCCAAACCTCACCCGTAGGGCCGCGCAAATCTTCCCAAAGTCCCGAGCATCGGCATCGGTCAGGGAACCCAACACGCCGGAGGCGACACCCCGAAGGGCAGCAGTCAGGGTCGCCGCTCGTTCGGCCGAATTCCATCCGTTCAACTCTGCCACCATCAAAAATTGTCGCTCATATATGGCCCACGGGGTCGACCCGTCGTACGAACTGGGGCGGAGCACCTGTGAGCCCCGAGAGCCGCCGCTAACAGCCTCAGCGGACAGGGGAAACCGAGACGAGACCGGGGGAACTCCCGGCTGCCGCTCGGGAGGCGACAGACCGAGCGACGCCAGGGGGCGCGCGACCCCCCCAGTGGCGGAAGAAAGGCTACGGAACACCTCTCCAGTGGCCTCTGTTATTATCGACCTCAGCCCTTCGCGATCCAAAGCGAAGGTCTCCTTGTCCGAGGTGGAGGCCCCGAGCCCAGAGGATTCGAGCGCGCGAGCCGGCCGACACGGAAAAGCCTCATTGAGGTCGGGCCCTCGTAAAAATTGGGAGAGGTTATCCCCTCCCGAAACTGTCACCAACCTGGGGTCTCCGGGGGGTACCTGAGAACTGGGTCCAGGGAGGGACGCTGAGGCTGCAATCGGGTGCGAACGAGCTGCCGAGGCCTGGACCTGTTCCAACATCTCGGCTTGTTGGCGGAGGAAATCGCCTCGAAGCTGCTGCCTGAGAACGTCAAGATCCTGTTGTCGCCTCTCCTGCTCGCGCTCGCGTGCTAGGAGACGTTCTTCGCGGAATTGCGCCATCTCTGCCTGCAGTTGCTCATTCAGCTGCCGCTGTCCCAGTTGGTGCTGTTCCTGGAGGACCTTTTGCTGTTGCAGGCCCTGCTCGTTCAGCAATCGGCGAATCTCATCTAATGAGAAGGAAGGGGTTATAGGCAGGGGGTTAATAGGAGTAGCCTCGGTCGTCGCCGAGGCTGGCGCAGGATGCCCTAGATGGACCCGTCCAGGAAAACTCGGCCGTGTTGGTCGTCAAGCGCGCGGGGAAGCGGGGGCTTCAACTATCGCCGGAACGCTTGGAAGAACGGGGGCTCTGGTCTTCTTCGCCACTGGCGGAGGGCCCTCCGGGCGAACGCGTCCGGACAGACGCGGTCGTTTTGGTCGGGAAACACTCGCTGGAGCCTCCGTCTCCTCTTCCGACGTTTCAGTTCCACGTCGTGTGCGCACCATAATCACAGTAGTACAATAAGGCTTTGTGGCTCTAAACTCCCACACGTCGCTAAACGCCCAAAAATCTCGAATCCAATCACAAGCCGACACAATTCCGTTACCGAAACGATCCCGCTTCTGACACCAGTGAAACGCTAGTGCGCTTCGACGAAGGGGTTCGTCGGTAAGGAATGTAATGAAGGCTCAGGAGAAGCGGATAATAAGCAGGAAAAGGGGGTTTATTCAGAGGCGTGTGTACAGTATTAGATCTCATAAGAGACTGGTGATCAAAAGATAGAGGCTGGTTGACGTGGCAACCAGCCTTCAGCTCTTTACACCCATGATGTTCTGTAAAAAGAGAAGTGTCGAGGAGGCCTTCATAACAATATGGTTGCGGTCAGTGTCTCCATCCTGGGGAGTGGGTTCGAACTAATCCAAACAATCCACGGTCTGGAAACATCAAATATCCGCTCCAGGATAGTGTTCCGAAAGATAGAAACACGAAAGAGACAATAGAGCACATGAAGAAAGCGGTTGAATCTAATAAACCTATTTTTGGTGTGAAATGTCCATCGCAATTGATAAATTTATTGCATTATGACATTATCTATGGTTGTGTGGTCGATTCCCTGCACTGCGGATCCGGAATCGCAAAACAATTCGCGACTTTGTGGTTTGGCAATAAGCAAAAGGCTGGCTTACTGTCTCGGAGAACTGTAACGAAAATTGATTCAATTATGAATAGTATCAAAGCGCCACATCAGGTTGGCAGACTCGCTCGTTCACTGTCGGATAAAGAGTTTTGGAAAGCTCGCGAGTGGGAGAACTGGACGTTTTTTTATAGTATGGTGGTTCTTCAAGACGTATTGCCAGCCAATTTGTTGATGCACTGGGCTTTGTTTGTAGAAGCTTTTTACATATTGTCCAAAGGAGAACTGACAATTCGTGAAGCGGATTTTGCAGATGAGATGTTACGCGAATTCGTTGGCAAAACTGAAATTTTGTACGGTCGAACAGCTATGACCTTCAATGTACATTCCCTTGTACACTTAGCGAGAAGTGTTGCAGATTGGGGACCACTGTGGTCTCACAATGCTTACGCGTTTGAGGCCCGGTTGCATAAACGTTGGGTAAATTTACCCCGGGGGTATCGTTCAATTGTTTCATACACATATTTATCACACATGTATCTAACGTATCAATGTGTATTGAACAATTGAACGATACCCCCGGGGTAAATGTTACCCCACGTTTATGCAACCGGGCCTGAATCCGGGAATGGGGATTTGTTGAAAGTGATACACGCAGCTAAGGGTGTACATCACCAAATATGTCGCCGCATTAGCTTGAAATACAGTTTCCTAACTCTGAAAGACCACGTTTATCCATATTCTTCGTTTACTGTGAAGCGATACTGTGATACACTTGGATCAACACTGGCTAAACAAACGTTTCGACCTAATGACATTAGATATTTAGGTTCGGTCTCCCGAGTAAGTGCATTATGGTCATACAGATTAAACCTTGGAGAGCATAGTGTTTCCTATAAGAAAATGATTAAAAACTCGTGCTTGTACATGTCTGCACTGCGGAGCAATCAACGTTCTGACAACTCTTTCGCTCTCTTGGTAGACAATTCACATGTCAAGATGATCAATTTTATCGTGGACTCTACGACTCAACAAGTGTATACAATTGTGCATAAAGTACGTACAACAAACGCTCATAACGGCAAATATGGTGTGTTACAAAAAATGTTAATCACAAGTAACGAAGAATCAGCCATACCAACTACCGATATTGCGAAGATATGTGTGCATATGACAATTAACGAAAATGAATACTTATGTGCTGTACCAAACTTGTACTATTATTAGATAGTAGGGCTGTGCGATCAATCGAAATCGAAATAAAAAATTAATCAATTAATCGAAATTCGTGATCGATCGATTAATTGAGAAGACAATTAATCGGAATCGTTGATTGATCAATGAACCGGAGAAACGAATAAGCGTACAGCGTAGATAGACAAACAACAACGGAGCAGGAAATTACCTGAGTGCTATCGATTTAGGAAAAAATGGTACACATAAGTCGTACAAATCGGCAGTATGTTGAAATGTCATATTATTTTAAGTATTTTTATTATAATGATAACTTGTACAGGGCTGGTTACTAGTCAATTTACTCTTTTTTTTTCAGTGAGGTAACTTTTGTGCCACTTTTTTCCGCAATATTTATTTATTTATTTATTTATTGGTTCTACGGGGTAAGCCCCTTTTGTACATAGAATAACCTAATTTGAAGAAAAAGTACATGCAGAAAGTACAAGAAAAAGACACCCTAAATTATAGCGGATACAGAAATAGAAGCTAAAACATAAAAATAATTGCTCAGACGATATCGTCACCGTGATCATGTATTTTGTAAAGGCAGGACATTTTTCTGTAATAATAGAGCAGGATTCTGACGAGGGGGTATCCACTCGTGAAATAGTTGGGACAGTCATCTCATGAAATACTTATGGAATGCCATGAAAGACCCATGAAATACGTATGAAATGCCTATGAAATGCTTGTGAAATGTGAAATCGTTGGGACACCTCATTTTGAAGTGGTTACCCCCTCGGATTCTGAACACCGATTCTATAATTACCTCAGGTGTAACGTAATTAATATTTTGGTTTTGCGCAAGACTCGAAAAAAAAAATATTGAAAATAGTCCGACAAAAAATCAGACAGCTTTGAAATTCCATTTCGAGAAATCAATCTTATGGATTTCACGATATTTGAATTTTTTCACTGAAACCAAACGAATATGGTTTTTCAATCTTTGCAATTGTTTCCGCACAATTTTTCAAAATATGTTTTCTTGCGTAAGAAATAAACTCTGAAGGTAGTCCAATCTTCCAATTTCTGGTCTTGAACAATTAATTCGACATGCTTATATGAATTACATAACAATGGAAGCAACCAATCATTCTCGACTCTACGGACAAAAGGTCTCAAGCATCATAAAACGACTTTTTGCCGTTTTTTATTATAGCTAATTGCGGAGGGGCGTGTGTACGTATGTAAAAGTAATAAAGTATGTAACGAAACAGTATTTTTTAATCATGTGATAACTCGTTGAGTAATTTTGAATGTCATTGAGAATAAATTGCCAATTTCACTACTTGATGAAACAAAATGAATAAAGGCTGTTCAACAACCACACAATGTCTATTAATTTGTTTTATGTATAATGTACCGGGTGTCTCATTATAATCTTACTATACTCAATACTTAATCGGAACAGTATTTTTCGAGATGAATCAGGTGTGAGATTGAAATGGGACACCCAGTATATCGAATACACATACGTGAAATAATGATGATAATAATAATAATCATGATGCATAATGAATAATAAGAAAAGAATGATGACTATATGTATATGTATTATTTTTATCATTGTTTGTTTCTGTATATTCGTTCATTAATTTCCCCTCGAATTTTGAAACCTTCCGATCTTTAGCTTTATTTCATTTTTTCGTTTATTTTATTCGATAATATTCATGATGTATAAAAGGACGTCGTAAATGACGTCAGGATCAACGACGTATTTTACGACGTCATTTGCTATCCCAAATTCACACCTAGTATCTGACGTCGTTTCACACGTAGGAGCTTGCACGTCATTTCGGACGTCATTTCGGACGTCGAATCGACGTCTCAAATCACGTCGATTCGACGTCCATATTTTCAATAGGGAAAGTTGGTCGTATTTTTGGATCTCTGTCAGTTATACATATATAGTCAATCACAACATCTCTTTCGAGTAAAGATTCTCCTAGCCCCTCGGTGGTCAAATTGGACAAGGCGCCGCAGTACAGATGCGGAGGTCCCGGTTCGAATCCGGGCCGGGGGAATTTTTACTCGAAAGATTTTTAATAAAAACTGTAAATCAGTTTTTTTCGGCCTTTCTGTGGTCTGAATGCACTCGAATTGAGTGCCGTTCCTCAGTTAGAGGCATAACGAATGAAATTGGTTTGTATAGTCCGATATCATCACCATCATAATGTAAAGAGACGAACGATAGAGTCACACAAACAAATACACTCGACACTGGGACGAGGCAGTGTCTCTAATATACAGAGTGAATTCCTAAAGTGTAAACAGCCCAAAATCCAGTGCGCATGCGCGAACCTGAAAAAATTGAATATCGGTCTGGTCTACCAACCGTCGAAAAAATGATAATTTATACCTGACTTGACAGCTCGCCGTACCTAACCTCAAAGATTTCGACAGCTTGGCGCGACTCGGCCATCGATCGTTCGTAGTTATTTGATTATTGACAATTAGGAACCTGCGTTGGATCTGTCGGAATTGGAAATGTTAAGAAATTTCTACTGTATTACTTGCTGTCATCCTGGAACTTGAATTATTTTACAGGCTTCAATACGCTTGCATTGTTTATTATGAGGCTTTGGGAAAAGTCTTCGTTCAGGTTAATAAACGTACGTTGTGTTCAAAGAAATTAGGATTGCATCAACAATTCGGACAAAACGATGAAACTGGGAGGTTATGAGATCCCCGTTACCTTCAATAGTGGTCTGCACGATCTTGGGATGTGCGTTACTCTTCGACTCTCTAAATAACACACGAGAGGTGCAAGTCATAGATAAGGTGCTAACAAACCTACCGCGACGACAGTCTGCAGATTCGTTTTGATATAATACCTCGGCATCCAGGCTTGATCCTCTTACCATCGAACTGGCTGATTTTCCAGTCTTCGAGCCCTGCTCACAAGTTTCCAGTAAGAGTCTACAAGCAGAAGCGCCGTGGCGATAGTCTGAAAATTATTTAGCGGTGACACCTCAACGTCTAGCCTGATATCGCAATGAATTCGATATCGGGCTGACGGCGAGGCTCATAATCAGTCCTAACAAGTTTCCAGATACAGTCCTCAGCTAGAAGCACCGCGACAACAGAGTGAAGCTTTGTTTTGAGCTAATACCTCGGCGTCCAGCCTGATGTCGCAGCGAATTCGACATCAGGATGACTTTTTTACTCCAAATCAATCCTCCGAACGTGAAACTGGCTGCTTTTCCAGTCTTAGAGCTCCGCTTACAAGTTTCTAGTGACCTTTGCAGTCCAAATCAATCCTCCAAACGTGAAACTGACTGCTTTTTCAGTGAACGAGCCCCGCTTACAAGTTTCTAGTGACCTTTGCAGTCCAAATCAATCCTCCGAACGTGAAACTGACTGCTTTTCCAGTCAACGAGCCCCGCTTACGAGTTTCTAATCATAGTCTACAACTGAAAGCACCGTAGCGATAGTCTGGAAATTATTTTCGAGCTAATACCTCGACGTCCAGCCTGATATCGTAGCAAATTCGACATCGGGCTGACTTTTTTACTCCAAATCAATCCTCCGAACGTGAAATTGACTGCTTTTCCAGTCAACGAGCCCCGCTTACAAGTTTCTAGTGACCTTCGCAGTCCAAATCAATCCTCCGAACGTGAAACTGACTGCTTTTCCAGTCAACGAGCCCCGCTTACAAGTTTCTAATCATAGTCTACAACTGAAAGCGCCGTGGCGATAGTCTGGAAATTATTTTAGAGCTAATACCACGGCATCCAGCCTGATATCGCAGCAAATTCGACATCGGGCTGACTTTTTTACTCCAAATCGAACCACTGACCGTGAAACTGGCTGCTTTTCCAGTCTTCGAGCTCCGCTTAAAAGTTTCTAGTGACCTTTGCAGTCCAAATCAATCCTCCGAACGTGAAACTGGCTACTTTTCCAGTCAACGAGCCACGCTTACAAGTTTCTAATCATAGTCTACAACTGAAAGCGCCGTGGCGATAGTCTCGAGATCATTTGATGTAGAGAAAAACAACTCAACACAGCTAAGTATCAGAAACCCGCTAACCTCAGATTTTGTCGGCCAAATTAACGGTTCAATTATCAATTGACATGACATGACTGAGACTGACAAAACTGATTGAATTGCAAAATATATTTTTTTTTTTAATCGCCTTTTCCAAATCGACTTATCGTCATGCAGTTGATAACATTTTATTATCTCCCAGATATTCCTTAGAGATGCCTGGGATGGGGAAGCGGACAGGTAGGATGGGAACTGTGGACGGGAACTGGGTCGGAGGTGCTTCTGTATATCATCTGTGCCTGCAAAATTCATTTACCACATTAGTAAGTATGAAGATCAATTTAGTTTGGTCAGCTGTTCCGTTATCAGCTGTTCCGTTAGATTCATCACGACGCGTCAATCTCAACAAGGTCTCATCATTGTGGAACTAGACCCGATAATGAATTTATGTTTGGTGGCAAATTTTCACATCACACAAAAATAACGATTTTAATGTGCGTGTCGTTAGTTCACTATCAATTCTGGTGATTCGAATTTTTTTCATGAAGCATTTAGTTTATGTTGACTGGGCTAGCTAGGGTGACACGGACCGAGCATGAGAGTTAAAACCGCTTCTTATTCTTTCGTACTTACTTAGTTATTTTCTTTCAGTGGATGTATTTTTCAAAGTGTCTTTGTCCCCCTTGAACCTGGGTGCAATAGCCCAGTCGATCGTAAAATTCGTCGACAGACGCTTGGATGTCCTGCGGGGTTGCAACTCTGACAGACTTCTACAATGCGGTTCCTGAGGTCGGCCAAATTCGCGAATTGTCTCCTATACAATAGGCTCTTCAGATGTCCCCAAAGAAAATAGTCCAGGGGTGTCAGATCTGGCGAGCGGGCTGGCCAGGCCACCGGACCAAAACGACCAATCCACTGACGTGGAAATTGCTGGTCGAGATAGCGCCGCACTGGCAAAGCAGAGTGTGCAGGTGCACCGTCTTGTTGGAACCATATGGCCTCTCTCTTTTTCCATCAATAATGAAATTATGAATTAAATTGATTTAGGGGAAGGTGGGGCGGAATGGCCAGGTGGGGCTAAACGGCCAACCAAAAAAAAATGACTTACTCGCATTTTTGCATCAAGGGGGACCGTACGAAACGGTATGCAACGTGACTTCGCTGACAGTCATCAAAAATTTTCAGGGTGGGGCTAAACGGCCACCTAAAAAAAAGTGAGGAAACTGCATTTTCACGTCGAGGCGAGTGAGATAACACTATATGCAACGTGGTTTCACTGAAAACGATGCAAAACCGAAACGATGGGGCAAATTGCTTACTGGCATTTCCGTTTAATTGATGAGTAACTAATTTTGTAATTTCTTTTTCGTGCACTAGAATTTACGTGGATTATCCGAATTACTGAAACTCAAATAAAATAATGAAAACCAACTAGGTCAATAAACAACAAAAAAGTATTCTAACATATCAAAAATCAATCGAAACTTCAGAATATTAACATAAACTATAGAGTGGATGAAAGAGAATGAGCGATTTTGCCCCACCGTTTCGGTTTTGCATCGTTTTCAGTGAAACCACGTTGCATATAGTGTTATCTCACTCGCCTCGACGTGAAAATGCAGTTTCCTCACTTTTTTTTAGGTGGCCGTTTAGCCCCACCCTGAAAATTTTTGATGACTGTCAGCGAAGTCACGTTGCATACCGTTTCGTACGGTCCCCCTTGATGCGAAAATGCGAGTAAGTCATTTTTTTTTTGGTTGGCCGTTTAGCCCCACCTGGCCATTCCGCCCCACCTTCCCCTATTCTTCTTTCATAATGTCGACTTAAAAAAATAGTGAACGTAAATCTGAGGTTTTTTACTGTGATTAAAGAGATAAAGCAAGATAGGAGGAGCGCATAATGGGTAAAGGGTACAGGAGAAAAAAAATGGGTAATTTGTTTAACTTCAAACTTTGTGACACCATCCAGGAATGAAGTCGTGGGGCAATTGTAAATGTCGAAGTCAGATTTGTTATCAGAATTGTCAGTTTAAAAAGCGATTAACAGTAGATAGCGAGTGGTCTCATAGCATTCGATGATGACTGTGCGAGAACAAAAATTTGTTTTCATAGCAAAGATGGCTGCAGGTTATCAATCATGGTGATATTTGATGGATGAAATATTGGGGCTGGGCACTTTAACTTCAAAAGGTTTGTATAGTACCTAAAGTTACATTTCTCAACCCGCAGTCGATCGTACCCTATTAAAATTTGAAACTGCACACATCGATATTACGATTGAAAATATCTATTGGGTACTGTCTTCGTAGCGTTTAATTGATCGCAGTATGTAAAAATCTGGTTTCTGATTTTATTTTGTTTATTGTCCTCTTTATTGGGCCGCTCTCAAAGGACAGAATTTCAAAATTTCATCGAGTCTTCAGGTGCGACTCCATAAAGAGAATGTCACCAACAAGCTACAGATCGTTTACCCCTTCTGCTTGAATCATAGATGAACTAGATTTTAGATACTTCAAATAACGCGGGTACTCTAGTTGGACAGTGTCCATTAGACCAAACCCAATTAGCGGACAAGACTAACCCGCCACCCATTGGTTTTCAACTAATAAAAGCATTCATACCATAGTGAAAAATTGAGACACACTTTAGACACAACCACAAGTTCACTTCTCAATAGATAGCGATAAGAGTGTGTAATATGAGAATTAATTACGTTGGGTTCCAGCTGTCTGATCCTCGGAACCACCTCTTGCTGCAGGATTCGGAGATACTGCTCCCACCTCAGGTTTCCTTCAATGAAAACTGGACCAAGAAGGACGTTTCCATAGAAGCCGCACCAGACATTGACCTTTTGTGGGTACTGTGTGCGAGTATCGAGAGATCGGTACGGATTGTTGAAGGACCACATTCTCAAATTCTGGCGGTTCGGAGTACCGCACAACTGGACAGTACTCTCGTCCGTGAACAATATCCGCCGACCCAATCCTCCGTCCTGATTGATGAGTGCTGTCATCTGTTCGCAGAAGTCCAGCCGGTTATACGAATCTGCTTCTAGTAGCTGATGTTGTAGGTGGTACTTGTACGACTTATATTTTTGTTTGTGTTTTAGGAAGTGGTGGACCGTCGACTGGGCCAAGTCCAGCTCTCGGGCAGCCGTTCTGGTACTGATCTCATCATTCTCTATGCACATTAGCAATATCTCAAGCTGTTGCTGTTCGCTCAGTTGACGGGTTGGGCGAGGGTGTTTCACACCCTGCGCGTTCACAGCTCCGGTGTGCTCAAGAGTCCTGATTGCCTTCAAAATAGTCGCAGTCGATGGAATCGGCCGATTGGGGAATTCAGCTGCGAAATGGTTTCTGATATCCCGATATGTTTCGCCTGACCAACGCAGATGCGACCAATAGAGTTTTTCTGCAACCGTGTATTCGAAGTGCATGGTGCAACGGAAAACTCGAATAACAGTCAATGCAAAAACACCATTACCCGGAAAACCGTCGGGAAATGAATGCGCGGGGTTAACAACAATATTAATCAAACGAGAACGAGAAACATTAACGAAATGAGCAGCACAATAACGAAAATTATAAACAATAGATACATAACAAGAAGGCAAACTATTAACGAAATGAACAGAACAAAATAAACGTACAACACAACACAATTATACAACAATGATCTTCGAATATTTCTATAAGAAGCACACGACTATAATCAGAACTTGGCAGAGAAGCGAATTCAAGAACAAGCCACTAATCTGCTACTCAACAATGTACAGATAGCTTCTCGCATATTTGTTTATAATATTCTCAGGCTACTGTTTGTTGTCAAGGCGACGTCTCCACTCGCGAAATGGCTCGAATGTACGATCCGGCTCATTTAAACAATTGAAAATCTCGAGCACTCGAACTTCATCTCTGTTTCTTTGAATTCAGTAGATAATATTATCTTTTGAAGGGTAAAAATTGATTAAGCATTTAGTTAACTTGTGATGTGTGCCTCGTTCATTTTATTTTATTATGATTTGTTGTGAATTTTAATGTGTGCCTGTTTTATTTTATTATTATAATTTTTGAAAAATTATAAAATAATACAAATAAATTAATTATGTGACGTTGCATTCCGCAATCGTCACAGGTTTTGTTAACATCCTGAGATTTGGGCGACAGATAACTCCGGGGAGAAGCAGCCAACAGATCATTAGGTTAAGTATCGTAATAATAGGCCTCTTTTCTTTCGTTTCTCGATGTCTTTCTTTACTACGAACTATGTAACGCGTAACGACGCGCAACGCCTCGAGATCATCCGCCGATGGACAAGGAGCCACCGACGACTCGAGAGCACGGGACACGAGAGCGAGAGAGAGAGAGAGAGGACTATCGGACTGGGTTATACCGGCTAAACATCACCTGAGCCAAGATCCCGTGACGCGCAACCCCGCGCTGCACCAGGAGGTGCCAAGGGCTAGCGTCAACCAAAGGGAATTACTGCCGATTTTCGATTATGGATGCCGACGTAGAGGTCGAACAGGGTCATACACGATGTATCACCTCCCGCTACGCCGACTAATCAACCTGGGGTTGAACCACCAGCCGTCTACGAATTCTGGATGCCTAGGAGACGGTCGAATAGGGCTGTGCGAAAACACAAAAGTAACACACTATAGCCTCCCGTCCCGACGACTTATCAGCCAGGTGCTGAACCAGACAACTACCGCCGACTATCCCGACATCGTTACCGCCACCGAGGGCCGCGGCCACGGCTCCGGAGCAGCGTTCCTGGAGATAGCTGCAGGCTTGTGCTGCAGGTTCCGAGTGACCTTCCACAAGTAATAACGTGGGTTTGGATGAGATTCCACCTTGAATCGCCAAACGCCACCTAAAACCTTGGTTAGGCTGACTCCTAGTGAATCAACGACCAAGGACTGTGCTTCTACCGGGCGATGTACGGGTAGTACAATGACGAGCAATCGAAGAGTCCGCAGTACGCTGAAAGGGTAGTCCAGAGCCGGCATTACGACACTTAACGAAGATAGAGCATCGAGTATTCCCGAAATTCGTATGAGGGGTCACCTGACCCAAATTGACCAATCCTGCGATCAAGACGTCCGTCACGACGGCCTCACTGATCCTTCTCGCTTCGCACCTATGACGCACCTATTTGAGCGTGACACGCACGGCGCCGAGCCTTCTTCTGCGTTCATCTGTCGCCTAGACAAGAAATCATTAAGACTGTGCTCCCGATTATCGATCCCGAACTACCGATCTGTGATACCGAGTCGCCTATTTTTAAGTGTCTGCGTTGTAGAGTCAGTTTGTGTATTATTCTGCTGTATTAAGGTAAGGTCTTCTTTTCTATTGTAAGGCCGAGAACTAGCTCCGAATCTCGAGATTATTGTGTCTTATTTGGTTGTTTGCGGCTCACGAGCCTTTGGGCTGTGTTCCGATACTATTTTGATCTCTATTTTTGTCTGTATTAATTTCTTATTTCCGATTCCCGAGCTGGTTCAAGACTGATTGGGTTTTGGATACTTTCTCTGCGATTTCTGTATTTTCCTGATAATTTCTGTCATTTTCTCTATTAATTACCGATAAATTCTCATTTTCTGCATTTATTGCGCATGAATAACTTTTACTAGGTTTTGGATTACACGGTGTTAATTGCTTATATTATCTGCTATTTATTTGCCTGATCTATTGAATATTTTTGCTATTTTTCTGCTTTTGTCTTTTTTTAATTTCTGATTAATTATGCGATCTGTTGTGCGAATTCTCCCGGAGTAGCGAACGTAGTTGGTAGCGTAGTCTGTAAGTTAGATAATAGTTCTTTTCTTTATTCTTGGGTCTAATTTTCATTTAGTCTTGCCGCTATTGTATTAATTCGAACATCTGTATTTTCCCGTTATTATTAGAGTCTTTTTCCCGGTAGATTCAGCGGAATCTACCCGGTCTTTAATAATCATTCCCGCTTGGGAAGTTCATAATTTATAAAAGTTGTATTATATCGAATCTGAACACGCCTACTCTGTTATATGCTTTGTTAACTGGTTGATCGGCTCTTCTATCCCGACTTCCTAGAGAATTGACTAATTATTTGATTCCGAACATAACTTTCTGAACTGAACTTGTTTAATAACGCTTGCTATCGAAATAATATATGGGATAAGACCCACTGAAGGATATTACTTTGTTTAATTGTTTAATTTGGCAAACCCATCCCCTCTACCGTATTATTACTACTTTATTCTGTGTTAGCCGAGCTCACCCGTCGTAAATCTCTGATTCTCTTTAATTATTGTCTGTTATATTGTGTTTTATTTTCTGATTGACATCCTGGGATGTCTGGCGCCCAAATTCCGGTTTTAGTATAATAATTTATTCTTCTGAGCATAGTTTGTGGTAATCAGAGATTACGCCGTAGGGTAACACGAGAAGTCACCCTCACTTCCTTCCATTTCGGTGGAAAACGTTGTTACAATTAATAAATAAAAAAATTAATTTGTTGAGAATTAATTGTCTCGTACGTATTAATAATGAAGAGATTATTCCCGTGAACTGTTGAAATAAAGAATACTGAATAAATAAAAATGAATAAAAATAATTGTGTGTTTTGTCAGCCCGATGTCGAATTCGCTGCGATATCAGGCTGGACGTCGAGGTATTAGCTCTAAAATAATTTCCAGACTATCGCCACGGCGCTTTCAGTTGTAGACTATGATTAGAAACTTGTAAGCGGGGCTCGTTCACTGGAAAAGCAGTAAGTTTCACGTTTGGAGGATTGATTTGGACTGCAAAGGTCACTAGAAACTTGTAAGCGGAGCTCTAAGACTGGAAAAGCAGCCAGTTTCACGTTCGGAGGATTGATTTGGAGTAAAAAAGTCATCCTGATGTCGAATTCGCTGCGACATCAGGCTGGACGCCGAGGTATTAGCTCAAAACAAAGCTTCACTCTGTTGTCGCGGTGCTTCTAGCTGAGGACTGTATCTGGAAACTTGTTAGGACTGATTATGAGCCTGGCCGTCAGCCCGATATCGAATTCATTGCGATATCAGGCTAGACGTTGAGGTGTCACCGCTAAATAATTTTCAGACTATCGCCACGGCGCTTCTGCTTGTAGACTCTTACTGGAAACTTGTGAGCAGGGCTCGAAGACTGGAAAATCAGCCAGTTCGATGGTAAGAGGATCAAGCCTGGATGCCGAGGTATTATATCAAAACGAATCTGCAGACTGTCGTCGCGGTAGGTTTGTTAGCACCTTATCTATGACTTGCACCTCTCGTGTGTTATTTAGAGAGTCGAAGAGTAACGCACATCCCAAGATCGTGCAGACCACTATTGAAGGTAACGGGGATCTCATAACCTCCCAGTTTCATCGTTTTGTCCAAATTGTTGATGCAATCCTAATTTCTTTGAACACAACGTACGTTTATTAACCTGAACGAAGACTTTTCCCAAAGCCTCATAATAAACAATGCAAGCGTATTGAAGCCTGTAAAATAATTCAAGTTCCAGGATGACAGCAAGTAATCCCTACTGAAAAAGATATTGTAAAATATTACATGAAAAAGTACGTGATGAATTTCATAAGGTTATGACTGAATTCATGATATGAATTATTATGTGAATTAAGAACGTTGTGGATTATTATGTACTTTATTACATGATTTTTGTTCTGACCATCATGTTGTACAAATGGGGTAGTCCAAATGAACGTGAACAGAGTTTGACCCCGACCCTCACCGAATTGGTCGCCAATTTTTTTCCGTATTCTAATCTACAACAGGTACACTTGCCGATTTTTCTTAGATATTTTAGACTCATCGTTCGTTCACGGCGATTTTTCAGAGTTTTTGCATTAACCTAATGTAACTCTGAAATCTTACATTTTATCGCAAAGTCATAAAGGAGAAAAAGTTTAGTTGTCTTTTGATCTTTACAAAAATGTTTTTTCACGAATTTTCAGAGCAAACTAAATCGTTGATTTCGATGAAAAAAGCACAAAAATTGAGTTATCTCGGAAAACCCGTTTTCAAAAATTTTGAAATTTTTGGTAATTTTTCTTTGGTGAAAAACACACCACTTTTGTATGAAACATATTTTGGGCACGGCCTTCGTTCGGGAGCTACGCCTTGTTTTATGTGATAATATCAGTAAAGTACGTGAATAAATTTTTTTTTTTAATTTTCCGTATAAATTACTTTAGGCGGATTCGACCCCAAATTGTGTGTTCCATACCTAAAATCAAAATCACTTTATTCGTCATCAACTTCGACACACGATTGAGTGTTTACAAACTCAATGTTCCAAGAGTCAAAACACTTTAGTATCCTGAAATCTCTATAATAATTTGTTTCATTCGTTTTCTGATTAGCCCAAGATCAGTGGTCTTACAGTGATTACTTATGACGTTCAGTAATCGTGGTTAGTGTCGACTTTACGGTAGGGAATCAATTTAAATTCTTTTATCCGATAGAATTTCAGCTTTGGCACGTAGATGAAACCCGTGACAGTTGGATTTGCATGTGTACTTCACTTTCTTTTTCTTTACACATGCATGCAGCAAAATCCTCGTTTGCCCACCGCTTACAGACGCCCAAAATGGCCGATTGCCGCACTGTGCACGGGGCGATGCGCAAAATCCCTTCACCGGTGGGCAAAGTACTTTGCCCACGGTGAAAGGATACCGCGCATCGCCCCCGTGCACAGTGCTGCAATCCGCCATTCCGGACGTCCGTAAACGGTGGGCAAGATCTCGGATCTTGCATTACATTCATAAAGAAAAACAGTGTTCGATACGCGAGGCCAAACTCGCTTCTTGCGCACTACTCGTCTGAAGATCGCACGAAGCCTCGGCTCCGCCTCGGTTTGTGCCTTCAGACTCGCAGTGCGCAAAACGCTTGTTTGGCCTCTTGTATCGAAATATACTATTCTTACACCGATCGCAAAATGCCACTTTTCATACCTCTTGAGCGGGCGCAAAACAGATCTTTTCGGCCCTCGGGCGCAAAGTGCTGTTTTGCGCCCGCGCACTCGGTCTGAAAAGAGGCATTTCTGCAGACCAGGTGTTGAGAAAAAAATCGTGTGCATCACGGGCGCAACTCTATTTTTGGCGAGTGTGATTGCAGTACACTCGAAAAATAGTACTTTGTACCCTTGATACACAATGTACTATTTCAATTATGATTTTCAATGTTCTATTTTATGTTCAAGAAAATTTTTGACCACATTCAAAACTCACGGTTTGACCTCGAGTGATTTATACGAAATATTGAACAAAAATTGATTTACATACTTTACTGATATTATCACATAAAACAAGGCGTAGCTCCCGATTGAAGGCCGTGCCCAAAATATGTTTCATACAAAAGTTGTGTGTTTTTGACCAAAGAAAATTGACGAAAAATTAAAAAATTTTTTAAAACGGGTTTTACGAGATAACTCAATTTTTGATCGTTTTTCGTCCAAATCGACGATTTAGCATGCACTGAAAATTCGTGAAAAAATATTTTTGTGAAGATCAAAAGAAAACTAAACTTTTTTTTCTCTGTGAATTTGCGATAAAATGTAAGACTTCAGAGTTGCGTTAGATTGATGGAAAAACTTGAAAAAATCGCCGCGACCGAGCCATGGGTCAAAAAAATCTAAGAAAAATCGGAAAGCGTACCTTTTATGGAGTAGAATATGGAAAAAAATCGGCGACCAATTCGGTGAGGGTCGGGGTCAAACTCTGTTCACTTTCATTTGGACTACCCCAAATACACGTAATTTATTATCTGACTTATTATGTGATGTTCAATGTGTAGTTCAATAGTTTCAGCCTCACGAGTTCCAACTTCTCCGAATAAACTGGAAATCACTCACAATCATATCAAAGCTCATGAACCTAAAACTTGTATCATCTACTGAAGAGTGCCGTAGCGCAGACAGTAGCGTCACTGCTTGCAGATCCGAGAGACGGAGGTTCGATCCCGTCTCAGGAACCCAATTTTTTTTTCATTTTCCGTCATAAAATCTGATCATATGTAAAACATCCTACGATAAATTGGGTAATAAATTATGTATATTTGTACACCATAATGGTTAGAACAAAAACCACGTGATAAAGTACATAATAATTCGTATCATGAATTCGGTCATAACTTCATAAAATTTATCATGTAATTCATTATGTACTTTTTCACATAATATTTTACAGGCTCTTTTTCAGTAGGGATACAGTAGAAATTTCTTAACATTTCCAATTCCGACAGATCCAACGCAGGTTCCTAATTGTCAATAATCAAATAACTACGAATTATGATCGATGGCCGAGTCGCGCCAAGCTGTCGAAATCTTTGAGGTTAGGTACGGCGAGCTGTCAAGTCAGGTATAAATTATCATTTTTTCGACGGTTGGTAGACCAGACCGATATTCAATTTTTTCAGGTTCGCGCATGCGCACTGGATTTTGGGCTGTTTA
The DNA here is from genome assembly GCA_018257835.1 of Euura lappo. Lineage (NCBI taxonomy): Eukaryota > Metazoa > Arthropoda > Insecta > Hymenoptera > Tenthredinidae > Euura > Euura lappo. The sequence goes on along the minus strand of JAEUYN010000765.1, from coordinate 296 downwards.
CACTTTAGGAATTCACTCTGTATATAGTCAATCACAACATCTCTTTCGAGTGAAGATTCTCCTAGCCCCTCGGTGGTCAAATTGGACAAGGCGCCGCAGTACAGATGCGGAGGTCCCGGTTCGAATCCGGGCCGGGGGAATTTTTACTCGAAAGATTTTTAATAAAAAACTATAAATCAGTTTTTTTCGGCCTTTGTGTGGTCTGAATGCACTCGAATTGCGTGCCGTTCCTCAGTTAGAGGCATAACGAATGAAATTGGTTCGTATAGTCCGATATCATCACCATCATAATGTAA